>CM062818.1:819476149-819906149 GCA_031772625.1 Pinus tabuliformis
CAATTTCCCAAACTCCATTCTTCATTATAGATTGACATTCTTCATTCATGGCATCCTTCCATTGCTGATGGTTTTCAACTTCTTCAAAAGTGGATGGTTCTGCTTCTATTAGTTTTGTCATGTATGCAGAATACCCAAAATATTTCTTGGGTTTCTTGCTTTCTCTAAATGAGCCTTTCGTTGCCCCATGATCTTCTGCATCAAGTAGTGTAGACTTCAACCAATTTGGTCTCTTTCTTGATTTGGGAAGGACCATGGGTTGAATGGGTTCACTGGGACTCTCATCTTCATGATGAGATTCTTCTTCTTCCCTGTTAACTTCTTCTTCAAATACTGGAAGTTCTTTGTCATCAAAGTCCATGGAAAGTTCCTTAGATTTCTTGAATGCGACACTTTCGTCAAATATGACATCTCGACTTCTATATGGTTTCCTTCCTTTATGTAGATTCTATAAGCCTTATAGGAGTTGCTCTAACCAACAAATATTCCTCTCATGCCTGATGGATCCAACTTCTTCCTTTTATCCTTTGGTATATGAATATATACGAGACACCCAAAGATTCAAAGATGATCTACAGTAGGTTTCTTCCTAGTGAATACTTCTTCGGGAGTCCTGTTGTCCAACGACCTATGGGGACTTCGATTTTGAATATATATTGCAGTCTTCGTGGCTTCTCCCCACATAAATTTTGGTAGATCTTGATCATGTAACATCGCCTTTACACTTTCTTCAATGGATTGGTTCTTTCGTTCTGCAACTCCATTTTGTTCAGGATTATATGGGACTATCAACTCCCTCTTAATCCCTGATTCCTTACAGAATGCTATAATCTCCTTGGATGTATACTCTCCTCCATTATTGGATCTTAGTATCTTGATTCTCCTTTTTGTAAGGTTCTCCACTTCAGCTTTGAATTCTTGAAATTTTGTAAATACTTCGTCCTTGGTTTTCATTAAGTAAACCCAGGTCTTTCTTGAATGATCATCTATAAATGTGACATAATATAGATGACCTCCAAGAGATTTAGGAGTCATAGGGCCACATACATCGGAGTGAATGAGATCCAAGATTTCTTTTGACTGTGAAGCACTGCTTCCAAATGGTCTCTTGGTATTCTTACCCAATGCACATCCCTTACATACTCCTTCATGGTCTTCTTTCAGTTCAGGTATTCCATCTACTATGGAACTTAGAGTTGGGAGGATCTTGAAATGAAGATGACCAAATCTTCTATGCCATAGTTCACATGGGCTAATTTCAATGTGAACCAAGGCTTGAGCTAGAGGAGATATCAGCCTGTAAAGTCTTCCTTCTTGAATACCAATTACTCTAGCATTCTCTATGCTTGAGTTTTTACTCCATACAACAACCTTTCCATCAATGAAAGCTACTCTATCACCCTTGTCCTCTAGACTTGAAATGGAAAGTAAGTTCTTATGCAAACCTGGAACAAATAGGATGTTGTTGAGGTGAATGTTGCTTCCATTCTCCAACTCTATAGAGGTTGATCCAATGCCTCTCACGGGATAGCTTTTGTTATCTCCAAGTTCCACTGAATAAGAAGATTTTCCTTTTGATAAAGTCTTCAATTGTTTGTGATGACCTGTCATGTGCCTAGATGCACCACTATCAATTACCCAAATGCTCTTGTCTTGGAATGTGCCAGTGAGTGTTGAGAAGAGACCTTCATCCTTTTCTTTGATTACTTCCTTCTTTGTGGAGAATAAGGGACTCCATGCTTCCTTGATGTTTTTCTTAAGATAGCTTGCTACCTTTGAACACTTATTGATGAACTTCTGTAATGTATTGGAGATCTTCATGATGCCCTTAGCCAACCTTAGCTCTGATTCCATGTTGAGAATTCAATAGGGCAATGATTATGATTAATTCTCTTTACTTGATAACTGCTTGTGGTTCCTTTTTACTTATTAACTTTGTTCCTTATTATTATATGTGTGAAGCATCAAACAACTACCAAAAACAAAAAGAACAATGACAGTATATAGGCTGCAAGCCAGGGCAAAACCTCTCCTCTTGAGAGGAAAACCCTTAAATCTCTTCTCTTCCTTATAGATTCTTCAATTGACGAATTCCATGACCTTAAGACTGAGACCAATACCCTCCAAGACCAAGACCAACCTCTTTGAATGATGTGCCAACTTCGATCTAGTCAAACCCAGTCAAATCTCTTCCAGTAACACCTTTTCGACCTTCGACTACAATATTTTCGGCCTCCTACCGTAGATTTGAAATTTTGGCCTCCCAGCGACTGCTGCTGCCACACGTGGGAACTTCAATCTTCTTCTACAACCTCCCCTTGACCTTCGCTTGCCTTTCCCTGACTTCTAGAGCTTGAGAGTGACCCTTGGAGACCTTTGCTTGACCTCTTTGCCTCCTTTTCTCCAAGATCGAACTTGTAGATGGATGCCTTAGGTTAGCTGCATAAACCCTAGTCCTCTCTAGCACGTGTGAGAGAAAGATAGCCCAAACATAAAACTTCTTCGTCCTTCTTCTCCTTCATTGTCTCTTCCTTCCTCTTCCTTCACTAGAATAAGTGTTGAGTGAGTGTGCTTCAAGGAGGATGAGTCCTCTTCTATTTATAGGCTTCTTCAAGGGTGGACATGGCTCTTCCTTTAGGCCGACTTGCCCGCTGCCAGACCAACTTGGTCTTGGAGGGTATTCCAACATTTTTAAAGACAAAAATAATTTTCTTTACAAGTTACAATGTGCCCAGTGGGGTATTCGGCTTATGACAATGACTCTTTTGACTTCTTGACCTAGGAAAAACCTTAGAAGCACTCAATGGGTGCTTGACTTATAAAATAAAAGACCTTGAGCATGAAACCCATGCTCCAAAAATAATAATAATAATTTTCTTTCTTTTCATAATTTGCAAGAATAAAAAATACATTTCATACTTATGAAGACTGAACCTAGTTACACATTTTTCAACGTTCTGCTCCAGAATGACTCGAATCGCCCTGTAGAATCTCCTTCGGAACAACTCCACAACGTAGTAAAGGCTCCCCTAGGGTGGCACTTTGTTAATTTTAGATATGTTCTATGCTTAGAACAATTTATTTCATTTTTCATAGTGAGCTCAATATCTTTTCCAGATTAGCAGTCACATCAACATATTAGTAAATTGTAGATAGAATATAAACATAAATTGTAGAAGACAAGCCAAGACAAGTGGACACAAGATGTGGCGCTACCCAGGGACAAACCCTAATGTGGGGAAACCCTTGATCAATTCTTCTTATATGATCTTCAACAGTTTAGGAGAGAGAGAGAGATAGTACATTTACAACAGAAGTCAACATTTTGACTTATCTAAATAAGAGCATAGATCATCTCTAAGTAGATGATACATGAGGTAGCTGAATTTAGTTGAAGCAACTGATTCTCCTAGGTGACTCCATCACCATGCTGCATCTATCATTGTGTTGCTCCTCATCATATGCTGCACCTCACTGTGCTGCACCATGCTGCACGCATCATCACTATGATGCATCTCATCATGCTTCATCAATCATGATTGTACCCATCACTGTATTGCATCATGTACCATCATGTGCCATTGCTGCACCATGTTGCCACACTGTTGTCCCATGTGGCATGTTGTACCATGTTGCCATACTGCTGTCCCATGTGCTTGCAGCACCATGCTTGCCACTGCTGTCCCATGTGCTTGCTGTACCATGCTTGCCACCATGTGCTTACTGCGCCTTGCCCAATGTGCTTGCAGCACCATGCTTGCCACCATGTGCTTGCTGCACCTTGCTTACCATTGCTGCTGTCCCAATTGGCTATTACTGCACCATGCCATTGCTGCTGTCCCAATTGGCTATTGCTGCACCATGTCATTGTTGTTGTCCCAAATGCACCATGCCATTGCTGCTGTCCATTGTTATTCATCAACATTTGGCCCACTGTAATATAAACTGCTGGTAAGAACTTCTTGTGACAATATATAGAATCTCCTCATAAATGAAGAGACCTCTCCAATCAAACATGACCCAACACAACTTACCATACTTCGGCACTTATGTTTATGGGCAATGTTTTGGTCATTGGTTAGGGCTCCCACAACCCAACAGCCATGCCGAAAACACACTTTACCTTATATGGCCTCCTTTCCTCTTCAAGTTATGTGACATTGCTGTTTGAGGAGGCACCTACAACTCTATGTTTGACCCTCAAAACAACACCTATAGGCCTGCGGCCTAGTCACGACTCACAACAGAAAGGTCCCTTTACTGAGCTGTTACAAAAGATATCCATGCGTTTTCTTGCCCAGAACAGTCCCAAATTATGGCAGCCCTTAGCAAGGTACTTCGGTCCTCCTTTTAGCACTCGGTCACCTGAATAATGTCCCTACAACCCCTCGTTGACCTGACTTCATTACTGCGGCTAGGGCATGTTAGTAACCCTCCTTGACTGCGGCTAGGTAGAACTTGTTAAGACCTCCTCCATAGCTGCGTCAAGGGCTTGTAGAGACCAACGTATAGGGCAGTGTGTAGGCCTCCTTCTTGATTGCGTCCTCTAGGTTATGCGTAGAAGCTAGGGCTGTGCTAGGACTGCAGCTAGGGCAGATTGTTAAGCCTCCTTTCCTCCTACGTCTTACGACTACTTCCTCCTAGATTTCTCTGACACTAAAACCCAAAACAAGTGGAGAGAAATCAAGAGTGAAGTGTGTGTAAAATGATTCTCAAGTCATCTCCTTTTATACTAAAATGTTGAGCACATGTGGGGTTATTTGGTTGCTGGCCGACCTTGGCGAATTGTCCCATTAACACAAATAAATTCATATCTCCATGAATACTTATCGGAATTGGATGATCTTTAGATCAATCCTACCCTTCTTGATGAGAGGGATCCAAGAAAAATATCAACTACCATAAATAAGATGACCCACATGGAGTTTGGCCCTAGTTGCCAATTTTAACACACTTGAAGTCCACCGAAGAAAGAGTTGAGATTTCCCCTCGGAAATTTCATGTGTTGAACAACACTCATAGACTTGGCTCAACAACTCAAGCGTACAAGATGAGTTTGTTTGTCAAAGGTTCAAAAGCCCCCAAATGAAGTCCTCTTCTCCTATTTATAATTGAGCTTCCCCTCTCCAAGTGGGTACCATACATCGACCCCCTTTCCCTCATTCTCTCTCCACAAATATGCCTTTCTCCAAGGGGTGCGTATTCCTCTTGGGGTGGCCCCCACTTCCCACTAAGAATTCGCTTTGCCTTTCTTTCTCCTATGTTGAGGCCTCCTCAAGTAAAAAATGCCAAGTGTGGTCCTCCCAACATTGCACGAAGTGGGGACGTGGAAGCGTCATTTCCCAAAAATCTAGGAAGCGAAGCGTCTCGAAAGTGTCTACTATATATATATATTTATATTTTTTTTGCATTTATATTAAAAAAAACATCCCAAATACCAAATTAGTTGTCGAAGACATGAAACATGCATATTTTTACATAAATCAAGATAGATATGGCATCCATGATTCAATTGTACATCAATGATTAATTATTCAAACATCAACCATTTATATTCTAGCAATTACAAACATACATCAAATTTTTAAGCATATCATAAAAACATAAAACGTTTAGAAGATAAAATCATCAAACATTGAAGTAACTTATCTAGCAAGTGAGCAACTGTCAACATGAGTCATGTCCAAAATTCAAATAACAATGTTTACAAAATAGGCCACTTGGCCACCACCAAGACTCAAGTACACACTGAACTAGGAAGAGGAAGACAAAATGTTCAAATTCACAACAAGACTACAAGTCTAATCTATGACAAAAGTAGTAAACTGTGAATATATCTACTAATCTCTCCTCCTTCCACTGCGAACAGGACGTGAGCCTCCATGTGGTGGCAATGAAGAAGATGGTGGCTTTGGAAGTTGTGATAGTGGAACTGATGAAGATGAAGCCCCTGCTGTTGGTGTTGAAGCATGAAACCTGGGAACCAAGGGATCGGATAGCAGTGGCATCTCAACTCGATCATCATCATCCTGGATAAGAGCATCCTCCAATTGCTCTAATCGCAACAATTCATCCTCCAAATTGGGCTCCTCTGGATTTCTGTGCCAAACCTTAAGTTCTTTATTAGTATTTGCATCAACACAGTGATGGAACAACATTCACAAGTTGTAGTGAACATAAACGAAGCTCTTTGCCTTGTCTAAATTTAACCTGTTCCTTTTAACACTGTGGATGAAAGAATAAGAGCTCCAACACCTCTCTGTAGAAGAAGTGTTTACTAACTGTGATAGCACCAACAATGCCAAAGTTTGTAGAAGTGGAGTAGCACCTCCATGCATGTTCCACCACTGAAGAGAAGAAAAATTCTCTCGATCTCTAACTGCATGCGTGCTCCCAAATGGACCAGTGCTAAGTGTATAGTTGCTCAAATGTGTCCGTACCATGGCAGTGTCCTCCTCATCAGGGACTAATTTATCCAATGCTTTCATATAACCAGATAAAACCTCTGGATCTAGGTGTGGTTTTCCCCTGCTCCCCACCTAGGTGCTGGTGTTGAAAGCCATGATGGTTGATAATTTTTAGGTGTCAGAACATATGTTAAGGCATGCAATTAAACGTTTAGCATATCCCATTGTTTTTCCACCTCTGCACAAATATAATTGTACAAGGTGATATCTCTAGGCTCAACAACGTCTTTAATATGCCCCAACATGCTATCCATTTGCTCATACACCTCCCCAATTTTTGGCCGATCTGAATGTGCAAACTTGATCATGTAATAAATTGGTTTGGTGAATTGCAAAGCACCAAGAAATATGAAATGTTAGTTTCTAACATTTTCCCCCCATATGATACAATGGATACCCCACAATCCACCCACTCATTTGTAAAACGTGTCAAATTTCTTTGAACCTTTGCTTTTTCTCTTTCTAATAATGTTGTTTTAACTTTCTCATAGTGGGGGCTCTTGTATCCTTTTGGGGCTTCATTGATGGCCTTAACCATATCATGCCAATAGGGAGAGCAAAGCACATTGAATGGTACACAACAGGAACAATGAAACCGAACCATCTTTCCATCCACATCATCCATCCCAACAACTTTCAGGAAATCCCCTATTGTTCTTCTACTTCTAGAGGTTGCAAAAGTACCAAGAGGAAATTAGCTACTGAATCTAGAGGTTGCACTTGATTTAGAATGAGTTTTTTGTTTCTTGGTTTTTTTATTGTGCAACCTCCTCTATTTGGATGTATTTTCTTCTTTGTTCAGCTGAAACCTTTGTGCAAATTGCTATCCCCACAACACCCTTTTTGTAATCACTGTCCAACACCCCACAAAAATGCCTCCTCACATGGGTATATGAGCCACTATATGGTTTTCCTCCATGACAACCATGAGGGCACAAAAACTTGTAGCTTCCACCACCTTTTCCTCTTTCAAGTTTGGTCATATAATTCCACATGGGTGTCAATGCAGCTTTCCCCTCTAGCATTTCAGTGTTCTCTTCAAGTTCATCCCCTTCCTCTTGAAACCCTTCCTCCTCATCATTCATTGGTTCACTCATATGGGGACCATTATCCTCTTATTCTTCTTCCCTTCTATTCCTACTCCCCCTTGCCATCATGAAAACCAAAAGTGGAATGATACATAGAAGCCAAAAGAACACCATTTTGGAATATGAATATAGATGGACAATCTGCAATGAAATGAGCAAGAAGAAAGAATGGGAAAGAGTAGGAGAGGGAGGAGAAAAAATACAAACAACAATGACAAAAAAATGAGGGATTTTGGGGTGTGCACTTACCTCTTTAACTCTTGTAGATGGAAGTCCTTCTTTACTCCTCCAAGCTCCTTCTCCTTCACTACTCCTAGCTCCTCCTTCACTCCTCCAAGCTCTCCTCAAGCCTCTCTTCTCCAAGCTCTTAAAAAATACAAGATCGAGGAAATGAGAGGGGGAAATGAGCTCTATCCCCATTTAGATTTCCCTAACTCAACCAAAACCTACCCCCAACTCAAGTTAAACAAAAAAAATAAAAAAAATGTTTTTTTTTTTTTTTTTGGGTCGGCCGCGTAGAACCACCCGTTGGGCATTGGATTTGCTCGGGATCTGTACAGATCCATGCTCGATTTGTTGCAGATCCGAGGCGGATTCGACGCCGGATTTGCGGTTCGGAAATCCAGCACCGTGGATCGGGCCGGCATGGTTCCGAAATTCCAGGAACCGTGATTTCTAGCCCGATCTGCGGTTCCGGATATCTGAACCATGGATCCCCAACAGATCCGTACAAGACACGGATCTCGGTTTAGATCCTTGGGGGGGGGTGGGGCGTTTCCTACAACACTGGGTCCTCCTAAGCCACTCTTCCTAAGTCTATGATGGCAAAATTAGCAAAACTGGTAATTACTGAGCAAAATTGCTAAGTAGGAACATCACATTTTGAAGCCTCTTGAGGCTAGCCGCAGGGGTTATAAGGTCTTTTAGGCTTGGCCGCAGCCCTAGTTGGGCCAAATTCCCTTAATCGCAGCCCTTGGAGGGCTTCCTTTGCTAGCCGCAACCCTAAAAAGGGCCTCCTTCCCTTGCCGCGGGCCTTAGAGGCCTCTTCTTTGGCAGCCACAGCCTCTAGGAGGGGTTTTTCTCCTAGGCTGCAGCCCTATTGGGCTCTCTTGGAGTGGCCAGAACCCTTATTGGGCATTTTCTTCCTAGCCACTTTCACTTTTGAGCCTATTTTTGCGTTGGACACTTGATTTTTGACACTAATCTCTGTGATTGCAGGCTCATGCTAAGTTGGCAAGGGTTTCAAGATTGATTACTTGATTATTTTGCCATTGATCCATTGATTTTCCATGCTAACAATTGGTTTTGCAGACTTGTCATCAAGGATTCAAGGGCTTGAGGTCTTATTAGTCCATCATTCAGCCCTAGAAGCCCTAACTTCAGTCATAAGAGGGCTGATCCATTGTTTTTCAAAGCTAATATCTGTTATGCAGGTGTTTGAAGGAGCTCTAATACACTTAACAAGTTCATCTATCCATCCACAAGGCCTTTTGGCCTAAGGGTTTGCCTTCTTACTCTTTCTTCTCCTCTCTGCTCCTTATGATCAGATCTGAAGTACTCCTGTGACAGTGGCATAAATCTAATCTAATCACATTGAATACGTTTCAAAACAGTCACATAAGCTTATAATCATTTCACATAAACCTAATAAGGCAAATCAACTCATATGATTTTTTCTTGTGCCTCTACGAAGTAAATTTGAAGGTCTGATATAATTTTCTGAGTTCTGATATAAGCATTTTGAGGTCTGATATATATTTGAAGCAGTGATTAAAGAACTCCTAAAGAAGCTCTACCATCATAATAATTCATTTTCAGCCTCAGAGGGCTTTGTCTCTATTGATTTGGATCATTTGCGTCTCATATTGTGTTGATCTAAGTGGTGAAGGGATCTCTGATTTATGTTGCATAACATATAATTGCATTTGAGTCATTGATGGTTGATGTTCTCTAATCACAAAAATTACTGTTAGCAATCTCCTTTCTGCTCTCACAATAAGCATTGATTTCAGTGTGGATCCTAATTGGCATAAATAGTAATCTTGGAAAATCATTGTGGTTGATATCTTGTTGCTTGAGCTAGTGGAATAATTCAAGTTGGGCATCATATCTCAAGTGCTTAACCTAACTGCTATCATATTGAATATCTAACATAACTTATTGGGATTGTTAGCTCATTGGATAAATCTTGAATTGGTTTATTGTGAAGCGCTTTAATTGGCAAATGAAGTGGTCGATTGGCACATTGCTTTAGCTGAGATTATCCTTGTAATTTTCTCTAAGTACTTCATTTATGCTCTTGTGTTGAACATCATAAGCATTGACTCTCAAGTAATTTAACTTGAAGTACTTAAAAATCATTTAATAATCTCACTTAAAGCCATCACTCATATCTTGCAAATCATTCTAGGATTAGAGGTGCATCTATAAAATATACCTCCAGAGTCCAAGCATAAGCTTGGTTGTAAGAGGATACGAACACCTTTTTCACCCAACTTGCGAAGTTTAGAACTTCATTTGTGGTTAACACATGTGACCTTGTAGTTCTCTTGTGAACAATCCCTTGTAGGAATGAAGGCACTTGGGTGGTTAGAACCTCACGGGAGGTATCGTTAATGAGGCCATAGTCTCTTTCTTGTGGGCTTCTTTCTACATCTTACATTTGAGACTAAATTAAAAATGGTTGAGAGAAAGGATTCACTTAGATAGGGCATTTAACTAAATTTTGCCAAGAGCCTGCATCTCGCCTAGTTCTAGGACTTGCACTTCATTTGCATCCTGCAACAACTGTTCATCCGGTAACTTGGATTTTAATCTATATTCAGCAAGTAAATAATTTGTAAAGGCACTGGTCTTTAATCAATAAATTTAATTAAGTGGTGCTAAATAATTAAACTTTCCTACTATCCTTAACCAAGTTGCTAAGCCATTCAGTTGTGTCTCTAGAACTCATCATTTCATTCCTAGGGACTACCCCCCCCTTAGCTTGCTGCAGGGAGACAACTTAAATGGAGAGGGTCGGGATCAAAGTGACAACCCTTGCCCTGAGTGTTGTCTCATTCTGGTGTACAATTTGAGGGACAACATTTTCTGGCACTGTTGCCAGGGACTAATTTTGTGGTCCTTAATTTTCATGACATTATCTTTATCTTCTCATTATAATCTTCTTTAGCCCGTCAATCAGTGAATTTTCTGGCGCCGTTGCCGGGGACGAATTTTTCTGTTCTTGGGCTTTACGACATCTTTTTATCTCATCATTTCTTTTCATCTTTGACCCGACATCGTCACAACATTTTCTGGCCCTGGTTCTCGACTAACACTTCAGTTCATGCATTTGGATTCTGGAGTTTGATTCTTGTTCAAGTGGCAACTCCACTTCATTTCTTTTGCAACGATTTCTGCACGAAGGTCTCTTCTTGTAGACTTCTTGCTAATCTTGAACAAGGATCTCTCTCTAATATCCAATTGTTCGTGAGCAAGATGTCATGGACTTGTTCGCCCCTTGTGATTTCACTAACATCCAGGGTTATCCTCAGTATTTTCCTAATGAAGTTGTCGATGCGATCAATGAGGTTAAAAATGACTTTAGTGACAAGATGCACCTCGCGAATTTCAACCTCTTTATGAGCAAGTGTCGCCCATATTCTGCACACGAAGATGTATGGATGAGACTTTTTATTACCACCTTAACTGAAGATGCTATGGATTGGTTCTTAGAGTTCCTTGATAAAACCTTTGACTCTTTACAATCAATTATTGATGCCTTTGAAGATAAATATTGAAATAAAGAAAGGGTCAAAACGAATGCTGAAGTAACAAAAAGTAAAAGGGTTGAAAATGATCTCATTAAGGAATTAACTTAGATGATACAGGATATGTAACTCAACTAGGCTTAACTCATTAAGAACATGGAAGCAAATGATGAGAAGGAAATGAGGGCCATTCAAAAAGGGTTGCAAATCATGGAAATTAATCACTCAAGTCAGATGACAACCATGCAAAATCATTTGACGAAAACCATGGAACTCAATCAAGAGACATTAATGATGGATCATGCTAAGAAAATAAGTACCATGGAAATTAGGTTGATGGCTATGGAAACTGCTCATTATAATCTGTTGTAGTGGCTACAACCACCCTCCAAAATTTTGCCTTAGCTTCGTTTTGGAGCTTCCTTTCCAACCTTTCACAGCAGCATGTCTTGCTTCGTCAAGTACACAAGCTTCAGTGATTTTCTTGCAGATAGACAGCCTGTCCATCAGAGCTTGTTGCACTCCCCTCACACGTTGTTCTCCCGGACTTGGTCTAGCAGCAGGTTGAGCAACTCCCTCAAAAATTTAATTTTGGAGGGCAACCAACCTTCCCTCTAGAAATTGCGCAATTCTGTCTAGCAGCTTGCTGGGCTCCAAAATTGTGCAATTCTGCCAGTCAGGCTTCATCTAGAAAATTGCGCAATTCTTCCCAGCAGGGCTGCTCAGCCTAGGAATTGCGCAATCCTGGGCAACAGTCAGTTGCTCTGCCCATAAATTGTGCAAATCGCCTAGGCAGCCAGCCCAACTCCCTTCCAGAAATGCACATTTTCTCCCAGCAGTTGAGCGGGCTCATGTATGTGCAGTTGGGTTGAACAGTTCCACTCAAGACCGAGCAAAACTGACTTGCATGCATGGGCTACTTCTCCCAAGGCAGCATGCAAAGACATCCCTTGTTTCAAGGATCTATTTTTAGCAGTAGGAGGTTACATGCAAGGATCATTTCAGAAATCTCCCACCAAGTGTCGCTTTTCCTAGATTTGTGGTATGCGTGTCACAACCTTGATTTTATCAAAACTCATTAATCAGATGCTGCAACGCTCATTCCTCACATTTATCTTGCAGCTCTGATATCCCACATTGCATCTAGGAGTCGTCAACACATTCAACTTAACTGTTTTGGGGTAAGCCCGCCTTTCATGTCTTCTATTGCATTTCTGGCGCTTTTTGTGTTTCGCCTCGTATGAATTCTGTCTACTTGATTTCAGTGAGCGCTTGCTGTCGTTTTGATACATACTAGCTTGTGCTAACACCGTTTCAGTTTTCGTTAACATCTCACTGCTGTCGCATGCATGACACTCTTTTTCACGAACAGTTGTTGATTTGGTGACTCGCCTCACACACATGCACGTTGTTTCATTTTTTGAATCTTTCATTCACTCTTTGCATGCACGACCATTCACTTGTGCTTACACTCAGTCTCACCATGCATTCAAACTTCTCATGTTTTCAAGTGCCCGTTCGTTGGACTGGGCTGCTTTGGCCTGGACCGTGCCTTGTCCGGCTAGCACTGCGCATTTTCGAAAGCGAAGGCTTTGCCTTTCCTCCAGAAATTGCGAAAGCCTAGCCAGGTACTAACCTCCAAGCTTGCATTGCACAATTCTTGGAGGCAGTGTCCCATTGGCCCCAAAAACTGGGCAATGCAGTTTGCTGTTTACATGTCGCTGCTCATTGAAATTGTGCATTGCGCAGTTTCAGTCCTCAGCAGGCCAGGCTGGACTGTGCATTGCACAGTTCCAGCAGTTAGCCTCCTGACAGGACTGTGCCTTGCGCAGTTTTGGCAGTCAGTCTCCCGACCTCCCGGCGGAAATTGCGCAACCTTCATGATCAGTCACACAGGTATGTTGCAAGTCAGTTCTCAAGTTCATTTTGGTTTTCGACTGACATATTGCTTGCCATGAGTGTTGCCATGTCTCCAGGTATCGCAGGTGTTCATCTGCCTCTCAGCAGCACAGGTACAATGGTTTCTAGGAGAGCAGAGTCGAAGACACCATTTAGAGCACACTTGGGGATGCAGTCGATCAAGTGTCTATGAACTTGCCTACCCACGAAGACATCAAGTTGTTCGTAGACAAGGACATCAAGATATGACGACAACAACATCATAGCAAGCAACACCATCAACAACAGTTGAAGGCAACATACTGGATGCAACGAACGCAAGAGGAAGGTTGTTGACAACACAGAGGCGGAACAAAGTTGCAAGCTCAAGCAGATCCACTTGTGATGAAAGCAACTTTGGAGACTCAGGCTATGAGGTGACGGCGCAACATGAAGATCGCGCGAAGACAGAGAACGAAATAGAGAAGGAGTTGCATGTGCTGAAGCAACAACTCAAGGAAGAACATGAGCTGCACAGGCAAGCGAATGAGTTGTAGCAGGAACATGTACAACAGTGGGCGCAACATGCACTCACAGATGAAACTGCTCCTGTACAAGTTATAGATCCATCCCAACAGCTGGCACGGAGCAGACAAGATGAGCAGTGCTGTTGATCGCGTGCAAGGGAATGCAGTAGCATGCATGTCATTGTGCGCACGCATGCGATCCCACCCATTCAACACACTCACCGAAGCGAAAGACAAGAAGCAAGTCCAACTGGAGCTGAACATGTAGTTGACAGCTGCTATGCGTAACCACCAGCACACACTGGAAGATCAACACGGACACTATGCATCAGTGTGTTGCCGGTTCGACCGCACCCAAGAAGACCATGCGCATGTTAGCAGACGAGTTGGATGGAGGAGTCACACCAATGCACCTGGACGTAACGGAGGCAAGAGTTCGCTTCAACAAGATGTCACCATGGAGCGCATGCACACCATCATGGATGACCATGCTTGGCATCAACTCACCACCTTCACCATCGCAAGTATGTCAAAGAGTTGGTCTCACCACAACAGACCGAGTGTTAGTGATGTCTTGCATGGCTTGCTCAAGCCATTTTGTCTCACATGGGCACATGTGCATTGTAATGTAACGTCTTGCCAAGTGGAAGTTCAAGTGTCGATAGTTGGATGTAACAGTCATGGAGTAGGTGAAGAGTCATGAGGGTAGATGAATTGTCACAAAGGGGAATGTCAAGGGTCACCCCACCCTTTGCTATAAATAAAACTTCGTAACTCATTGTAAAGGCTTTTAATCAGCCAAGCTTCCGATAAGACTATCTTGGAGAGAGCTTGGACAATATTGTAACGAGCCTTGGCTTCTCCACTGCGCAGAGCTAATACATCTCTTTGGAGGAGCAGGCGGTTGTGGCTATAACGTTCCGCTAGCGGAACTAGTGGTTGGACATGGATGTGTTGTATGACTGGAACTTACACTTCTTAATATAATATGAGCCAACACGTTTCATGCATATGTTGTATTGTATTCTATGCTATTTGGTTTACTCTAAATGATATATGTATTGGTTTGCTTATGCATGCATGTATAACTATCTGTGTATGTATGTATGAATCTTTCTGAAATGTGTTGTTGGTTTAACCATCACTTTGGATTGCTTGCTAACTTGCCTTTGATGTTGTGATGCATCTTTGCTCGTGTATTCCCTTCTTAACTGCGTGCTATCACAGGTTTCCAAGGGGCGCACTCATCTCAACCCCTGTGTATTAGAATGTTATGCTCTTAACCTGCAAGACGATACCAAAATACAGAATATGCGAAGAAATATACCCAGAACATAGAATAGTGGAAACAACAAGAAGTATTTTATTATTCAGAAAGCAATGTTCACTTGCCTCTTCGAGGGGGCAACCTCCAATAGAGCAGAGCTCGATTACAAAATAAGACACGATGCTCCTTGCAGGGAGTCTCTATCCTTTATATATGACTCATACATGCAATACCATGGTTCTTATTAATACCATCTATCTAATACCATGGCCCATTTGCAACTAACTGTGGTCCCGTCATTAAATGCGGGTTAACCACTTACAATTATTAATATGGGCTTTATTGACTCTTTAGTTGCCAGGTATCTACTGCATGTAAGATGGCCATCATTTCCTTCTCATAGGTAGATTGTCCCAGATTCTTCCCACTTAGTTGTTGGCTTGTGAATGCCAAGGGTCGACCTTCCTGCATTAAGACCGCCCCAATACCCGTACCCGAAGCATCACATTCAATGACAAAAGATTTGGTGAAGTCGGGTAGTGCTAAGACTGGAGTAAAACACATGGCATTTTTGAGAGCTGTAAATGCCTGTTGTGCTTCATCATTCCAGAAGAATGAATTTTTCTTGAGGAGTTGAGTGAGGGGCTTCGCAATGCGACCATAATTGCGGACAAATTTGCGATAGTAGCCTGTGAGACCCAAAAATCCTCTCAGGCTCTTCAAGGTCTTAGGTTGAGGCCAATCCTGCATTGCCTGGATCTTTTTGGGGTCCACCTTGACACCTTCACGCCCCACAATGTGGCCCAAATACTCAACTTCTTCCATGCCAAAAGAACACTTGGACATCTTAACAAATAATTTATGCTTGCGAAGCAGTTGCAAGAGCAGATCTACATGCTGAAGATGTGCAGCCCAAGTGCAACTGTAGATGAGGATGTCATCGAAGAAAACAAGGACAAATTTCCTGAGATATGGTTTGAGAAGGTGGTTCATAAGGCTCTGAAAAGTAGATGGGGCATTACAAAGATCGAATGGCATGACTAGGAACTCATAATGGCCTTCATGATTTCTGAAAGCAGTCTTTGGAATGTCGACTTCCTTCATGTGAATTTGGTGGTAGCCTGAGCGAAGATCCAGCTTAGTGAAGAATTGAGTCCCATTGAGTTCATCCAGCAAATCATCAACAACCGGGATGGGAAATTTATCTTTGACTGTCAACTTATTGAGGGCCCTGAAGTCTGGACACATACACCATTCCCCATCTTTCTTGAGCACCATGACCACCGGTGATGAATAAGGACTAATGCGGGGACGAATGACGCCTACTTCCAAAAGTTCCTTGATTATTTTTTCTATTTCATTCTTTTGGGTGAACGGATATCCGTATGGGCGCACATTTGGTGGTTGGGCCTCTGGGACCAAGGTGATGCTATGATCATGTTCCCCTCTCGAGGGTGGAAGCTCATGAGGCTTGTCAAAGACTGGCAGATGGTTATTTAAAATCTGTTGCATCTCAGGATGAATCGGCAGAGAGTTGGGTTCAACGGCCTGGATGGCATTAAATTGAGCTATAACTCCATGATGGCCCTTTTTTAACAATTTTTCCATCCTATGTGAGCTGATGATCGAGGGAGCTCCCACCTGGAGTCCGTGGAGGGTATGTGTGGAGTTGTTCTGCTTAAAGCTTATATATAACTCCTGGAAATCCATTGTGATTAGGCCAAGTGTGCGAAGCCATTCAGCACCGAGGACAATGTCGCACCCTCCCATGTGTATGGCAAACATGTGGGTCTTCAACTGATAATCCCCCATTTGAAGTTTGACATTTTCACAGCGGCCTTCACATTTCATTGTTCCCCCATCTGCAATTTGGACTTGGAAGTTAGAAACTGCTCGTACAAAACATGCACTGCTTCTGCAACTCTTTGATGGATAAAATTATGTGTACTTCCACTATCAATCAAGACTACTACTGGGCGATGCTTAATAAAACCTCTGATCTTGAGAGTTTGAGGTGAAGAAATCCCTGCCAAAGCATGCAGCGAAATAATTGGTTCGTCAGGGACATTGTCCTTCTGGTTGTCCTCTTCTGCCTCCTCAGGTTCCTCAAGTGGTGGGGCTTCCTCTGATGAGCTGTAATCAGTGGCATCAATTTGAAAGAATTTGGGCTCCTTGCATTTATGACCTGGGGAGTATTTTTCATCACAGTAGTAACATAATCCCTGCTTTCTTCTTTCTGCCATTTCTGCAGGTGACACCTTTTGAACCTTAAGTGTTTGAGTTATGCTGTGAGTCTGTGGGGGGCGACCCTTGGCGGTGAAATTTGGGCGAGTGGACTGGGCCGCTAACGCACGTTCTACGTTACGAGCTACCCTGCAAGCCTCCAACCATGTGGGAGGGTGGTGCAGTCGGACATGGGCTTGTATGGCCTCTTTAATGTCCTCCGAAAACTCCTAACGGAGTTTTACTCCTTGCTTAGGAACACTGTAGTAGCCGAATCCCCAAAATCTCAATGCTGCCAAAAATCCTGTGAAAATCACGCCCCGGTATAGGAATCCCACACCACTAAGATCTGGTGGATCTGAGAGATCTGAATGGCTGATCGGATAACTCTGAGCGGCGGAACAGATTGCTGCTGCGGATCTAATGGATCTAATAGATCTGAATGGTTGTTCTGTTAATTCGGAACTGCGGGACTGATGTTTGCTGCTGCTGCAAACCCCACTTGCTAGATCTGATCTGGCAGAGATTATGCGTGATCCAGAGATAGAAAAGGGAACTATGGTCTCGAGGAGTGTCAGGTGCTACAGATCGCAATATACATAAGGGTCTGACAGTAGTACTCGGCCCAATGTTTCAGGGCTCTAACTAAGGAGGATCAACCGTACCCTTAGCCATACAACCCGACTACCCTATCGTACGGGCGAGTAATCTCTCCGAGTGTTGTTCTCGGTGTACTGTAGCAGCAAGACGGCTGACGGTTTATCTATGGCGAGGTTTCAAAGGAGCTAGGGGGCTTCTGATATACCCAGAGGGTACTTGGAAGACAGTCCGTGCGCGGTTCTGTCTAATGCGCTACTACTTGAATGGAGTCCAATAAGCGTGACCACCTCTTGTATTTCCTGCGTGCATGCCTCCCCAAATCCGTAGGTTTATGCGCTCAACGACAGATCCCGTGGTTTAAAGACATCAGAACACGTCTCTAGCCAAATTTTTTTTTGCTAAGAAATGGAGATCCCACCGGCCCTGGAAAGTGCTCTGATACCACTTGTTATGCTCTTAACCTGCAAGACGATACCAGAATACAGAATATGCGAAGAAATATACCCAGAACATAGAATAGTGGAAACAACAGCAAGTATTTTATTATTTAGAAAGCAATGTTCACTTGCCTCTTCGAGGGGGCAACCTCCAATAGAGCAGAGCTCGATTACAAAATAAGACACGATGCTCCTCGCAGGGAGTCTCTATCCTTTATATATGACTCATACATGCAATACCATGGTTCTTATTAATACCATCTATCTAATACCATGGCCCATTTGCAACTAACTGTGGTCCCGTCATTAAATGCGGGTTAACCACTTACAATTATTAATATGGGCTTTATTGACTCTTTACTTAACTATAACTATGACTCAATCCTACTACATAAATAAGGGGGTTAGGGTGGGACCCTAACATAGAACCTCTCGTGCACCTTCCTTGGCTCACTACAACTGTCACACCCTTGCTACCAATAGGGTTATCTTACTTGCTTCTGTGCAAAATCGCGGTCAAGGCATTACCATACGACCCACTGCTGGGACTCCTACACCAAACGGTCTGAGGTCTAATTGGGACTTCTTATCGGGGAGATCCCCTTACATGTTGGCGGGTCTAGCACCGTCAACATAATCAAATGATCACATTTCAAAATGCGATAGATACCATGGAGGCTAATCAAGCACAGTTAATAAGGGCCATGAATGAAAATCATGCCAAAGAAATCACTTCTATTGACGTTGAACATTTTAACCAGATGGCTGCTAGTCAGGATAGGTTGGACAAAATGGAAAGATCACAGGTGCAGGAATTTCAACATAGACCAGATGATGAACATAAAAGGAACAAAGAACTTTCACCAAATCATAAGCCTCCCAGTCCGCTGAAGCAAACTTCATCTTGTTATGACGAGGTCATTAATTCCATTGAGAAATGGCTAAACGAATATGGTGGGAATTAGATTGATACTTGCAAAATTGATCCACCGTCTTTGACAAAGCAGGTTTGTGAAAAGGAAGAAGTGCATGCCATAGAAGTCTTGGATGTTCTAAATTTTTTGTATGAGCGATTTCTAGATCAACTAGAAAGTTGTACATCGTTCACATCATCACCAACGTCACCGCCTGCTAGAGACAAAAGTAAAAGGCATAACAGAAAAAGGAAGAAATTTGATGCATTTGATGGTTGGGAACAACATGATATTCAAATAAGTCAAAGTCCTAGCATATTTAGAATCTAGCATGGCATATCAGAGAAGCAACAAATGCTTAACATGCACTTTTTGGAAGACATCTGATGCCATAGGGCATCTTTTGTATTGTCTCTCTAACCCTACTCTCTTAGATAGAATTTAATTTCTGTCACTAGTTAGTTTTCATTTCATGCATTTATGTTTTATGTTTTTATCTTGCATATGTTAGAATATGATTTCTATTCCAGTAGATGATCTATGTATTTGATGATGTATACATGATGATTTTGACTAGAGTGGACATCTACCTTATGTTTCTTTGTTTTCTTCGATACAAGATTCTGGATTCTCACATTCCTTCGTTGAAGAAACGTGTCCCCAAGTAGAGCTAGATGTTGACCACACATGTGTCAACAGTCCAAGAAGCAGGATAAAAAGCAATGGATCAAAAATTTTCAAATCATTGTCATCATTCGACTTTCAGCTTCATCATTGTAAACCCAAATTTTGCAAAATTATTGTAAATGATTCCAATATGACTATTAAGCCATGTAACAACACTTATGTAAGCCTATGATTCTTCTCAAAGGGTTTCATCCTAGGGAGTTTTTAACCTCCCCAAATTATGTGTGTTTGTAAACACGGATAATTGACACAGTTATTCTCCCAGATATACCCTAAAGCTAGGGTGGAGACTTAGGTGAGTACTAATGTTTATCGAGTCTATGTATTTTCATAAATCATGTGTCTTGTCACAGAATTGGGTAATGTCTTGATGGTCTATGTCAACTGCATATTTCCCTTTTTAAGGGTTGAATTAAATTGTAACATCTTGTAAAGAATATTTTAGCGCATGGTTACTCATATTTAGACACCATGGCTAAAGTATTTGAGGGTGGAAAAAATAATTAATTCCCTCTTTAGTCTTTTAATTAATTTTTTCTGACAAAAATAAAAAGAAAATAATTAGCTAGAAAATTAATTAAATTTGAGTCAAAGTATTAGTTTGAGAGAAATTAAATTCTCTCCATGTCGAAAATCATAAAAAATTCGTGGGTCAAAAAAGAATTAAATTTTGGAGGTCCTCCACCAAGGAAAAAATTGATTTTTTAAGAGAAATTGACCCCTTGGACTTTGGTGGTCAAGTCAATGTGATTTTTTTGAGGATATTAGTCCAAAATATTATTTTTTGGATTAATGAAAAAGGAGTTTTAAGAAAAAATCGAATTTTACTGAAAATAAAAAAACAAAAATCCAATTGACTGTGGAGATCAAGTTATTTCAATTGAATATCAATGGATGAGATTATTTTGACGAGGATCAAGCCAACCAACCGTTATTTTCCATTTGGAGGGGTTTTCTTTTCTCATTTTCTATATAAGGAAGCAATGAAGTTACTCATAGCATCTTTGGATGACGTAACAATTATCTGATGTACTGAGCAGGGCTCTGCTGAAATTTCTTTGCACTTAATAAAAAGTCTTTGGGATTCAATTCAAGGTGTCTCTCATTTGCTGATCTGTGGTATGTGCTAAATGTTTTATTGATATGCTTTGAACAATAACGTTGATTATTATTTTAATTGCTGGTTGTAGGAACATCTATTGGTACAAGTATCTTGCCTTAGGTGTTGGGTGAGAGTAAATATTCTAGATCTAGTGAAGTCTGGCAGGTATCTCCTGCTTGCACGAATCAAACCCCTTTTGTTTAGTAATTTATTATTTGAAGTGCATTGAGTTACAAGTTGCTCTAGCCTTTGGCCTTCAAGTTCATAGATTGTGAGGGGATCATCCCCTTGTTTGGCTCCAAGTCTTGATCTAACGAAACACTTATACAAGAGGGCTTTGCAAAAAATTAAAAAAATATTCTCTCATTATTTCCAAAATTATGTTACTTGTGCCATAAAGTTTAATATGCTAATGAGAGCAAATTTTATTTTGTAAATATTTGTAATTATTTGTAAATCATTTTCCCACTAACACTTGTATTTTACAATTCCCATTTTTTATTTTGTATAACTATTGGTGTTTTGGGGTTTTTGGGATTTTTTGTATATATTAGGTTCTTGGCTCTCTATTTCTCATTTTTGCAGGTACATTGACTCATGGATTTGAAGAGATTTTATTTGTGGGAAGCCATTAGCCCCACCTAGCCTAGACGGCTAGGGTTTTGAGGGTGTCTAACCCTTTGAGCAAGCCGTTCAGCCTTTTTTGACAAATTGTTGGGGTTTTGATGGCGAATCTAGGACCTAGAGGGGTATTGAAGCCTCTTGAGGCTAGCTGCAGGGGTTATAAGGCCTTTTAGGCCTGTCCGCAACCCTATTTGGGCCAAATCCCCTTAGTCGCAGCCCTTGGAGGGCTTCCTTTGCTAGCCGCATCCCTAAAAAAGGCTTGCTTCCCTTGCCGCAGGCCTTAGAGGCCTCTTCTTTGGCAGCCATAGCCTCTAGGAGGGGTTTTTCTCCTAGGTCGCAAACCTATTGGGCTCTTTTGGGGTGGAAGCAGCCCTTACTGGGCATTTTCTCCCTAGCTGCAGTCGCTTTTGAGCCTATTTTTGGGTTTGGCACTTGATTTTTGACTCTAATCTCTGTGGTTGCAGGCTCATGGTAAGTTGGCAAGGGTTTCAAGATTGATTACTAGATTATTTTGCCATTGATCCATTGATATTCTAGGCTAACAATTAGTTTTGCAGACTTGTCATCAAGGATTCAACGGCTTGAGGTCTTATTAGTCCGTCATTCAGCCCTAGAAGCCCTAACTTCAGTCATAAGAGGGATGATTTATTGTTTGTCAGAGCTAATATTTGTGTTGCAGGTGTTTGAAGGAGCTCTAATACACTTAACAAGTTCATCTATCCATCCACAAGGCCTTTTGGCCTAAGCGTTTGCCTTCTTACTATTTCTTCTCCTCTCTGCTCCTTATGATCAGATCTGAAGCACTCTTGTGACAGTGTCATAAATCCAATCTAATCACATTGAGTAAGCTTAAAAACACTTTGACATAAGCTTATAATCATTTCACATCAACCTAATATGGCAAATCAACTCTAATGCTTGTTTCTTCTAAGTAAATTTGAAGGCCTGATATAATTTTCTGAGTTCCAGTATAAACATTTTGATGTCTGATATATACTTGCAGCAGTGGTTAAAGAACACATAAAGAAGCTCTACGAACATAATAATTCATTTCTAGCCTTAAAGGGCTTTGTCTCCCTTGTTTTAGATCATTTGCATCTCATATTGTGTTGATCTAAGTGGTGAAGGATCTCCAATTTATGTTGCATAACATATAATTGCATTTGAGTCATTGATGGTTGATGTTCTCTAATCACAAAAATCACTGTTAGCAATCTCCTTTATGTTGAAATATGTAACTAGGTTTGGTATGCATAATTGTATTTGAGTCATAATAAAATGTACTTATGAAAAAGAATGAAAATAAATTTTATTATTATTATTGTGACTTATTAAAGCATGAGTTTCATGCTTGGGTCATCATGTTTTAGGTCAAAGTCCCCATTGAGGACTTCTAGGATTTATTCTAAGTCAATAGAGTCATTGTACATTTAAAGAGACCTTTTTTGGGCTTTTGAATCATGTAAAAAGAATTATTTTTGAGTCAAAAATGAATTATGTCATCTCCACACCAAGTCGGCCTCAAGAAGGGTAATTCGACCTCAGTGGAAGGCTATATATACAAGGCAGTTCGAATTCATTTGAAGCAATTCATTCTCACCATAGTTCGATATCCTGAAGCTGGAATCTGGGAAGTGCGAAGTTGGAAAAGAGTTGGAAGGAGGCTGAAAAGGAGTGCGAGTTTTTGGAGGAAGATAAAAGACACCAAGATTGAAATTTTGGGCCATCTCTCTCTCACTTCTGAGGAGTATCAAGGGAGATTGAAGTTTTCTTTATCTGATCGAAGTTGCTACTGCTACTGCTATCGGGTCGAAGCTGTTGCTGCTACTGCTATCGGGTCGAAGCTGCTGCTGCTACTGCTATCGTGTCGAAGCTGCTACTGCAAGTTGATGCTGCTAGGTCGAAGTTGCTTTTGAAGGGTCATCATCTGCAAGAAGAATTGAGGGCTGACTTGGTGTGGAGGAAGTCTTTGTTTAGGTCAAGAGTCTTGGATTATCTCGAGAAACTATTGAAGGAAGAATTGCTGACTTAGTTTTCCCCTAGATAGGGAATTTTGCCTCGCTGTCTACCTACATCTGTTGTCCTTGTGCTATTGTTTTGGTAATTGCTTGATGAACTAAAAGATAAAAGAACATAAATAGAAAGAATCACAAGTAATTATCTATATAAGAAAATATTTCTGCCTTTTTGATTTTTCAACACTTTTTGCTCTCACAATAAGCATTGATTTCGTTGTGGATCCTAATTGGAATAATTAGTAATCTTGGATAATCATTGTGGTTGATATCTTGTTAGTTGAGCTAGTGGAATAATTCAAGTTGGGCATCATATCTTAAGTGCTTAACCTAATTGCTATCATATTGAATATCTAAAGTAACTTACTGGGATTGTTAGCTCATTGGATAAATCTTGAATTGGTTTATTTTGAAGTGCTTTAATTGGAAAATCAAGTGGTTGATTGGCACATTGCTTTAGTTGAGATTATCCTTGTAATTGTTCTCTAAGTACTTCATTTATGCTCTTGTGTTGAACATCATAAGCATTGAATCTTAAGTAATTTAACTTGAAGTACTTAAAAATCATTTAATAATCTCACTTAAAGCCATCACTCATATCTTGCATATCATTCTAGGATTAGAGGTGCATCTATAAAATATACCTCCAAGCATAAGCTTGGTTGTAAGAGGATAGGAACACCTTTCTCACCCAACTTGCGAAGTATAGACCCTCATTTGTGGTTAACACAGGTGACCTTGCAGTTCTCTTGTGGACAATCCCTTGTAGGAATTGAGGCACTTGGGTGGTTAGAACCTCATGAGAGGTATCGTTAATGAAGCCATAGCCTTCTTCTTGTGGGCTTCTCTCTACAACCTACATTTTAGACTAACTTCAAAACAGTTGAGAGAAAGGATTCACCTAGATAGGGCATTTAAGTAAAATTAGCCAAGAGGCTGCATCTCACCTAGTTCTAGGACTTGCACTTCATTTGCATCTTGCAACCACTGTTCATCCGGTAACTTGGATTTTAATCTATATTGAGCAAGTAAATAATTTGTAAAGGCATTGGTCTTTAATTAATAAATTCAATA
Source organism: Pinus tabuliformis (assembly GCA_031772625.1). Lineage (NCBI taxonomy): Eukaryota > Viridiplantae > Streptophyta > Pinopsida > Pinales > Pinaceae > Pinus > Pinus tabuliformis. Next base: position 819,500,805 of record CM062818.1, read on the forward strand.
AATTTAATTAAGTGGTGATAAATAATTAAACTTTCTAGTTATCCTTAACCAAGTCGCTAGGCCATTCAACTGTGTCTCCCAAACTCATTATCTCAGTCTAGGGACTAACCCCCTTAGCTTGTTGTAGGGGAACAACTTAAATAGAGAGGGCCGAGATCAGAGTGACAATCCCCGTCCTGAGCATTGTCGCATTCTAGTGTACAATTTGAGTGACAACATTGCCATATCTTTGGGCCTAGAAAGTATTGCATCAAACCAAAATCTTTCATTTCAAATTTCAGAAGCAAACTCCCTCTTACATTGGAGAATAAGAGGTTCACTACCGGTCAGAAATAAATCATCAACATACAATACCAAAATCAAAGGCATATCTTGGATTGTCTTAAAAGTAAATATTTGGATCTGCATTGCTTCTAGTAAAACCAATCTTCATCAAGAAGTTATCTATGCGAGCATACCAAGCTCTTGGAACTTGTTTCAAACCATAAAGGGTTTTCTTCAGCCCACACACGAGTTTTTGGATCATGTACTTCAAAGCCTTGTGGTTGCTCCACAAACACTTTTTCTTTAAGGAAGCCATGTAGAAAAGCAGTCTTCACATCCATTTGGTGAAGAGACCGTTAATTTTCCTTAGGGTTGTATTGTTCTTTGCTTTTGACAATTGCATTACGTCTTTTACACATATAATTCACCCCACAACATTATAACATCATAATAGCAATTGCGTAGAAAGAACAATAACGTCAATACTGCAATTGAACATAAAGAAACAAAGGAAGAAAAACATGCACATATAAAAACACCAGGATTGGTCGGAGACTAGGGCAAAACCCCATAAGGGGGAAATGTGGAATTCTTCTTCTTCTTTTATTAGATTTCGTCAATTGTTCAGCTGTGATTGTTAAACACACATGGGCAGCAAGAGAAAATATGAAAGATAAAACATGCAGTACAATTTTTATTAAGAATTGATATACATTTATAGTACATTGTTGTGACCGTTGGGTTTCACATCCCAAGGTCTCTTGGACTACTTAGTCTATTTAGCTTCCACACTAACCCATTGAGGATTAAGTGTCCAACATTCCCCCCCTTAATCCGAAGGGTTATGTATGAGTCCAAGAAGAGAGCTGTAATACAAAATGTGCAAAAAATGCATGGCAGCACTAAGCTGAATGTGCTCTATGAAATGTTGGTATAAAGGGCAGTGGTTTAAGGATGACCACCAACACTGGAACACTTAGTGCAGTTCCCGGAACTCTTCCAAAACTGGCAAGAAGCTGGAGTCTTCTGCTAGAGGAAGTGATCCTATTGTTTTAAAGAGGGAAACCTTCAACCATGAAAGGGAGGCCTCACCTCACATAAAAGGGAAAACTTCAACCTAAAAAAGGGAAGTCTCAACCTGTGATGGTTTAAGGATGACCAACAACTCTGGAATGCTTAATGCAATTCTTGGAACTCTTCCAAAACTGGCAAGAAGCTGGAGTCTTCTGCTAGAGGAAGTGTTCTCAATTTTGTTCCTGGAATTCTTCCAAAACTGGCAAGAAGCTGAAGTCTTCTGCTAGAGGAAGTGTCCTAGATTGCCAACTGAAGGCATGTTCAGGGGCATCTTTGTCTCTGGCTACAACTTTGAAACTGGTGTGGCAGGTTGTGGCTCTGACTCGCTTGATGTGACTTTGAAGCTGGTAGATGACCATCATTTCCCCCCCTGTCAAATACAAGGTGAGAAGATAGAGAAAACTCAGTTGCAAGACTGTTCAATACTCTGGAACAAGTTCTGACATGTGTTTGGAATATCTTCTTGGCTGTTGATGCCCATTGCCAAGAAGCGATCCATCCAAGATGAATCTTTGTTCTTGCAGAATGTTTGTTTCTGAAGCATCTGTGTGAAGAATGACTGGTTTTATGACAGTGCTTACATGGATGAAGATCAAAACAGTGATCTTTCAAATGGCCAACTCGATCACAGTGTTGGCATTTCACGATCTGTTGTTGTTGTTGTTGCTGTGGAAGAGGGGCAGAATCTGGAACAGCTGGAGGTGAACTGTCATGAGGAGCAAGTGAACTGTCATGAATGAATCCAGCACTCTGAAACTGAATGGGCTTTGAGTAGTCTGGAATATGAAAGGACAAGTCCTTGTCATATCCAAGACCAGTTCTGTGCTTGTTGTGGACAAGCTGTTCCCAAGGTCTGATGATGGGCTTGGGAAGTGCAGACTGAGTTTTTGCATCTGCATGTACAATTGCTGCTTTATTGGGTACTGGATCTGAATGAACTTGAACAATATTGACTTGCTGTTTATGGGAGTCTGCTTCATTGTTCTGAACAGAAACAGGTTCAGAATGACTCCTTCGTTTTAATTCTTCTTGCTGTAGCTGTGTTTCAAGCTGCAAAAAATCAATTTTCTCTTGTGCATATTGTAGACATGTCTGAATTTCAGAGAGAGATCCTATGCTGATTTGTAATGTGTCATCAACAGTAGATAATATCAGAGTTTTGAGGACTTGTAATACTTCACTGATTCTGGCCATTTTTTCTTCAATGTCTGATTTACACCTTAAAAACTGATCACAACTACTACTCAATGCAGAAAAGTAATATCTACTCACAGTACACAACAATATCCTTTATAAATGTCAGCAAATGATCAGTGTGCAACATAAAAGATTACAATCAGCCCACCAAACTCTTTATGCAGCAGTCGAATGCACTATAATGAGTTTTAATACCACAACTGGGGCAACAACAACTGCAAACTTGCTTGGAACTTGGATTGAATATTGGTGTGAACACAACAGTTGGAACCTTCGACGCATAACAAGGGTGATTCGTACAACAAAGAGACTAAAGGGAATTAGCCCCTTTCTGCACTATTGATTAGACTCAACTAGAAAGATTCTCAACCAATAATTTACACAGGTGGAAACACGACCTCTTTTAACTAGAACTTTTCCCAAACAACCACAGAAAATACCTTATACAAATTAATCTCAATGTCATCTCTCAAGTATAAAAGTTTGGGATAAAGACCGCAAGGATTCAAGGAATCAAAGTTTAGTAGCCATTAGCGCTATCATGAGCAACAATCAGATACTTGGCTTAGTGCACTAAGATCAATTTGAAGGGTTCTTCGTCTTTAAAGATCAGCCATAAAGAAGCCCATGGACGTTATCACTTTTCTCTTTTTTTTTTTTTAATGGTAATACCTGAGAATAATCATAAATAGCTTCCCCTGGTAAATTTAATCAATAGCTTCCCCTGGTAAATTTAATCAATGTAACTAAAGACAAGTTCCATTCAGTTTACAACCTTCACAATATCATGACTGGTGAAAAACGTGTTCGCCCATTACAATGACAAAAAGAATCCATAATCCATCCATTCTAGTAGAACTTTCAACCAAAAATTCTTCCAAACCTAATCCTGCTGTTTATCAAACTGCCATCCAAAAAAACTTATTCCCCAAAGTAGACTAATCAACATAGTTATGCATAATTTAGCCGGAATATATCATTAAAAACATAGTAGCTTCCTGCTGGCGTAGGCATCAAATGAAACATATATTGGCAAGAATCTGGAGTGCAATGTATTGAATCCTCTTGCAACAGCTCAATAGTTAGTTGTGCACCATAAGTTTGTGACAGTAAATTACTACATGTAACCAATAAGTTTCCCCAACAGTTTCTCTTTTTCAAACAAGTCTAAACAACACCTGAAATGATCATTCACTATAGCTCCATCCCTGAAATTGTGATTAGTAGTCTGTGAGAATCACGCCATCAACCTGACTGAACTTCAGCTGATGTTGTTCCCCGGGCAACTGCAGGCTGCCGCTGACAAATACAAGCATGCCGCCAGCGGGACCTGAAGGCTGGCAATCAACTGTGGATATGTTATGCTTGCATTGCTGGAATGGGAGGCTGGTGAGCTTCCCCTCCGATGAGAAATTATTGAGAGTTTTCCAGGAGGACGTGAAATATGGGGCTGGAATCAGTACTGGGATTTATGTGATATGGTGTATTGGTGGTGAGATTAGATTCAACACTTACTTTTCAATGGCACGCAAAAATGCTAAGTGAGCTTGGACCAGAAATTAAATTCAAGTACTCTTCCCACAAAGCTGTGTAGGAGTACAAAGAGGCTAATATACCAGTATGACGAATCTTACATCAACAGCGTGAAGCAAATCAATCCAACAACATGAAAGCAAATTAATCTGTGGTACGGGATGCCCAATCCTTTCACGTCAAGCGTGAAATATCAAGCTGTGGATGCACTATATATTTCACACATACAAGTAAATCAGGGTCAAAAACAGCGGAGACGAACTTATCGTGCCCATGGAAGAAACTGCCTATTGCTGCTCAACGTTCCACCAAATACATCTGGCCTCTGTTCGAAGAATCTCTAACATTCCGCTCCAACAAACATTCATGTGACAGCGTCCAGGCGTCCAACAATCACCGACAAGATTGAATGCATACTCCAACAATCACCACATACAGTCTTCTTGCTTTACGTTAGGTTCACCATACTGTAATACGCACCCTTCTCTGCAGCTGTTCAATGTATGCAAGGCTTGTCAAAGTGGTAATACGCATATATGGGCAGCGTAACAGTGGGAAGGCCTGTATAGAGCAGAGCATAGGTAATGGCAGAAAACGTTATGGCGTTCAGCTTTCATAGGTAATGGTAGAAAACGTTATGGCGTTCAGCGTTCAGAGGTAATGGCAGAAAACGTTATGACGTTCAGCGTTCATAGGTAATGGCAGAAAACGTTATGGCGTTCAGCGTTCATAGGTAATGGCAGAAAACGTTATGGCGTTCATCAAACGGGCGTTCATCAAACGGCTCTGCTACCATTCTGGGCAGCGTTCAACACATTTATTTATTGCAGACTGCTGTGATAACAATGCAGGTCCAGAACAACGAAATGGGTCTCAGTCACTAGCAGTGGAGCGTTAGAGTTTAAAACAATGATAGAGTGACAGGTCTGACAACTTTTAATCCAGTGAGGATGAGTAGCGCTGACAGGCTTTGGGCGCCCAGGCTCTAATTCAATGTATGTTCAGAGAGCAAACGTTTTATAGACAGACGGGAAGCCAGAGACCAAAAATAGAGACCTACAGATTTCAAAGGTCAGGAATGTCAGGGATGGCAGAGCCAACACGCCAGGACTCTTAACTCTCAACGTTTTTTTGCACGGCCTTCAACACCAGCGCATGAATTAATCAACTAGCAATATCACTGCACAGAGAGTTCACGACCCACATAACATTAATGGTCACTGCATAGGTCAGAGAAACACAACAAAAGGCCACAAGTAAACAGTGACTCAAATATGAGCAGGGCCAGAATTCGCCCGCTCTGATACCATGTTAAACGCACATGGGCAGCAAGAGAAAATATGAAAGATAAAACATGCAGTACAATTTTTATTAAGAACTGATATACATTTATAGTACATTGTTGTGACCGTTGGGTTTCACATCCCAAGGTCTCTTGGACTACTTAGTCTATTCAACTTCCACACTAACCCATTGAGGATTAGGTGTCCAACAGTGATAAAAGTACATCCATCATGAGATATTAAATCAGGCCTCCTAGGGCCATCTAGGGCCAGTTCACAACTTTGTTAGTGAACTAAACGAAACTAATCCAAGAGAGCTGCAAACATATTTGACATCACCGAATCATAATAATACCGTCTTCATTGTTAGTCATGATAATGAACACCATCAGATGCTCGCACTGTTATACATTAATTATCATGAACCTGCCATTGGTCATAATAGGTCACTATAACATGCTCACTATACATGTGTCACAGATTAGCAAACCCTAACTGATCTATTAGGGTTTGATTCCTTTAGTAAAAGTACTGACATAAAGGAACTAACTCAATAACCACACAACTCTTCCATATATATATATATATATATGTATACTGTCCTCAAAGCCATGTAATTAACAACGACATGATATTAATGTAAATCAGAACCAAAGTCACTATTATGACAACACTGTGCATCAAAGTTAATTATCCACATTGCAATGTCAAATAAATGAAGTGTCTGCCATGTCAAATATAAGATCTGATATGTCAAATATATGTGATCAACCATAACCATACATGATATGTCTGCCATCTCTGTTATGTCAAATATATGTGATCTTCCATGACCATACATGATATGTTTGCCATGTCAAATATATTTGATTTGCCATGACCATACATGATATGTCTACCATGTCAAATATAAGGTCTGCTATGTCAAATATATGTGATTTGCCATGATCATACATGATATGTTTGCCATGTCAAATATATGTGATCTGCCATAACCATACATGATATGTTTGCCATGTCTGTTATGTCAAAGTTGTGAGATAAAGCGATATTGATTAATGCGAGAGAACAATCTAGCGCGAGTGAAAGATGAGAGCAATGTAAAGGCCTATAGCGAGAGATCATAGCGACTGTAGCAGAGTATAGTTCTGTAGAGAGTCTCATAACAGTGGAGCGAAGGTATAGTCCTGTAGAGAATGCGAGATGGCACAAAACTTGGACAAATCTCTGCGATGAACCATAATATAACAACCTTTGCGATGATGCCTACAAATCTCTGCGATGAACCAATAATGATGATACCATTATAGTCATGCGAGATTACTCTGAAGCGAGAGATCAAACCTGAGCGAGAGAGACTATAAAAACATTTGCGAGACCAAAAATTGGAGAGGCCTATAGTGAGAATGCGATCCTTAGACAGATCTCCTATCATAATTTGATGATCTTTAGTGAGCTCTCAACCATCCATATTTATATTAATTTATGCCAGTCGTAAACCTTTACAATTTAGAAGCTGACTTTAAATCATGGAGGGAAAATCCTCAAATTTCAAATTCTTAATTTTGCCCATATTATTTAATATACCTTCTTGTAAATATTTGCCCAAAATAATTTTATCTAATAATTGTTCCTTTGGCGAGATGGGCTTCATATGGGGATTAGGGATTCCCTTGGGGGAAATTTTTCCCGACGCTGCCCATTTTAACACTCCCTCTCAGTGAGGGAGAAATTTCCTTCTGCATCATAGGCCTCATCTTATCATAGTTGCATCAAGACGTATCTCGAGTGTGGATACAAGAGACAGACATAAGTATCATCAATAATACCCAAAAGAAGAGGAATCCATAACCAATGGTAGGGGAGATCTGTCCTCCTATCTTTAGGTCAAATCACGTGACCTTTATCTCAGCTATATCAACAAAACATCCATTTCATCACATCTCGTCCTTTGATCATAAGCTGAACAATCTCGATCTAATAAAAGAAGAAGAATCATCATAGGGGAGTCCATCTCAACCTACACCATTGTCATAGGGAAGCATTCAACTTCCATCCTATATCCAATAATCAATACGGTCATGTGAAATAGAATCATTATTTTCATCAAGTCATATCTCATCTTGACTCATCTTTGCTTGTCCACATTTGATAAACAATCTCGAGTGTGAAGAGGAATGTGACATTATAGGTGAGTCGAATTCAACCCACATCAACATCAGAGAGCCTAGCTCAATCCAGAACAATATTAGGGAGCCCTACTCAACCTGGAACCATATCGGGGAGCCCAACTCAACTCAAAATATCTACCAACGGGGAACCAATGCCACAACTCGGAAAACTCATCCTCAGCGAACCAATGCTACCACCCGGAATCCAATGACATCGAGGAAGGTCCTATGGGACATTCTCACCTCATGTATGCGACAATTGGGAAGGTCCTATGGGGCACTCCCACCTCATGTCTGTGATAATGGGGAAGGTCCTATGGGACACTCTCACCCCAAGTTATCTCATATAGGGGAGCATCCGGCTACCACCCTATATCCAAATACAATGGGCGAGATTAGACCTACCCCAATGCATAGGGATCACACTCTATCCCAAAGTCCTTGACAATAGGTGAGATCAACTTACCAAAGGTAAGGATCACACTCTACCCTATTGTCCCTGATCTTCCCATCTTGACCCTTGAGAGTCAGATGGTAGAACACCTGCATCCACCAACTTGGGCAAGATCCACCTACTGCAAGGGGTAGGGATCACACTCTATCCCAAGTCCCTCATCCCATTGGCCAGATGGGGAGGTTATCCCACAAAGTGGGCAAGATGCTAACTGGGGCATACTCTAACTAGGGGAGATCCCAAATCTCTATACACCCTATCGGTCAGAGGTCTCTCATCCCCAAGAGCCTACCAGCTCCATTCCCCACCCTGGGAGCTCAGATAGGGGGGAAGAGCTAGCTCGGTGTCCTCAATCAACCCAGACCCTTACCCGGGATGGTCACATCCATCAATCTGTGCTGCTCTTTGGAGATCAAAAACATATCAAAGTGCTCGTATCCGGTGCCAGCTCAAACAACTTACTGAAGTGTTCAATCACACTACCTCATACATTACCAAGAGCAACAATTCTCTATTTTCTTGTTCATATAGGACATCAAACATTAGAGAAAATATATAAGGTAAAGAAAGGAATACCATATTCATCTTTTCTCCCTCTCATGCAGGGAGGCAACAATTGCAAGCCTAAGCTTGTCTCATACAACAACATTATGTCTTTGTCCCAGCTATGACCATACTCTGTCTAACTCAGAGTGCATACAAGGATCCATCAGTAACAATAAATTATTAATGCAATCCAGCATGTCATAACAACACTTCTATATGAGAGGTGGAACATGATACTGCATGGGGTAAACCAGTCCTGTCAACAAAGAATTGTTAGCTCAATAATAAAAAATAACATTAGATGTTCTTTGTTTCATTCTGCAATCATGGGACTTCTAATCATCCATCACAAATAAATAGTAGGTGCTGGGATCTCGTCAAGAATTTCCCCCTCTGAATGGGAATCTTCTTCACGAATCATCACTGAAAGCATCAACCTGTCTAACATATGTCATGTATCAACAAAACTGTTAGATCACAAAGTCAAACTATACCTGGTTCTCATACATATATACATCACAATCATGACAAGTTATCACTAGCTGGTTCAATGTCACATATGAACATGTCATTAGAGGTTAATTCACTTCATCACTACATTATCACATTATACAAATATTTCATCAGAGTCTTATCATGAAGTCAGAGTATCCATTTGTCACATTGTCACATTTGTTAGGACATCACAGCTTATTAAGTGAATCTTGATTATCAATCTTACAACCATACTAATGCCATCAGGGTTACCGTATTCATTACAAGCATTGACAATAGTATCAAGTTACCATATATCAAAATCAATGCCCTTGGCCTTTCTTTATCTTTAAACATGTACCAGGAATATAATTTACTTATGTATGTGCATGCATTACTCAATAGTATTGTATGGATCAATACCTCAGGTCTTCACTTGCCATTAAAACACTGTAACAATCTTCTAAACATGCCTTGTAATATTTAGATACCGTTAACAATTTGTAGCACTTGTTTGCAATTGCATACTATAGCTGCTTTATCAACTTTGCATATCTGTTCCAACTTCCCTTTTCCTGCACCAACTTTTCTCTTCCTGCAGTAGCTCTCTTTTTCTATATCATTTAGCATTCAGATGATGCTCAAGAAGGATCTGCTTATCACATCTTCATGAGAGAGATAGATGTATTCAAATACTCAAATATTTATGCATGAACAACAATCAAAATGATAAACCTAAACAAGAGCGGTGTCATAAAGAAATAGGTCTAGAAGATACTCATCTTTAACGAGGGTTGAAGAAAGAGTTCAACTCCCTCTTGATCCTATCACCGAGAGTTTACAGAAGAAATGCAGAATCACTGTTCCAAGTCCTTTTTTAATCATGAGGTGCCACAGGTCATCAACAGACATCAACAGAGGAGGAGATGCCTCAACTATCAACAACCACTCCAATCTGTACAGATACATAGTACATCCATCACGAGATATTACATCAGGCTTCCTAGGGCCATCTAGGGTCAGTTCATAACTTCGTTTGTAAACTAAACGAAACTAATCCAAGAGCGCTGCAAACACATTTGACATCACTGAATCATAGTAATACTGTCTTCACTGTCAGTCATGATACTGAACACCATCAGATGCTCACACTATTATACATTGATTATCATGAACCTGCCATTGGTCACAATAGGTCACTGTACACGTGTCACAGATTAGCACCCCTAACTGATCTATTAGGGCTTAATTCCTTTACTAAAAGTACTGACATAAAGGAACTAACTCAATAACCACACAAATCTTCCATATATATATATATATGTATACTGTCCTCAAAGCCATGTAATTAACAACGATATGGTATTAATGCAAATCAGAATCAAAGTCACTATTATGACAACACTGCGTATCAAAGTTAATTATCCAAACTGCCATGTCAAATACATGAAGTGTCTGCCATGTCAAATATAAGGTCTGCTATGTCAAATATATGTGATTTTCCATAACCATACATGATATGTCTGCCATGTCTGTTATGTCAAATATATGTGATCTGCCATGACCATACATGATATGTCTGCAATGTCAAATATCTGTGATCTGCCATGACCATACATGATATGTTTGCCGTGTCAAATATAAGGTCTGCTATGTCAAATATACGTGATCTGCCATAACCATACATGGTATGTCTTCCATGTTTGCTATGTCACAGTCAAAGTTGTGAGATAAAGCGAGACTGATTAATGCGAGAGAACAATCGTGCGTGAGTGAAAGACGAGATCAATGTAAAGGCCTGTAGCGAGAGATCATAGGGACTGCAATAGAGTATAGTTCTGTAGAGAGTCTCATAACAATAGAACGAACATATAGTCCTGTAGAGAATGTGAGATGGCACAGATCTCAGACAGATCTCTGTGATGAACCATAATATAACAACCTTTGCAATGATGCATACAAATCTCTATGATGAACCAATAATGATGATACCATTGTAGTCGTGCGAGATTATTCTGAAGTGAGAGATCAAACCTGAGCGAGAGAGACTATAAGCACATTTGTGAGACCAACAATTGCAGAGGCCTGTAGTGAGAATGCGATCCTTAGACAGATCTCCGATCATAATTCGATGATCTTTAGTGAGCTCTCAACCATCCATATTTATATTAATTTGTGCTAGTTGTAACCTTTACAATTTAGAAGCCATCTTTAAATCATGGAGGGAAAATCCTCAAATTTCAAATTTTGAATTTTGCCCATATTATTTAATAAACCTTCTTATAAATATTTGCCCAAATTAATTTTATTTAATAATATCCTTCCTTTGGCGAGATGGGCTTCATATGGGGCTTAGGGTTTCCCTTGGAAGAAATTTGTCTTGATGCTACCTAGTTTTAACAGAGACCATCCTTGGCTAGTAGCTAGAGCTACAATAGATCAGATGGTGGTGTAATGGGAAACAGGTGCAACAATTTCGTCATAGTGTATTCTCTCCTTTTGAGAGAAACCTCTAGCCACAAATCTAGCTTTATATTTTTCAACACTGCCATCAACACCATGTTTAATTTTATACAACCATTTAGAAGATACAATAGATTTACCTTGGGGTCTTGGAACCACTTCCCATACATCATTATGAATGATGGATTCATATTCTTCAACCATTGCATCTTTCCACACTTGGGCCTTTACAACTTCTTCAAAAGTGCATGATTCAACTTGAATAATGTTGCTCATGGCTACAACATATCCTTGGAACCGACAAGGTTTCTTGCTTTCTCTGAAAGTTCCTTTGGGGGCAACATGTTTATCAACATCTTGAAGAGTGTCACGAAGCCATAAAGGTCTCCTTTTAGAAGGAGGATCACATGGAGGAGGATCCAAAGGATCCATGGGCTCCATGGGTTCATCAACAAGATCAATTTTAGCTTCAGGATCTTCTTGTATTTCAAATACATCATCTTGACTATCAACATTAGCAGGAGGAAGAGGAGTGTCTCTTGCTTTTCCAAGAGCTGCATCTTCATCAAATGTTACATCCCTGCTAAATTCTATATTTCTTTGACTAGGTATGTATATTCTGTAAGCTTTAGAATTCTCACAATAACCAACAAACATACTTTTCTTAACTTGGGTTTCTAGCTTGTTCCTTTTCTCTTTTAGGACATGGAAGTAGACAGGACAACCAAAGATCCTCAGGTGCCCAACTTTGTGTTTTCGCCAGTGAAGACTTCTTCAAGAGTGTTGTTGTTTAGAGCACAGTGATGAGATCTATTTTGGACATAGGCAACTGTGTTCACAACTTCTCCCCATAGAAACTTTGGCAATTTTTGATCATGCAACATAGCTTTGACCGCTTCCATGATAGTTCTATTCTTTCTCTTGGCCACACCGTTTTGTTCAGGGTTATATGGTACAATGGTCTCTTTTCTGATTACAACTTCTTTGTAGAAGTCAATGAAATCACTGGAAGTGAACTCTCCTCCATTGTTAGATCTGAAGATTTTGATCTACTTTCTAGTTTGTTTTTCTACTAAAGCTTTCTAATCTTTGAACATGTTAAAATCTTAACTTCTATTTTTTAGAAAATAAATCCATGTTTTGTGAGAAAAATCATCCACAAAGATAATATAATACAAGTAACAACCAAGAGAAGTTATATGCATTGGTCCACATAAATCAGAATGTACAAGATGTAATTCCAGACTGGTTCTGCTTTTGCTTGAAGGGAATGGTCCCTTCACTTGCTTTTCGCTTGTGCACCCTTAGCAAACACCATCATGATTAGATTTGATTTGTGGAATTCTGGAAACCATTTTTCTCACATGAGGTAATGCTTTATAGTGCAAGTGAGCGAACCTTCGGTGCCAACGTTCACTTTGATAATTGCTGTCATGGATTAGTGCATGAATAGGTCTTCCATTGATTTTGTATATACCTTCACATCTAGATCCCAGAGTGAGGGCATCTCTCATGTCGGATCTTGATGGCCAAGTGAGAACCTTACCATTTATAAAAGCAATTTTCATTTCTTTATTTTCTAAAGCTGATATGGACACAAGATTTTTCCTTAAACCAGGTACATATAAAACTTCTTGAAGAGTCAAAGTTTTACCTTGATCTAGATAGAAAGAAACGAAACCAAATTCCTTTATGGGATATGTAGAGCTATCTCCAAGAATGATCTTTAAATCTGTCTCCCTCTCAACCAGATTAGAGAGTACTTCTTTGTAACTAGTAAAGTGCCTTGAAGCACCACTATCAACCAACCAACTATTACAAGAATCTGCAGAAGATGAACTGGAAAGAGAAAAAACAAGAAAGTACTTTGATTGAGTCTTAGCTGCATTATTATCATACCTTTGGTTCCTTGAGAAATGGTAGTTTCCTCTGCGAATAGAAGGAGCTTCTCTTCTTCTCCTGTAATCAGATTTGTTGGAACGATTGTTGAAGTTGGATTTTGATGCCCTTTTGTTTTCTGAACGGTCATGAGCATAATGGCCATGCTTGCGAGAATTGTAGCATTGGACTTTTGACAAGTCTCTGGTCCATTGAGAGGAGTTGTTGGAAGTAGGCTTTCTCAAATAGTGAATTCCTCTTCTTCCTTTTTTCTTCTTGCCTTGTACAACAAAGGAAGTAGGTTCTCCCTCCTCATGCTTGGGAATTCTCCTTCTGGAAATCATTCTGGCTTTTTCTTGACCACACCTTCCCAGAAGTTCATCAAATGTGGGAAACTTATCATTGTTGCCGATGATAGTAATAAAAGTCTCCCAAGAAGAAGGAAGACTTCCAAGTGTAATCAACCCTAGTTCTTTGTTAGGAACAGCTTCGCTAGAAGTTGACAACTGATCTTTGATTTTTGATATCCTTATGAAGTACGCTTAAATGGTCTCTTCTCTATTCATTTTAATATCCTTGAGTTGATTCTTCAAGGCAAGAATTTGACTCAAGTTGTTCACTTGATACATTCCAATCAACTTGTCATACGTTTCTTTGGATATCTTCAGGTTGGCAACATAAGTGATGAGGTGGTCTCCAAGAGAGTCAAGGATAGTCTTTTTAGCCTTGACTTCTCCTTTCTTGAATCTGACTTTGATAGCACCATTGTAGTTTTCATATGATTCTTCTATCTCTCCTTCAACATACTTAAGAACATCATGTTCCTCAAGAGTAATATCCAATGTGGCCTTCCAAGGGAAGAAGTTTGAAGCATCAACCAATTTCTTTTCATTCTTAAAGTAAGAGGAAGTCATCTTGATCTGCTCAAAATTTCAGCAGCAAATATAGAGGGACAACAAGAGATATATCAATAGAAAATAGATTGCAAAAAAGAGCTGCAATTAGAGTGGACAACAAATAGAAAATGAGCTGTAAATGGAGTGGACAACAAACAAAAAATGAACTGTAAATGGAGTGGATAGCAAGCAGAAAATGAGCTATAAATGGAGTGGATAACAAGCAAAAAATGAGCTATAAATGGGGTGGACAACAAGCAGAAAATGAGTTGTGAATGGAGTGGTCAACACACAAAAAATGAGCTGTAAATGGAGTGGACAACAAACAAAATATGAGCTGTAAATGGAGTGGACAACAAGAGATTTTCCAACGAAAAATGTGTTGGAGCAACACTAGTCTTCTTGATCTTGTTTTCACCAAAGCTCTGATACCATGTTAAAAATCAGATGTTCTATGTTGTTACAAACACTTAAATCCATAACTTCTTTATGCTGCAATATAATTAACTGTAGTTAGAACATAAACCATATAAACCATATGCACAATAGAAGACAACCAAGAACTCAATGAGACACAGAGAAGTTAGGTCAATGACCAGGGAAAAACCCACAAGGGGAAAATCCAACCAAATTCTTCTTCTATTAGAAATCAATTGTTTAGCAAAGATACAAAGTACAATGAGAGAATGAAGAAGTTGACCCAAATTTGAAGAGCATCTCTGATAGCAGTGGTTGATGCAGACACTGAATCACTTTGGCTCTCCAAGATTTGGTCTTGCTCTTTAAGACTGTCTCTCTCTTTATCTCAATCTTCCTCTAGCCTCTCCAACTGTCAGTCTCTCTCTCTCTCAAGTTCGAATTCTCCTTTCACAAGCACAAGTAAGTGTGTCAAGTGAGGATGAGAGGCACAAATATACAGGAAGAGCAAGGGGGTCGAATTCATGTGGGAGTAACTCCTATGCCTTGAGGAGGAGTTACTCATGCCAAAATTGGAGAGTAACTTATGTCATAAAGGAGGTACGCTCTCCTTAGTAACTCATGCCATCAAGAGGGAGTATGCATGCCTTGAGTAATTTACACCATAAAGAGAGAGAAGTACGCATGCCTTGAAGATAGTGTAATTTATGCATTGAAGAGGTGTAAGAGGAATCTTATGGCACGTCATAAATGCGTGTAAGAGATGTGTTAGAGGCGCGTAAGAGCGTTCAAGAGAGAGGAACAAATTCATTTAGGGAGAGAGAGTGAGAGAGGTATGAGTGCCATCAGAGAGAGAGAGAGAGATGGGGTGGATTGATTGCCAAGTAGGAGAGGTTAATAATATTATTATAGCATCATAAGGAAATAATAATAATGTTAATAATTTTGATGATTAAATTAAAAAATAAATAATTGAGATTGATTAAGGACAAGTTAAGTGATTTTCTATCATCTATATATGATTACGAATTGATCGAAGGTGATTTACTATTTTTGGAAAGTCATGGTTGCAAATATATACATGACTTTCTATTTTTAGAAAGTCACTATAGAAAGGTCAAAAATGAAATTTTATTCAAGGAAATTCATCCCATAACTGCCAATTTTCAACAGATTTCATCCAGGAGGAGACCGGGAGGAATGCCAAGAGTGATAGTCAGCATTGTAGGGTGGATGAGGAGGAGAATGTTGCCCTTGTACCTAAGGGCAAGATGAAGAAGGAGTCCATGAGTGGGGCCAAGAAGTAGAAAGAAGAACATGAATCCGAGAAGGACATGAGCAAAGTGAGATGCTTTACTTGCCATAAGATGGGTCATTATGCCTTTCAGTGTCCCAACAAGAAGGAGAAGTAGGACATTGTAGCATCAACTGAGGTGGATGAGTTTTCCACCAAGTTTGATACAGAGTTTGCTTTAGTGGTGAGTCTTGCCAATAGTGTTACTTCCTCTAGTGTGTGGTTTGTAGACAATGGAGTATCTTGCCATATGAACGGAGTTAGAGAGCACTTTACAAGCCTTACAAATTATGATGTAGACTTGGAGGTGGTGCTTGGAGATAACTCCAAGGTCAGAGCAACTAGTGTAGGAATTGTATCCTTTTAGAGGGAGTCATTGCCTTCCTTGAAAGTGACAGAGGTCCTATTTGTTCTAGGGCTAAAGAGGAATTTGATTTTAGTGTCTAGTATTGAGAACAAGGGATATGTAGTGGTGTTCTGAGATGGACAAGTGTTTATGTATCCTAGGGGATCTATCATAACTTCTACTAGAGTGATTGATGTCTGTCATGGGAGACTTTATAGGTTCATGTTTTAACGAACCACGACCTTGATGAGGTCACGAGAGGATGATCATGTAGAGCAGCAGGCTTTTGAGCAAGGGAGCACACCACAGATTTTAGGATCTATTGGTACAGGTTCACAGGGGTAAAGAGGATCACCGACTTCTGGGATGACAGGTACATAGGTTATAGGATCACCAGGCACAAATGTTTGGGAGATAGTGCCAAGACCTGAGGGGAAGTCAATGGTGACTTCCAGGTGGCTTTACAAGATCAAACATGCTGCTGATGGCAGCATGATGCCAAGGGGCAAGCATGTCTACTTCAGCGATAAGATGGGAGTGATGAGAAACACCTTCCTTAGTAAGAGGGAGTGTTGAGAAAAATGATACCAAGGAGGTGTTTCCTAGTGCCTTTTGCCTTTAGCCTAGGAAAACACATGAGATTCACTATTTAGTATGAATTTATGAGTTATTAAAGTCATGTGACTTTTTAGTCAATTTATGAGGTACAAAAAGTACATAATACTTTATAATATTAAAGTTTCTTTATGTTTTTAAAGTGACTTTATGAAAAAAATGGTACATGGTACAAAACATATTAAAATGACTAGGGAGGCTCATTAATGAACAGGGAGACATAAGAGGGGGTCAATGGGAGATTAGATCTCCACCCTTGATCAAGGAGAGCTGAGATCTAATTGCAGCCCTTGATCATAGGGTTAGGGCTTCTCTTCATTAGAGAGATTGAAAAGGGAGAAAAGGTAAAGGAGAGCTCTCATATTTCAAGTGTATAGTGGGAGAAGAGGAGGCTGAGATAGCTTCTACTGAAGGAGTCTGAGATAGTTAGGAGGCTGAGATAGCTTCTGTTGAAGGAGGCTGAGATAACTTCTGCTAAGGAGAAGAGGAGGAGATTTTGCTGAAGGAGAAAGGGGCTGAGATAGCCATTTGCAGGTGAGAATCTACAACAGACCCAAGGTTTCAGGCAGTGAGTGAGGCACACATTCCAAGGAAAAGGGAGTGATTCGAGTGCTGAGTTTAAGGCAGGAACTGTACATATTCCAAGGAGAACAGAGGCCCTAAAATCTAGAAATCAGAGTGTTGAGTTCAAGGCAGGAATTAGGAATTTTCCAAGGAGAACAAAGGCCTAAAAATCTAGGAATCAGAGTGATGAAGTCAAGGCAGGGATGGAGTCAACTCAATGTTGAAATCGAGGAGATTCAGCACGTTAAATGCTGAGTTGACTGACACACATTGTGAGGCTGAAGTGCAGGTATGTTGGCACAAAAAACAAGGAGAAAAATCAGTCTGAAAGGCACACAGGTTGAGGAGAAATTGTGAGTCTGCCAGGGCAAATTTCAAAGAGAAATTTGCAGATCTGTGGCATGTTTTCCGAGGGGTCAAAGAGCTGACTGTGCAACGAATTTAAAGGCAGTCAGAGGTCCTGATCAGTGGCACACATTTCCAGATTTGTGGCTTGAGTTTCTAGGAGCAACAGGGAGAGATAACCACCCTGAGTTGTGTATTTAAATGCTGTAAATTCTCTGAGATTGAAAGCAAATAAAATACTCCTTCAAACTGGTTTTCCCCTTTGGGGTTTTTCCAGGGTCTGAGATTGACCAGAAACAAGTGTCTTGAATTTGTGAATGCTTTTGTTTATTTTATCCACTATGTGTAAAGAGTAGTGGTAGCGTAGCAGTTTATTATTTGAATTCACATTTATGTTTACATATCAGCTACATTGAAATGGGTTGTGGGCATTAAACTTCATGTGCAAAACAAACTAAAACTGGAGGGGCTACTGAAATGACCCATTTCGAACTAAAAGGAACATAGAAATATTAGCATGTGTACGAAGCATGCATATGATAGCTAGATATGCTAGCATCACATACACTGCGTATTAAATTATTATGAAATTGCCTAGTAAAAGATAAACAAATTAATTATCGAGATTCTAAGTGAATACTTAACTTAGTATATTGAGTGAGGTACTTGATGTATGTACCACCACCTTAATATATGTAACTATACAAAATGAAAAGGAAAGACAATGTATGATGCAAACAAAAGGGAATATATATATATATATATATATGGTAAAAAAATTCATTGAATATAATATATATTATATAAAATAACAAGGAGATACAATACCAAAATATACAAAGTAATTATAATATATAGAATATAATCTAAAAGATGAAAGTATAAAATGCAAACTAAACCAACTAAAAAGAACCTATTATATATACTATGCAATAAAGAGGAGCATACTATAAAGTCATGAAGAGTTTAACAATGAATACAAATAAGGTATAAAGATTTTATTAAAAGAAGCTTGCTGTCAACCTTTGACCCAAGTGGCGGATGCCTATTCAACCTAAAACTAATGCTTATTACCTTATTCCTTTCGCTCGAGGAACCATGAACAAGAATCACCATTTGGAGGGAGGTGGGGAAATTCTATATAAGAAAGGCAAAGGAGGAATGCTAGGAGGAGAAAATTGGTCTGATAGAGGGGTGAAGTGCGGTTCGGAGGAGAATTCAATCAGAATTGGAGATTTGAGCAATTGTTCTTGAAGGTTTGGGCACAGGGGCCAGAGTGCTTCAATTTTGAAGTATTCTGGAGGTGGGTACCAAGATTGTGCCCAGTTTGGCAGGGAGGATTTGGTCATTTTGGTAATAGGAACAAGTTTGAAGCTACACAGTTCAAGATTGACTTTAAACACGGAAGCTAGGTATGTATCTGTGTTATTTAATTGATAGATTCCTGCTTAATTTACAACTTTTGGAATTTAGGGATATAGTTTTTGTGAGGTCACCACATAAGTTCTGGAGTTGTCATTTTGTAGGGTGTTTTAGAGATTGGTTATGTACCAAGTTTTAATTCTATTGTGAGATCAAGCTCCCTTTCAAGAGTTAATCCTGGTAGTTATTTGGGAAAAACATATTGAAATTCAGACAACACCGAATATTGCTCTAATGATGGTCCTTTTTCTTTGCTTCCTGAACTGCATATAGCCGACAACCTTTTCTTAAACAATGCTTCATTTGCATTGCTGAGATGAAGCATAAGGATACCTTTCTCTTAATACCTGGGATTTGGATCATCTCTCCTTCGTCATTCATGCAGAGAATTATTCTTCCGTAACAGTTTATCCAAGCTTGATGAGCTTCTAACCAATCCATCCCTATGACGAGGTCATAAGTTCCTAAGGATGTGACATATACTTTTAACTTAGTTGAACAAACCCCTAGATCAAATGTGCCTTCCTCAATGCTTAAATCTACAGATTGAAGTTCTTCTGAAGCCATTTCAACCTGCCTGAAATCATTTTTATTGCGAGTTGCCAACCCACATTTATTTAATGCAAATGACGAAATGAAACTATTAGTAGCACCAGTATCAAATAAGATTTTGAGTTTTATGCCATTAATAGTACCTGAGGATTCCACCACTGTGGACTGATGTTCAACCTGGTTGTTGTTGACTATAGTATGGATTCTAAGATTGCCTTGGGTATTTGATGACTCTTTTCCTACTCTATACAGTACGCTTGAGGAGGCTTCTGGGCAATCACGTTGAAAATGCGGTCCTCCACATCCCCAACAATTAACCTGGGGTGATCCCCTTGTGTCAAATTGTGAGTTTCTAGAAAAGGAGCTCTGTCCTCTTGTGCTACTTTCTCTTGCGCTTCTTCCTCTATTAGTAGTTCCTCGAGAGTTCCACTGACTTGCGTTAGATCTCGATGATTCTGTAGATATAGCATTAGTTGCCATGGGAACCCTTGCTCCTACTCCTCTTGGAGTAAATTTATTACCATAAGGAGGTGGTCTCGAACTACTCCCCCTGAAGAAGTTCCGGGGAGTCTTCCCTGGAAATCCAGGTTGTGGGGGTCATGTCGGCCTGACATCCCTTTTGACCCCTAAATGCTCCTCTGCATATCAAACACTTTGAACTACCTCTACTACTGATGAAGGCTTCCACATTCTAACCATGGCCTTGATTCGAGGATTTAATCCATACACGAATCGCTCTGCTTAGCATTCATCAGTATCTAGTTAAGGAACATATTTCACAAGC
The DNA here is from genome assembly GCA_031772625.1 of Pinus tabuliformis. Lineage (NCBI taxonomy): Eukaryota > Viridiplantae > Streptophyta > Pinopsida > Pinales > Pinaceae > Pinus > Pinus tabuliformis. The sequence goes on from CM062818.1 coordinate 819,521,377, forward strand.
TCCATAAACCTTATTTCATATTCTTCCACTATTTTATTACCTTGGATTAACGTGTGGAAGACTCTGGCCTGTTGCTCTTGAAAATAGGGTGGCAGGTACTTTGCGCAAAATCTTTCCTCAAACAATTCTAGTTGAAGGAACTACTGATATAGGACACATCCAACCTAGTACCTTGCCTTGGGGTGCACCTGTAATTTTTGTCAAGAAGAATGATGGCTCCTTGTGGCTATGCATAGACTATCGAAACTTAGATCAAGCTACAATAAAGAATAAGCATCCAATGCCTCGAATTGATGACCTCTTCGACCAAATGAAAGGAGCTTCTATCTTTTCAAAAATTGATCTACGATCAGGTTATCATCAATTAAGAATTAAGGATAGCGATATCTCTAAGGCTGCATTTCGAACATGTTTTGGGCATTATGAATTCACGGTAGTACCATTTGGGTTGACCAATGCACCAACATTATTAATGAATCTTATGAATAATGTTTTCTGCAAGTATCTTGACCACTTTGTACAAGTCTTCTTAGATGATATTCTCATCTACTCCAAAAATGAGAAGGAGCATAAAGAACATCTGTGGATAGTATTATCTTGCCTCAAAGAACATCAGTTATATGGAAAGCTATCCAAGTGTTCCTTCTTTCAGAAAAAGATTCATTACCTAGGTCATATTATATTTGGTGAAGGGATCTCAGTAGATCCTGAGAAAGTAAAAGCAATCATGGAATGGATGGTACTGAAGAATGCACATGAAGTGCGAAGTTTTATGGGTTTCGCTGGATACTATTGAATGTTTGTAGAAGGGTTCTCAAAAATTGCAAAACATATCACAACCCTATAGCGTAAAGGAGTTAGGTATGAATGGACTGAAGAATGTCACAAAACATTCTTTGAACTTAAAAGGTTGTTGATCAATGCACCAATCTTGCAAGTACCTAATATGGATAAAGACTTTACCGTATGTACTAATGCATCCAAACAAGGATTAGGTGCAATATTAATGCAAGATAGCGGAGTAATAGCGTATGCTTCAAAGAAGTTAAAGCCTCATTACGAAATCTACGCCACTCATGATTTAGAATTGGCCGCTGTAGTACTAACTTTAAAGATATGGAGACACTATCTTGTAGGGAGAAGCTTTGTGCTTAAAAGCGACCATCAAAGTCTACAATATTTGTTTACCCAAAGGGACTTGAATGTTAGGCAAAGATGCTGGAGTGAATTCTTAAGTGTGTATGACTTTGGAATTTCATACATTAAAGGGAAAGAGAATGTAGTGGCAGATGCTTTAAGTAGAAGACCATGAATATTTTCCCTTATACCTATCAAAGTAGACTTGAGGAAGCGAGTGCTAGAACATCTATTAGAAGACAATTGGTATTTAAAAATGAGATCCGAGCTTGATAGTAAAGATCCAAAATAATCTAAGTTTGAGGGATATGAACTAGAAGATGATGAAATTTTGCAATTCCATGGAAGGATGTACATTCATGATACTGGGGATCTCCGAAACACCATTCTTAGGGAGGCCCACAGAGCACTGTATTTGTGCACATCTGGCGTAAAGAAAATTTTATCCGATACAAAGAAACTTTTTTTTTGGGCAAGCATGAAGCGTGATATTGTCCAATTCGTTGCAAAATGTCTTGAATGTCAGGGAGTGAAGGCTGACCATTGTCACCTAGCAGGTCCACTGCAACCTCAGGACATTCCTATGTCCAAATGAGAGGTGATTTCTATAGATTTTATTGTTGGACTACCTCTTACCCCACAAAAGAATAATGCCATTCTAGTTGTGGATAAACTAATGAAAAATGCCCATTTTATTCCCGTAAGAGATTCCTATGAAGTTGCTGACGTAGCTCGATTATTTATAAATGAAATCATTTGATTTCAAGGAGTTCTTAAGAAAATCATATCAGATAGGGACTCACGATTCACTTCAAGGTTCCGAACTTGTATGCAGTGAATCTTAGGAACTCAATTAAATTTAAGCACAACTTATCATCCTGAGACTGATGGACAAACAAAAAGGGTGAACGTACTAGAAGATATGTTGAGGATGTAGGGTATGGACCAACAAATACAATGAGAAAAGTACTTGCCCTTGGTTCAATTTGTATACGATAACGATTACCACAGTTCAATTGGAATGTCTCCATTTGAAACATTATACGACAGACCTTACAAAACACCTTTAAGTTGGGATAGATTAGAGGACCGAGTAATAGTGGGGCCAGAATTAATTCAAGAGATGGAAGAACAAGTAAAACAAATTAGACAATGGTTAAAGGAGGCATAGGATAGACAAAAGAGTTATGCTGATGTTTACATGACAGATAGGAATTATGAAGTAGGGGATCATGTTTTCATCTGCATCAGACCAAACAAAAGCACCATCTGGTGAAGGAACAAAGTTATCACCTCAATTTATTGGGCCATTCAAAGTTCTGGCAAAAGTTGGACCTATCGTATATCGTCTTGCACTACCACCCCACTTGCATAAAGTTCATAATGTTTTTCATGTATCTGTATTAAGACATTATATTGCTGAAAAATTGCATAACCTTCAATGGAAGGAATTGCAAGTATCAGATGAGGGAACCATTTCAGTCAAACCATTACGTACACTGGAACGTAGGGTTCGACAACTTAGGAACTCCCTGATAGACCAAGTGAAGGTCTAGTGGGACAAGTATAGTTGATCCAGGAATCTTTTGCTTATAGATGTATGAAAAGAATCACATGTAGAAATTGCAGCTTAACACAGAAATCTAATGTGCACACATAAAAGAAGAAGAAAAACACATAAAGGCACGACAAGAAGACAACAAGACTTGATAACAGAGTTCGTCCAACTCGGACTACGTCTCCGGGCCCTACTCGATCAATGGGGAGGCCTTCATATATTAAATGGCATGAAAAGAAGAGAATTACATTCACTAGTTACATAAAAAGAGGCTTATACCTCCATTCTGGAAAATGGTTGTGAAATGGAGACCTCAGATGGAGAAATGGACAACACCAATGCGTCCGTGGCGTTGAGAGGGGCTAAAAACATATAAAACTTGTCCAAATCAGACAAAATGCACTATCGGCCACCTGAAAGCTCTCCTGCCTCGAACTGTGTGCTGAAAATCCTCCCCCCTGTACACTGCTGCGTGCCTTGGGCTTTATAACACAATGCCGCTTAAAAATCAGAGTTGTTTTGGTTATAATAGAGGCCGTTTAGATGGAAGGGTCGGCGGGCACAACAAAACCCTTAAAATAGGCCTTTTATCGTTTAAAATGATAATACACAAAAACCCGTCAAACACTAATAATTCCGACCAAACCCTTAAAAACTGGATCTCAAAGTTTATCAAATCGGGCTCATAGACCCATCGGGTCCGGCCCCATATCGCAATCGGCACATCGCTCTGTCAATAGTCCCGTTAGCGGGGATTGCCGACCGATTGCATCGGCATCACGCTCATACAACGGCCCGGGGTTCTGGTTCTGCCAATCGCCGATCGCGATTGCAAGTCAGCACTGCCCGGTTTTGACCACTCCATCCCGATATCGCCGATTGCTTACCCCCGATTGCGATTTAGTCGGAGATCGCTGATCGGGGGTTCTGCTGTGCTTCCTTAAGTTCGCCCCTTTGACTTCTCCGATTGTGATTTGCCTTCATAAGGCTTAAAGCCATTTTTTTAAGAAAAAGCCTCATTTTCCAAATGAACAAGGCAACATTCTTTCTGCTACAACTTCATCATTTGGACTCGGATTGGTGTGCCGTTCGCACCGTTGGAATCAGGGCGACGAGCACTTCGATCTTATGTCAGGATACTTGTTTTTTTGCCACTTTGAATTTTGAGATTTTCCATGCCATTGTATCTGAAGATCCACCTGGATCAGTAGTCCTGGATCGGTTACCTGAGAATATAGAGATCATATGTTAGAAACACCCCAACTTGTGTTGATTTTGAAGAACTTCGAACCTTATTTTATATATGTTTACTTTATTTTAGCTAAATACATAAGACTAGCATTTTGAATTATTAGATGTAAGAATAAATTTTATTTACTTTGCTGGTACATGGATACCAATAAGAAATATGTTATTTTCTTAACACTGTTGGTACGTGGATACCAATATGAAATATGTCATTTGCTTAACATTGCTAGTACTTGGATACCAACATGAAGTCTAGTATTTGATTGATGTTGCTAGGTAATCTGAATTATGAATTATGGATAAGATATCTATAATTTTATTTTATTCTTGCATACCAACGTGATTGATGAGATGGAAATAAAATAATGGCTACATTTAACTACTTAAAATGAAAGCTAACTTAAAGATATATGGGTTGGACATGACCAAATACATTATATGAACACAAAGATCAATATGGTAGATAGCAACAAATGTGGAATGCACAGAAACTGTTGTTTAAATACAATTTGTATATTGATGCATATGTTATAATGTGTAGACAAGTGTTTACATTACATATAGCATCATTACCAAAATGACCACGTGATGACAAAATTCCAAGAACACTTAAGGCTCAATGAACTTCCATGATAGGGTGTTGACCCTTGGTCCTACTAGCAGGGGTGGAGGTGTTGTGCACTGTTTATCCTCCAAAACTTGGGGTCATGGGAGGACTGCGCAAGTCACGCTCCCCTAGATGTGTGATGATCACTGCAAGATGCTTACTGGGTAATCAGGTTGATAGAGTCGATACTGTCACTTTTGAGGTTTATGAATGGTTAGATCAATATAGCTGATGCCATGGCATATTCTAGTAGAGAATGGATAGGATGGGAGTGAAAGAGGTTAGGAAGGATAAGATGATTCTAGAATAGCTTGGGAGTCTGGTTGGGGTAGGGCATGACTATTAGGTTTGAAAAACTATAAGTGTTCAAAACAAAAATTTTAAAGTATCTTCACATTAAATGAAAATTTAATTATGGTACGTGACCCTTACATGATTATACGAATCACTTAAATAATTATTGATATATGATATAAACCCTAACTTCGGGACAGTTTTTTGAAGGAGGGGTATATGAAATGACCCATTTCGAACTAAAAGAACATAGAAATATTAGCATGTGTACGAAGCATGCATATGATAGCTACATATGCATGCATCACATGTACTACATATTAACTTATTATGAAATTGCCCAGTAAAAGATAAACGAATTAATTATCGAAAATTCTAAGTGAATACTTAACTTAGTATATTGAGTGAGGTACTTGATGTATGTACCACCACCTTAATATATGTAACTATACAAAATAAAAAGGAAAGACAATGTATTATACAAATAAAAGGGAATATATATATATATATATATAAATTCATTGAATATAATACATATTATATAAAATAACAAAGGAGATACAATACCAAAATATACAAAGTAATTATAATATATATTAATATAATCTAAAAGAAGAAATTATAAAATACAAACTAAACCAACTAAAAAGAATCCATTATATATACTATGCAATAAAGAGGAGCATAATATAAAGTCACGAAGAGTTTAACAATGAATACGAATAAGGTATAAATATTTTATTAAAAGAAGCTTGTTGTCAACCTTTGACCCAAGTGGCAGATGCCTGTTCAACCTAAAACTAATGCTTATCACCTTATCCCTTTCACTGGAGGAACCACGAACAGGAATCACCGTTTGGAGGTAGGTGGGGAAATTATATATAAGAAAGGCAAAGGAGGAATGCTAGGAGGAGAAAATTGGTCTGCTAGAGAGGTGAAGTGCAGTTCAGGGAAGAATTCAATCAAAATTGGAGATTTGAGTAACTGTTCTTGAAGATTTTGGGCACGGGGTTCAAAGTGTTTCAATTTTTAAGTATTTTGGAGTTGGGTACCGAGATTGTGCCCAGTTTGATAGGGAGGATTTGGTCATTTTGGTAACGGGAACAAATTTGGAGCTATGATAGTTCGAGATTGACTTTAAATGCGGAAGCGAGGTATGTATCTGTGTTATTTAATTGATAGATTACTGTTAAATTTACAACTTTTGGAATTTAGGGATATGGTTTTGGTGAGGTCACCACAACTACAAGGACCTAGAATTTTCTACATGAGACTCTAGGTTGTGGCATATATATTCTGCCCTTTTGGGTGGATTTAACCCACATAAAGCTAAAGATCAAACGGCTAGGTGCAACACTTAATGCTAAAGCCAAGCATGCCGCTTGAAGTGCGCAGCACAGTCCTAACTCCTAACACACTTGCTTATGAATTCTTTCTGAAAGCTCCTCCTTCATTATCAGAATCCTCCCAAATATTGTACTTCTGTGGGTATCACTGTCAGGATTTGTAGTTGTGATTCCATCTTCCGGACATAGAAAAGTGCAGGAAGGAACCATGAGGTGGTTGGACCATCTTTAGTTACTGGTTATTTAATGCAGCATGTTTTATATAAGATACAGTAAGGTAGTTGTGTGTATATGCTAAGTGATTTCATACCTTTGAGCACCTAAAAGCTTTCTGAGATTTGTAATTCAGCCATGGGCTGCGGGGAGCTGTTCAGCCCAGGAGGAAGAAATTTGGCCTATTCCTAAGTTAAGTAATCTCGTGCTTATTTGTTCCATGGTAAACATGTTTTTCTCTAAATCATAAATCAGTGGTCACACATACTGCTTATCTGTATCTTTATTAATTGAAGAATTATGTATATAGATTTTGATGAGTGGCTTTGCTGTAATTGAGTTGGCTTATTTTGTAGCTGGGTAATTGCTTACTGTTGTGGTCACTTTAACAAGTTGAGGCTGGGGAAAAATTCAAGTAATGATATATTGGGCATGTGGGTGATAGTCAGTCCGCTCCCTATGAGATGCTAATTATATTCTGAGGTAAGAAAGGAAGGCTGTTTTCCCCTACGATTTAAGAATACTCTTAACCAGTTCCACTTTACCATAGAGGGACCTGTTACATGTGCATATGTGCTCTTGTTTTCTTTTCCCTTTTTACTACCTAAGTTTTTGGGGTGAAATTGATCTTTCCTTATAGATATTGATGGATTTAATGAGAGTGAATGTCCTGAGGGATGTAAATTTTTGAAGTTTGTTGTGGAATAATGGTGTTTGGCATGCATTTGAACGTAACAGTTCACTGCAAAAGAGATATACTTCATAAATTTAAGTACTTATGTTTTTTCCTTATATCTTTTCTTCGCAGGTAAGGGACAGTTTCCTGAAACATAACTTGACAATTAACTTTTTGTTTATTTTCTTGGCGAATCAGAATTGGATAAACTATTGGAAGATGCACCTGTTCCATTTGTTACCCAGAATTCAACCAAGCTCTCAGTTGTCCGTAAGCGGGTTTCATCTTTAACTTCAACTTTACAAGTTGTCCAAAAGCGCATTGACAACATTGAGCGAATGCTTTCTGGGCAAGGTATGGTCTTTTGGACATGACAACATGACTGTAATCTATATCTCTCTTTTGATCCTTTGCTATGTTTGGGGAATTCAAAATTTTACTTTGACTTTCTGTTGCATACTTGTTTTGTGTTCAGAGAATGTGGCTTCCTCCTCTTGTGGTTAATTGAAAAACTTACGTACTTTATATACTGCTTATTTTCTTTAGTTCGATTAAACAAAAATAGTCACATATGGAAGGGTATGCAGTGCATCCCTCAAAATGTCTTTGAAATATCAGCTTCGGGTACTTTTTATCATGCTTTGCATTGAAAAGATATTGCACTCGTCTGAAGATTGTGTATGGATCCTTGAAGACATGATGTTTAATCCTGTTATCTTAATAATGCAAAATACTCTGCTAGGGAATTGCATTTGGTCTCATTCGCATGATTTCTTCACCATTTGTAAGGAAGCATTACATGAGCAGAGTCCAATTGATTCATTTTTTGTTTTTTCCAAGAAAAATCTTTCAGCAAAACCCATGGAATGCTTCCCCACACTCATGGATGGTATTCTCACTATAACCCATTGGTATAGACTAGTGCACTTAACCCAGGGAGATTCTAACCAGGTTCCTGATGACATGGAACTAGCCAAATGCTCAACAACATTGGTGACAACCAGTTGAGCTGACCCCTTGCTTTAAGAATCTTATTTATATTTTAATCCATTAAATATTAATTATTGTTATTTAAAAAAAGTATATATTCATTTCTTTCCCCAAAATTAAATTCATTCCAAACATTTTTCCATTCAAAGGCTAATTATTAAAGATTTTTCTCTCTCAATTTAAAATACATTGAGAAATGTGATTTTTTTTGGGTTATCTTTATGCATATCTGCCTTTCTGCTTTGCAATATACGCGCGATTATAACAGAAAATGCAAAAATTCACAGCTGAAGGAAGCGCAAAAGAGAAATTGCCTCAAAACTTTATATTTCATCAGATATATACTATATATAGAAGAACAAAACTGGTAGATGGAGAATTTATGTAGAGGTAGGCAAGATATCATCTTTTACTAAGATGATGCATAGTTGTAAAGATAATAAAGATACAAATAGAGTACATGATTTCTTCAGTCAACTATTGGTCATGACTGAGTCTCATCTTATTGTCGAAGTATGTAGTGTAAACTACAGATTATATCGAAGTTTAATTTATGTACATACTTCATTAATCTACTTTGTATTTTTTTCCATTCAAGACTAATCAATAAAAGATTTGCTTTATGCCTGCAAAATGTAAAATGCTTTTGGCTCTTCTTTATGCACATCTCCCTTTTCGCATTGTCAAAGTGTGAGCTACCATTTGCATCAAAATTTAGTTTTATTTACATTTGTTAAGTTTGCATTTTACTTATAATATCCATTTCTTTACTCACTTGTAGTTCTGAGATATTTGGTAAAACAATGCGTCTTGTTGCACTCAAATTGTCAAAGTTCGAAGGAAGCGGAAGTGCCAATTTTTTCCAACAGGATCAGATCACCTATCAGCAGTCCATGTATCATGGTCACCCCATTCTGCAAGTTATATGATCCTAGTAAGACCTTGAGTCTATGTAGCAAGCTAGGTAAGCCTATAATTTTGATGACGAATTTCATCCTAGGAGGTTTTTTAACTTCACTGATTACTTGTGTTTATAAACATGGCTAATCAGAAGAGTTTTTTTACCCTCCAGCTTAAACCCCCAATGTTAGGGTGAAATTTATTGTCAAAATCTTAGGTGAGTCCCAGTGTTTTAGTCAAGTCTAATGTAAAAGTGTTTTGGGAATAATTTAAGTTAGTTGACTTAATTATTTTATTACAAATCACTTGGTCTACTAGATCATGTTGTGTTGCAGATGGGTTCTGTGTCTTGAGGGTCTAGGCCTAATGTGTATTCCCTCTTTGAGTATTATAAATGTAAAATATTATGTATTAGAGGGTTGAGAAAATATTAAATCCCCTCATGTGTAAATTAATTAATTTTTCTGGCAAAATTAAATTAAATTCTAAGCTAGAAAATTAATTAATTTGAGTCAAATTTAAATTGTCTCAGGAAAATAAATTCTCCAAATAGAAAATTCGTGGGTCTTAAAATAGTCAATTTTTAAAAGTCCTCCACCAAGGGAATATTGCATATTTCAAGAAAAATTGGACCCTTGGGCCTTGGTGGTTAAGTCAAAGTCAAATTTTCGAGGAAATTAACAATTTTGAGCTAATTAATGTGGAGTTAAATGATAAATTCGAAAATTCCTCGAAAATAAAAAATCAAAGGCCAAGATTAAAAGATCTTGAAGTGTATATCAACGACCAAGGTTATTTCAACAAGGATCAAAGAAATTAACCATTATTTTTCAATTTGGAGGATTTATCTATAAATTATGCTAGAAAATCAAAGTAGTTATATTAGGGTTTGATTCTCCTTTCTTGATAATTACTTGTGAATGTGTTGGCTTCTTTTACTTCTTTATTAGCTTATTCTTCATCAAGCAATTACCATATTATATGTGTATGAAGATCACAAAACAAGAGACACAAGATATAGGCACTATGCCAGGGCAAAACCCCCTTTGAGGGGAAAACTCAGTCAAGATAATTCTTCCTTTCAATAGTATTCTTTGAGACTATTCACCCTAGACCAAGACCAAACCTTCCCTCCACACCAAGTTAGCCTTCCAGATCTTTGACCCCTTCCAACAACTTTGACTAGGCAACAGGTTTCGGCAACAGACGACTTCCGGCAACTGTGAAAATTAGGAGACTTTGATCTCCCAATCCAGACCACAAAACAGAGACAGTGAGGCACCAAAATTTTGATTTTTCCTTTCTCCTTAGACTTACCCAAACTTGCATTCACTTTGGCTTCCTAACAACAGACTTCGTACCTTTTCCCAACTACAAGAGAACTTTGCACATTTTACCAGCTACAAGAGATATTGAACTTGTGTGAGAGAATGATGCTCCAAATGAATTCGATGAGCTTGTGTTTATAGGTTCCATGTGAGGTCAAATAGGGTCCTTAGGCCGACTTGATCTTCTTTTAGGCTGACATGGTGTGGAGGATACATAAATCATATTTGACTCAATAGTTAATCTTTTTACATGATTCAAAAGCCCAAGAAGGGTCTCTTTAAAAGTACAATGACACTATTGACTCAAATTAAATCCTAGAAGTCCTCAATGGGGACTTTGACCTAAAACAAATTGACCCATTCATGAAATCCATGCTTTAATAAGTCACAATAATAATAATAATAATTCTTTTATTTATTCTTTTGCAAGTACATTACATGATGACTCAAGTGCATTAATGAAGACCAAACATAGTTACATTTTCCAACACTCCCTCTTAACTAGGGAGGTATTCATAATGTACAAATACAATGGAAGATCTCAAACTATATGAATCATGAAGAACTTTAGGCACCGCAATGCCATGGGCTAGATTCTTGACCAGGGCAATCTATCCAATGGTTTCTCAACAATTTAGGCACCATAATGCCACGGACTAGATTCCTAACCAGGGAAATCTATCTGAGTGGGAATAAGATGGATTCAAGCTTTCATCCCCTCTAGGTACCATCAGGCTTACTAGCTAACCATCAACCCAGAAATCCAGGTGCGCGTCAGAGTTTAATGACCAACGCTACCTATCCAATTTTGGGACCTAGACATCAACACAAAGCGCCGACCAGATGTCTTCCCAGACAATGCTTCACTCACAAAGCCTCAACACCCCTTGCTCCGATAGATCAAGGACTACAAATCTCTCACGAACAAACTGATCGGTAACCAGCATGCTATCAAAACTTCTGAGAGATTCACTTGTACAAACACAACCCCAATCAATAATATACTTTCACATGTACATAATCACATACAAACCTCCGGGGTCGTTTCTAGATGTTGCTCCTCAACTCAGTAGGACTATCAACCGAATCTTAGACAAAAGATTCCTCAATTATATACTTTCCTTTCCTACTTTTCATGCATCAACATATCCTTTGAAATTCATTGATCACAACCAAGCTATGCCCTCCCTCTCAACCAAGAAGCATCTCTTCATCCAGACTCCCTCTTAATCTTAGGGAGATCTCTTCTATGCAGGCTTGCTCAGGGAGATCAACTTCTTCTTTTCGTCATTAGAGAATCTTTCGTGGTTTCCAACCATTTCATCAGAGTTATTATCATCCTCATCATGCTTGTCACATTGAGCATCTTCATGAAGTTGAAGATTGTGTACCTGCACAACTTAGATAGCAAGTACAACCAAATATATAGAAGCATGAAGTTAGCCGTATTAGAATCACGGAAGCATTTCAACTTTATACAAATAAGATACCCAGACTTAATTACAAACAAGAGACATATACTCTTCAACATCTCGCTAGGGACTTTGTCATAAACCCTAGACCACTTCTTAACAACTATCATTCCATCTAGGGTTTCAATGTTTCTTCCAAAGGTATAACGTATCTTACTACAACATATAGAAAACCCTAGAAACAATTCAAACAAATATAAAGCATCCAACAACCTTTCAAAATTCATATGTTAGACTTCTTACTAGGGTTTCATACAACTTAGTCATTAACATGACCAACATTCACTAGGGTTGGTTGCAAACCCTAGATTTCCGATCAACTTTCAATCCCAACCAAAACTGATATTTCAAAAATCTTACACAAATCTCAAATTATCATGTTGTCATCATGCATCAGAGATTTTACTTCTATTAAGGTTCAACTCCAAAACCCTAGAATTCCATTTTCACAATCTCAACAATCATCAAATAAATAGATCTCAGATTGTCATATACTAGAGAATTTAACTACTACTAGGGTTTAGTTGCAAATCCTAGATTTCCAAATATCATCATCCTAGAATCTCAGACAAGGACTTCAATTAAATCCCAAGACTTATGACCATCAATGACTAGGTCAACACACATATCTAGGAATTCATATTCATTCATAAGCTTATCATATGTCCAATAACATTAATACATCTGACCTAGACCAAGCTAGGGTTTCAACCAAAAAGGACATATCTATATATGCCTAGATTTCATCATCATGCAAATACATTTCATATCATGTGTTAGTCAAACCCAATTTCACAAAAATATCAAATAAGAGTTAGACATACACACTTGATTAGACTAGGGTTTGATCAAACAAACACACCCATACCAAGGAAATCATTCTCAAGACATTGAAAGGGCCTTGCTCACACATTCCACCAAACCCTAATGAGTTAGGGTTTCAATGTAGAAACATAACAAACCCAACATTACCAAAACTTCAAAGGTTCGGGATTTTAGACCTTATCATTCAACCCTAACAAGTTAGAGTTTCTTGATCATACCAAAATCCCAAACATGACATCAATAAAACTTCAAATAGAATTTCACAATATCCCTAAGCAACTTAGGGTTTCAGACATTTACATTAGCATACCCTTCGGGTAGGGCTTTCTAGAACTTGTCGAGGGTTCTGCAAAATCAGTTGAGTGGGGTGGGTAGATTTATCAAGAGATGAATCACCCAAAATAAGAATCATTATGATTCAATATAGCTAGACATAACAATGTTCGTAATAGACTGTCAAATGAATAATCCTTTCAATATACAGAAATCAATGTATTTAAAGCAACCTTTGTTCCTTGACAAACCTTGTCTTGAGAGGTCCTCTTTCATATTCCTTGAGAATATAGTAGTTGTCTTTCGGAACATGAATATATGCTAGACTTCCAAAGATTTGGAGGTGATCCATACTCGACTTTTTTCCTGTGAACACTTCTTCGGGTGTAGTATTATCAAGACTCTTATGAGGACTTCTATTTTGAATGTATACGACTGTCATCACTACTTCTCCCCATAAGAACTTTGGTAGATCTTGATCAAGGAGCATGGTTTGAATGCCTTCTTCAATTGACCTATTCTTTCTTTCGACCAATCCATTTTGTTCGGCATAATAGGGGAAAATGAGCTCCCTCTTAATACCTGCTTCCTTATAATATGCAATTAATTCCTTAGAAGTGTATTCCCCACCATTGTCAGACCTCAAAGTTTTTATTTCCACTTCAACCCTAAACTCCTTGAACTTATGAAATACTTCATCTTTTGTCTTGAGAAGGTAGAGCCATGTCTTTCTAGTATGGTCATCAATGAATGTCACATAGTAGAGATGATCTCCAAGTGATTTGTTAGACATGGGCCCACACACATCGTAATGGATGAGGTCTAATATCTCTTTAGACCTAGTTTCACGAACTCGATTAACCCTAGCTTCATCAATACTAGTGTCTTTTTCCCAAAACAATACTTTCCATCAACAAAAGCATTTCTTTCCCTTTTATCTTCTAAACAATAAAAAGAAAATTCTTTTTCAAACTTGGAACATATAGAAAGCAACTTCGATCCATTATCCAACTTCAACGATGTTGATCCTAGGCCTCTAACATCACAGCTTTTGTTAATTCCACTACATGAGAAGATGGCTCCTTTGATAGTGTATGAAGTTGTTTACTTTCACTTGTCATGTGTCTTGATGCTACACTATCAATGATCCATGCATTGTCATCAGTAAGAGAACCTGTAAGAGCAGCCAAGAATCCTTGACTCTTGTCCTTGTTGAACAAGTAGTAGATGACCTTCTTGATTCTGCTTCCAGTAGTTTTGAAACCCATTCTTATGTAGTTCATCATAGAGAGAGAATCCATGCCAACAAAGTGATCTTCGACTTTTCCTGACCTTAGCTATAATACCATGTTGGAAAATCAAAGTAATTATATTAGGGGTTGATTCTCCTTTCTTGATACTTACTTGTGAATGTGTTGGCTTCTTTTACTTATTTATTATCTTATTTTCATCAAGCAATTACCATATTATGTGTGTATGAAGATCACAAAACAACAAGAGACACAAGATATAGGCACTATGCCAGGGCAAAACCCCCTTCAAGGGGAAAACCCAATCAAGATAATTCTTCCTTTCAATAGTATTCTTTGAGACTGTTCATCTTAGACCAAGACCAAAGCTTTCCTCCACACCAAGTCAACCTTCCAGATCTTCGACCCCTTCCAACAACTTCGACTAGGCAACAACTTTCAACAACAGACGACTTTTGGCAACAATGAAACTTAGGAGACTTCGATCTCCCAATCTAGACCACGAAATAGAGAGAGAGAGGCACCAAAATTTCGATTTTTTCTTTCTCCTTAGACTTCCCCAAAATCTCATTCACTTCGGCTTCCTGGCAACAGACTTTGCACCTTTTCCCAGCTACAAGAGAACTTTGCAATTTTTCCCAACTACAAGAGAACTTTGCACTTTTTCCTAGCTACAAGAGATATCGAACTTGTGTGAGAGAATGATGCTCCAAATGAATTCTATGAGCTTGTATTTATAGGCTCCATGTGAGGTCGAATAGGGTCCTTAGGCCGACATGGTGTGGAGGATACATAAATCATATTTGACTCAATACTTAACCTTTTACATGATTCAAAAGCCCAAGAAAGGTCTCTTTAAAAGTACAATGACTATTGACTCAAAATAAATCCTAGAAGTCCTCAATGGGGACTTTGACCTAAAACAAGGTGACCCAAGCATGAAAACCCATGCTTTAATAAGTCACAATAATAATAATAAAAATTCTTTTCTTTATTCTTTTCACAAGTAGATTACATGATGACTCAACTACATTAATGAAGATCGAACATAGTTACATTTTCCAACAAATTAGAGAGTCATTTGAGTCTCTAGTCATCTTGATCTCTGGCTAGAATTGCTGCTGAAGCATTTTGTAAATTATTCTCTCTAGGAGCTATTTTTCTACTATAATAAAATACTTTGGGGTGCAACTCGAGGTGTTCTTGTTGGTTGATCTGTGGTATGTATTGACTACGAACTTTCTATGTGGCGCTTTACTTGATATATTTTAAGATAATACACAGTGTTTGCAAGTACTCAATCCTTGGTCTCCAAGTTCACAGATTGTGAGCAAGGATTCCTAGTTTTTATATGGTGGATTAAATCTTTGCTAGAGCTATGGTGAGCAATAACTTTTCTGAAGTGTTTTAGCCATTGTTTCAAGAAAAAATATTATAAAAAATATTTTCTCAAAATTTATTTAAACATCCATGTACAATTTGTAAAATAATTTTGTAATTTTAAGTGTAAATTAATTTTCTAACTTGGGTTGGGGTTTAGATTTATTTTGTATATATTTGGGGTTTAGGTGTTTTTATTTTCATTTTTGCAGGTTGGATCAAGGGACCAAGTGAGAGAAGAGCTAGATCTAGGCCTTTGAGGGTATGATCTAGTCTCTAGACAATTTTGCAGGGACATTTACTAAAGATTTGACAGCAAAATTAAGATCTGGAAGAGAATTATTTTTTTTCGAGACATGGGTTTTCAGTTTTTGGCCTCTTCTTGCAATTTCAAGCCTCGATCTATCATTCCAGCCCTTTTTTCCCCACAATTGGCTTTCCTTGGCTTTGTTTTGCCTTTTCTTGGCCTCTTTTGCCCTAATATGCCCTAACCCTTATCTGAAATTTTTTAAGGCTAAATACTTGGTGGTTTTGCAGTTTTGAGGCTCAAAAATTCTGATTTTCAAGTGGCATCTTCATCCAAAATTTTGGGTCACTTGGGCAAGTGTTTCTACAAGGCCTTGGGCCTAGGGTTTGACCTCTAAACCCTTGTTTTACTTCAGTTTTATTACAACAGTCAAATCAACAACAATTAAGCCCTAAAATCACATATTTAACAGTCAAAATCACTTAAAATTGTAAAATCTTAATTTTCATGAGTTTTGGCCACTTGGGCATCTTGGATTTGACCTAGATCTAAATTTTTGCTTGCTGGAATTTTCT
Source organism: Pinus tabuliformis (assembly GCA_031772625.1). Taxonomy (NCBI): domain Eukaryota; kingdom Viridiplantae; phylum Streptophyta; class Pinopsida; order Pinales; family Pinaceae; genus Pinus; species Pinus tabuliformis. Next base: position 819,537,696 of record CM062818.1, read on the forward strand.
GCGTAAATTGCTGAATCAAGCCTGCAAAATTTTCTGAATCAAATACTTAAAGAGGGCCAAAAATTTTGAATTTTCAATTTCCAGCAAAATTTTACTATTTTTGGATATATTGGGGATTGTCTTGAGCATTGCTGGGTTGCTGATCTGTCATCTGTTTACTGCTGTAATAAATAGATCAGATCTGAAATTTCTAAATCACATCCTCTAAATAGCCCTAAAATTATTTTTTTCAAGTTTTGGTGAAATTTTACTATTTTTGGACATCTTGGGCACTGTTTTGGGCCTCACTAGTTTGTTGATCTGTGATCTATTACTGCTGTTTTAAATATATCAAATATGAAATATCACTGAATATTTCATCATAAAGTGGGCTAAACAAGCTAATTTACATTTGCTGGTCATTGGAAATTTTTATGTTTCATGGTTGAGAAAAAAATCATGATTTAAAGTGGCTTCCTCATTGTTGTCATAACACTAATAAAGTCAGGAATTTTTGAATTATTACTGCTAATATAGACTGCCATAAATTTGAAATTGGCTTATCTCATCTTGTTCTTAAAGGTTGTCTAACTTTGCACTCAAAATCTGAAGTTAATCTTGTTGAGAGAGTTATCTTGGGCTTCTAAGTTTGAATTGACATAATATCTTGTGTTGATAATCATTGGTGGATAAGTTGATTTACTTAAGTATCTTGTCGATAGTTGAATTTTGCACTTGTATCGTTAAACACTCATCTTGTATTAAGATTGTGTTTTCCATTGTTGTTAAGTACTATTGGCATAAAGACTAATCATAACTTAAGTACTAAAGAAACTCAAACAATCTTAATTAAAGATAACTTCACTCATCATCTTGCATTTAGTCCTAGATTTAGCTTGCATTAATAATTTACCTTCTAGAATAAGCTAGGTTGATAGAGATATAGGGCAACCCTTTTCACACTCGCTTGAAAGATTCAGTTTCTCCTAGTAGTTAGCATAGTGACCTTGCAGTCGTCAAAGACATAGTCTTTGCAAAGCTGGAGGCACTAGGTTAGTGGAACACAGGGGGAGGTATCGTTAATCAGGCCACTGCCTGCTTCCTGTTGGCTTTCATTTCACAACTTACTTTGAGAATTGCTTTTCAAAACAGTTGGGGAAAATGTTACATTTAGACTAAGCATCTAATTAAAATTTACCAAGATCATTGCATCTCACATAGGTCCTAGGTCTTGCATATCATACAGGTTAGTGAAACATTCAAGCAACTAGTGTCCATTCAATCATTTAGTTCCAATTTATAGAAAACAAGAATTTGTGACTCCATTAAGGCAATGGTCTCATAATAGAAAATCTAAATCTAATCAATAATCTTGCTTATTTTCAACCAAGTGTCTAGGCCGCTCATCCGTGTTTCCCAAACAAGTTGGTTCTTAACTTGTCTTCCTTTGCCTCATTTCATAGGGACTACCCCCCATAGCCTGTTGTTGGGAGACAACTAGAATGGAGTGGGCAGGGATTAGAGTGACAACCTCCGTCCTGAGCATTGTCGTGGTGCCTGTACAATCCGAGCGACAACATTTTCTGGCATCGTTGCCGAGGTTTACGACAATCTTCATAATCTTGTAACCCATTTTGCCATTCATTAGCCTGTCAAGCGACACAACATTTTATGGTGCCGTTGGCGGGGACCAATTTATTTGACTTTGGTGTTGACGACACTCTCATTAGTCTTCTTAATCTTCTAATCTTCCATCATTCTTCATCTTCTCATCACCTTATCATTTTTCCTTACATTAATCTTATCATCTTGTTCATTCACACTCTTAGCACCTGGATGTTTAGGTTGGTTTCCCTGTTTGGGTGGCGACTCGACTTATTCATTCATTTTTCTCAGGCAGGAAGCTCTACTTGATATCCAATGCTTGATCCTCGACTAACTTTTCGGTTTTTAACTTTTGGATATTGGAGCTAGATTCATGTTCAAGTGGCTACTCCACTTCTTTCATTTTTTACAGGAATTTTTGCTAGAAGTTCGCTTCTTATGGATCTCTTATTTTCTTGAACATGGATCTCTCTCTTTTTGACATCCATCAGCTTCCCTTTCCCCTGAAGCAAGTCATCATGGGTGACTTGTTCGCCCCTTGTCGCTTTACTGACATTCTTCATGATCTTCCGGGAGATGCCATTGATAATTTGCCTTCCTTCATGGGTAATAATGTAGTCACAACTAGTGAGAACCTTACAAAGTTCGTTTTTCGTATGGAAAAGTTCGGTGGCTATGCATATCATGAACATGAGGATGTGAAGATGCGACTCTTTGTTTTCTCGTTAGAAGATGATGCATTGAATTGGTTTTGGAAGTTCCTCGATGAAACTTTTGACCCCTTACAATCAATTTTTGAGGCCTTTGAAGATAAATATGGAAATCAAAGGGGCCCACCATGTGCCTTTGGTACTAGGCAGAAAGTTGAAAGTGTTCATCAAGAGACTGTGTCGTATTGCAAACCTTGCGAGAAATTTCATGGTGAATCCTTTTGTGTCATTGCAAGACGAATCCTCGACAATGGAAAGGCAGGGATGAGTTGTCGAGTTGGTAGCAACAATGAAAAGGAAAAAGATAAGCAACTTATCAATGAGTTAACTCAAATAATAAAAACCATGGAACTTAATCAAGAGAAATTGATGGCAGATCATTCCAGGGATATAAAAACCTTGTTCACCAAATTAGAAAAACGTGATGAGGAGCTAGAAAGCATGAAGGTCAATCACTTCGATCAAGTGGCCACCATGCAAAACCATTTGATCACTATGGAAGCAAATCATAAAGAAGAAATGAGTTCCATTCAAGTAAATTATGATAAAGTAATAAAAGACATGAAAATCAGTTTTCAGAACAGGTTGTCAATTATAGAGGAAAGGCATGATGAGGAGGTAAAGATCATGAAAACTAATCACTCTAATCAAATGGCTACCATAGAGGAAAAGTGTGCTCGAGAGATGGAGGCTATGAAGTCTAGTATGTAGAATCATTTGATTGCCATAAAAACAGATCATGACAAAGTAATAAAAAATATGGAAGTTGGTCAGATGTGTCTCCAGAATAAGTTGTTGACCATGGAGGAAAGCCATGCCAAAGAAATCAGTGCTATGAAGCTTGAACACTCAGATCAGATGGGTGCCATGAGAATTGAAAAGATCACTCTTCAGAATAAACTACAAATAATGGAAAAGATACAGGTACAAGAACTTCAACATGGATCAAATAATGAAAGAAACAAAGAGCCTGCGACAGATCACAAGCCTCCCGGTCCACCAGAGCAGTTCTCATCTCATTTCCAGGAGGTTACTTGCCCCACTCAATACAGGTCAGTTGGAAGTACCAAAATTGAAAAAGAAGCTAAGAATGGTCAGGATTATGTGTCACCTTTGACTGAGTACATACAGAATAAGATTGGGCATACTTCAGATTCTTCAAATCCTTCATCTAGGCATTCTCAGAACCAGGACAAGAAATCTACAATGGTCTATTGACATCACAACCCATCGGGAAGAAAAGAAAAAGGAAGAAGTTTGATGCATCTGATGGCCGAGAGCAGCTCGATATTTGGATGAATCACAATCCTAACATTTTTAGAATTCAGCATGGCATATTCAAGAAGCAGCCCACAAACTTGTCGGATAGTCGGCAGATGCTCAGTATGCACCATGTTGATGACATCTGATGCCATAGGGCATCGTTTTTTACAGTATCTCTAATCCTATCCCCTTTTATTTCATGTCAGTTCGATAGTTTTACTTTTAGCATTTATATTATGTTGTTTACATTTTAGTTTATTAGAGTAGATTTTTCTGTCCCAACAATATATTTCTATATATGCATATGATTTCAATGTTGAATGGATATCTATTTGATAGACTTCTGTTTTCTTGGATGCATGATTCTGGGGTTCTCATGTTACTTCATGGAAGCAACGTGTCCCCATATGGAGCTAGATGTTGCACTCAAATTGTCAAAGTTCCAAGGAAGCGGAAGTGCCAATTTTTTCCAACAGGATTGGATCACCTATCAGCAGTCCATGTGTCGTGGTCACCCCATTCTGCATGTTATATGATATAAATGATCCTAGTAATACCTTGAGTCCATGTAACAAGCTAAGTAAGCCTATAATTTTTATGACGAATTTCATCCTAGGAGGCTTTTTAACCTTACTGATTACCTGTGTTTCTAAACATGGCTAATCAGAAGAGTTTTTCCCCTCTAACTTAAACCCCCAAAGCTGGGGTGGAATTTATTGTTGAAATCTTAGGCGAGTCCTATTATTTTAGTCGAGTCTAATGGAAAAGTGGTTTGGGAATAATTTAAGTTAGTTGACTTAATTATTTTATTACAAATCACTTGGTCTACTAGATCATATTGTGTCGAAGATGGGTTGTGTGTCTTGAGGGTCTAGGTCTAATGTGTATTCCCTCTTTGAGTCTCATAAACATAAAATCTTATGTATTAGAGGGTTGGAAAAATATTAAATCCCCTCATGTGTAAATTAATTAATTTTTCTGGCAAAATAAAATAAAATCCTAAGCCAAAAAATTAATTAATTCGAGTCAAATTTAAATTGTCTTAGGAAAATAAATTCTTCAAATGGAAAAATTCGTGGGTCTTAAAAGAGTCAATTTTTAAAGGTCTTCCATCAAAAAAATATTACATATTTCAAGAAAAATTGGACCTTTGGGCCTTGATGGTTAAGTCAAAGTCAATTTTTTGAGGAATATGCGGAGTTAAACGATAAATTCGAAAATTACTCAAAAATAAAAATCAAGGGCTAAGATTAAAAGATCTTGAAGTGCTTATTAACGACCAAGATTATTTTGACAAGGATCAAAGAAACTAACCGATATTTTTCAATTTGGAGGATTTATCTATAAATTAGAGAGTCATTTGAGTCTCTAGTCATCTTGATCTCTGGCTAGAATTGCTGCTGAATCATTTTGTAAATTATTGTCCCGCTGGGAGCTATTTTTTCTATTATAATAAAATATTTTGGGGTGCAACTCGAGGTGTTCTTGTTCGTTGATCTATGGTATGTATTGACTACGAACTTCCTATGTGGTGCTTTACTTGATATATTTTGAGATAATACATAGTGTTTGCAGGTACTCAATCCTTGGTCTCCAAGTTCACAGACTGTGAGCAAGGATCATCTTGCTTGGATTCCTAGTTTTTATATGGTGGATTAAATCTTCACTAGGGCTATAGTGAACAATAATTTTTTTTGAAGTGTTAGCCATTTTTTCAAGAAAAAATATTAAAAAATTATTTTCTCAAAATTTATTTAAAAACCCATGTACAATTTGTAAAATAATTTTGTAATTTTAAGTGTAAATTATTTTTCTAACTTGGGTTGGGGTTTTAGATCTATTTTGTATATATTTGGGGTTTGGGTGTTTTTATTTTCATTTTTGCAGGTTGGATCAAGGGATCAAGTGAGAGAAGAGCTAGATCTAGGCCCTTGAGGGTAAGATCTAGTCTCTAGACAATTTTGCAGGGATATTTACTGAAGATTTGACAACATCCGGAAGATAAATTTTTTCTTCGAGACACGAGTTTTCAGTTTTTGGCCTCCTCTTGCTATTTCAGCTCTTTTATCCCCACAAATTGGCTTTCCTTGGCCTTGTTTGACCTTTTCTTGGCCTCTTTTACCCTAATCTGCCCTAACCCATACTTGAAATTTTTTAAGGGTGGTTTTGCAGGTTTTGAGGCTCAAAAATTCTGATTTTTAAGTGGCACCTTCATCCAAAATTTTGGGTCACTTGGGCAAGTGTTTCTACAAGGCCTTGGGCCTAGCGTTTGACCTCTAAACCCTTGTTTTATTTTAGTTCTATTACAATAGTCAAATAAACAACAATTAAGCTCTAAAATCACATATTTAACAGTCAAAATCACTTAAAATTGTAAAATCTTAATTTTCATGAGTTTTGGCCACTTGGGCATCTTGGATTTGACCTAGATCTAAATTTTGCTTGCTGGAATTTTCTGCATAAGTTGCTGAATCAAGCCTACAAAATTTTCTGAGTCAAATACTTAAAGAGGGCCAAAAATTTTGAATTTTGAATTTCCAGCAAAATTTTACTATTTTTGGATATATTGGGGATTGTCTTGAGCATTATCTTGATCATTGTTGGGTTGCTGATATGTCATCTATTTACTGTTGTAATAAATATATTAGATCTGAAATTTCTGAATCACATCCTCTAAATAACCCTAAAAATTATTTTTTTCAAGTTTTGATGAAATTTTACTATTTTTGGACATCTTGGGCACTATTTTGGGCCTCATTAGTTTGCTGATCTGTGATCTATTTACTGCTGTTATAAATATATCAGATCTGAAATATCACTGAATACTTCATCATAAAGTGGGCTAAACAAGTTAATTTACATTTGCTGGTCATTGGAAATTTTTATGTTTCATGGTTGAGCAAAATTTCATGATTGCTCATTGCTGTCATAACACTTATAAAGTCTGGAATTTTTGAATTATTACTACTGATATAAACTGTCATAAATTTGAAATTGGCTTATTTCATCTTGGTCTTAAAGGTTGTTTAACTTTGCACTCAAAATCTGAAGTTAATCTTGTTGAGAGAGTTATCTTGGGCTTCTAAGTTTAAATTGGCATAATATCTTGCGTTGATAATCATTGGTTGTTAAGTTGATTTACTCAAGCATCTTGTGGATTGACCTATAGTTGAATTTTTCACTTGTATTGATAAACACTCATCTTATATTAAGATCTTTTCTACCATTGTTGTTAAGTACTATTGGCATAAAGAGTAATTATAACTTAAGTACTTAAGAAACTTAAACAATCTTAATTCAAGATGACCTCACTCATCATCTTGCATTTAGCGTCTTAGATCTAGTTTGCATTAATAATTTACCTCCTAGCATAAGCTAGGTTGATAGAGCTATAGGGCAACTCTTTTCATACTAGCTTGAGAGATTCAATTTCTCCTAGTAGTTAACACAGTGACCTTGCAGTCATTAAAGCCACGATCTCTGCAGCGTCAGAGGCACTGGGTGAGTGGAACACAGGGGGAGGTATCGTTAATCAAGCCACTACCTGCTTCCTGTTGGCTTCCATTTCACAACTTACTTTGAGAATTGCTTCTCAAAACAGTTGGGGAAAATGTTACATTTAGACTAGGCATCTAATTAAAATTTATTGAGATCAATACATCTCACATAGGTCCTAGGTGTTGCATATCATATAGGTTAGTCAAAATTCAAGCAGTGGGTGTCCGTCCGGTCATTTGGTTCTAATTTATAGAAAGCAAGAATTTGTGACTCCATTAAGGCACTGTTCTCATAATAGAAAATCTAAATCTAATCAATAATCTTGCTTAATTTCAACCAAGTGGTTAGGCCACTCGTCTGTGTCTCCCAAACAAGTTGGTTCCCAATTCGTCTACCTTCGCCTCATTTCATAGGGACTACCCCCCATAGTCTGTTGTTGGGAGACAGCTAGAACGGAGTGGGCGAGGATCAGAGTGACAACCCCCGTCGTGAGCGTTGTCGTGGTGCCTCTACAATCCGGGGGACAACACGTTCTAGCCTGAAAACATTTTAAGCTATCAAATTCCTATGCTCAATTACCAAATGGAGGAGATATTGGTTTTTTCACTATCTTTTTGGTTTTGGAGCTTTCGTCCACTGGCCAACAAAATTACATTGTGGAGCTTTCATTGAGTCAACCACAGATCTCAGCTTACTCTTGCGTTACCTAAGCTTATAAATCCAGTAGGAAATCTCATTTTATATAATCTAATTGGGAAGTGTTCTTTTGCTTTTGCTTGTGTGCTTTAGAATCATCGTTCTAACTTCTCAGTGCTTTCATTAGGATATCATGTTCTAGTTTCTTCCTTTGATTCTTTGTGTTATGCTTTGTGTTGTGGCGGGTCCATGTTGGGAAGAAATTAAGAATTTGGAGGTTCTCCAACAAGAACATCTGCCCCACCATGGGGTCTTTATCTAGAATCTGGATGTCAATTAAGCATTCTGTTATTTTGGGTTGAAGGCCTGCATGTTGTTGAACTTTTCAACGTACATGGGCTACTTGTATCTTCCATTACTGCTCTCATGTTCACTTTGTTGTGATCCTTCACAAATCCTTTTGTCATATGTTCTAAATATCACTATTGTGGCATGAAGGTTATAAATGAGATGTGTTGCTGTGAATGTAGTTGAATTAGAGTCTTGTTACAGTAGTATTACTCATGTTGAGTCCAATGCACAACATAAAAAATTGAGAATTGACTCATAAGGATTAACCTGGAGCATTTTTAGCCTATTACTATTCTTTTAAAAAATGTACCTTGTCATGGTATCGGATCTTGTTTGCACACCATTTCTGTATTATTCACTTTTTTCCTTGCTCATGCTCTCAAATTTTTTTTCCCTTTGTTTTCCTTACATGTATTTCACCAAGGTTTTTTGAATGGCTATCATAAAAAACCAATGGAGAATAAAAATTAAATGAATATTTTTCCCATCTTCTCTCTTGTGCCCTTCAATCATCATTTTATGTTTTCCTTTTTTGTTCTCCCCAAATTTTCAACATGCATAGGAACTGCTTGGGTGTTGGGCTACCTACCCTGATTCTCTATTGCTAATTTGCTACATCCTCCTTTGAATCCCAGGCTTGATTTTAGAATATCACTCAGTATTGGCCCGATTTTTATTTTTGCAATTCAATTTGCTATCACATTCACATTGCCATTCTCAGTGAATTTTTTTCCCGTTGCACAATTTGTTGGTTTCAAACAACCTTAGTTGTCTGTCTGATGTCATGTTAGCCCTGCTCTTTTTTTGAAAGTTTCAATTTCTTAGCTAGTGACAACCAATGTTACCAGAGCTGGACCGGAGCAAGTCGGTTTGGCTGTTTTTGGCCCAAAACCGGTCCGAACTAGAATTGGCCGGTTCGGTATTGAATCGCCGGTTTTGTAACGAACCGGTCGGTTCAGGGCCGGTTTTGTTCTGTTTGTCCCTTCCCTGGTTAGCGTAAAAACATTTGCCTTTTTTATTTTTTGATTTTTTCAATTCTTTGGCCCACTTCTAATTCTCCCCTAGGCCAACCTAATATTCAAGCTTATGGTCCTCAACCTAATATTCAAGCCTATGGTCCTATTATTGCTACGCATTTCATGATAATGTTAATTTATTAAAGTAAAAGTTACATTTTCCTTGATCTTTCATTTCCATCCTTTCACTTAAATTTTTGACATTACCATGAAATGACTCAAGATGTTTGAGAGTGGTTCCAACCTTATTGGATTTCATACGAAGAAAATAGAATTTTAGATTTCACTCAAAATCCAGCAGAGTTAACAATTTTTTTAGGATATAAGGATTGCGGGGATTGCAACATTTCCATTGTATTTTGTCATGTATGAGGTAAGGAACTAGTAATTAGTAAAGTGCACCAATCCCTCTATGTACTTTGATGTTAGTGGCAATGGTTGTCGAACTCCTCTATCATGACTCTACTAAAAATGTACCCATCACTAAAACAAAATCTTGACTTGACATGCTACGCTTTTTCTATCTTATTTTAATGCTTAGAGGGTTATATTGATGATAAAGATCCCAATATAGGCAATGATTGCAGACTTGGATGCTACTCATTCTTCAAATGAGGATGAGGAGGATGATCAAGATGATGATTCTGATGATGACATTGACAATTAGCACTTGTAGGCTGTAGTTGTACTCATTTTTCAAATGAGGATGATGAGGATGATCAAGATGATGATTCTGATGATGACGTTGACAGTTAGCACTTGTAGGCTGTAGTTGTAGTATTGTAGACTGTAGTATCATACTATCATGTTATTTTGGACTATAAAGGCCTTTTAGAGCCTGCTGCTTGATGTTTTTTGGTTCAACGATGTTTTGCACTAAGTGCTATTTTGGTTATATGCACTATTACTTGCTATATAAATGAGAAATTTTGCATATTTGTGTATAAATGGTTTGGATTCATATGGATGCACATGAATATATATATGTTTTTCTTTAAAATATGAATATTTTATGTGTTTTTGGTAAACTGTTTTTTTTTTGGTTCTTTTAATCTGGTTTTTTACCGGTTCCTGGTCCATAAAGTTTTTCGGTTCAGTTCTGAAAACATTGGTCACAACACTTTGTATCATGCAAATCACCATTTTATTACAGATCTCTGCTGATGTTGTTTGAGATCTGATTCTGCCCAAGATCACATTGCTGTTCAGATATGTTTGCAGGGTAGCAAACATTATGGAAATTGAGCACATAAAGAAACTGAGAAAACTTGAAAGTGTTCTTTGTATTGAGTGAATAGTGAGAAAGTGAAACCTTTGTTATATAGTTTACAATGGAGTTGAGTCAATGCACTTTATGTTTGTAGGATAGACCAAAATACATATTAAAGTGAAATAAGACATAAAAAGCATAAACTAAGCTAAAGTCCAGTCGACATTATTAATGTGTAAGTATAGTGCCTAATTGACAATTATTAAACTAATATTTACTTTAATACCCTCCCTTACGTTGGAATTTTGTAGCTTCGGTCGGTCTTCATAATTTGTTTTTAGCCCTCCAAATATTTAATAAAAGACAAATGCATATGAGGATTCCAAGTCGGCTTCAAAATAAGAAAATTTGAATTTTCAAAATGTAAATTTTTGCCTCCAAAACATCAGGTCGGCTCGAAGTCGGCCCAGCCCTAGGACATGTCCATTCGGGTCCCTTCTTATCACTATTTAAAGGCATTTGGCCTCCTTCAAAAAACACAACTTGGATCACACAAAGAGGATGTCTTCTGAGGTTATTAGGATGAATCTGAGGCTCAAGGAAGGACTAATTCTGAGGAAGAAATGAAAGGACAGAATCTGGAAAGGCCGAAATTTCTGAGGCATAGGAAGGCCAAATTTCTAAAGAGATATTTGAGGGCTGTTTTTGACCAGGTTTGACCTGGTTTGGTTTCTGGTCTATTTGAATTTGTTTTTGACTGAGATTTCAGATTGTATCTCTTGTTGAAATGGACAAATTCTCTTAGAAAAGGTTGCTGTGTTTTCCCCTGGTTTGGGGTTTTCCCAGGTTAATTTTTGTTTCTCGTGTTTGGTTGTCTCTACTGTTGATTATTCTCCTGTATAATTGCTTAATGATGAACATGGTATAGGATGAATTGAACTAAGAATCATTGGAAGTAATTATCAATTTAGAGAATCACTGTAAAATCAGCATTGTATCAGAGTGTGGGTGAAAGAGCAGCCTCAAGAAGAAGCCTAGATCTGCCCTGTTATCCATGATTTGAAAGACAAGCCTGTTCTGTATCTAAGCGAAAGAAGCCCTAATCTTAGATGGACTGAGTTTCATCTATGTTGGAAATAATACCCCTGCTTATGAAGACTAGATTCATATTGACAGAAGGAAAGACCATGATCCAGTTTTAAGATTAAAGCATTTATGAAGAGGATAGAAGTCATAGTCCGAAATTCTGAAAAAGACCAAGGTTATTTTGAAGAGGTCCAAACGGCGAAAAGGCCTCAGGTCTGCCTCAGAGAGGTCAAAATACCTCAGAGAAAGACCTCAGTCAAAAGAGCCTGTTTCAGAGGACCAAGAGCCTAAAAATTTGACAAAGTGAACATGCAAAAAAGGGTCGAAGCCCTTATTTAAGGTCGAAGTCTTTTTTTCTTTTGGCATCTGTGGAAAGATTAAAGGCTCAATTACCAAAGGCCTAAAGGACGAAAGGCCTCAATATATTTCAACAGACCGAGGGATGCCTTAGTTTGAAGAACTAAAGGCCTTAGGCCCATATTCCAGAAGGCCGAGAATGCCTCAGTCGAAGATGGAGACCGAGAAGTCTCATAGATAACCTCAGAGAATCTGAATTGTCTCAAATGATGGAAAGCCAGCCTACATTTTTTTGTTTTGATTTGTAATTTGTCTTTGTGATACATACAGGTCACAAATTTGACTGACCATGTCAACAAGAGGGCTGAATCATTGGAGCATGCCTTGTTCATCAGGAGAAGTGTTGAGCATAACTTTTGTAATGTTTTGTACTGACATACTAAGCCAACAATGTCATTGTGCATAAGATCTACTCTTTGAACTGTGGAATGCCCTGTACATAAAAGGAGGAGTTGAAGTATTTCATGAACGTTATATATCTGTTATACTTGAAGGACTTTGTTTCCATGCAAAGCACATCACAGAGATTGGTTGTTCAAAAAAGAATATGAAGCTTGAAAAACAGATCAACAAAGCTAGAAGTCTGTGGTTAATTCTTGGAACAAGAGGTATGTAATATTTATCAACAATATTTTCATTTGAAGTGTTCTTAGACCTCAATGATCTCTTGTCATCATAAAGGAGCTATGTCAGTTAAGACCAAGAATGGGTCTGAAAAATCTATATTGACCTTAGTAAAGATTGATCTCTGAAGAATGTAAAATGAAAAGTTGTGGGATGTTATATCTATTAAAAGAAGCAATGATCAAGTGTGTTCAAACTTCAAACTTCAGATATAGACTGAACCTATGAGTTCAGCATTGCCCTTAAGTTACCTATTATGACTATGATTGTATTTATTATTGAGTAAGATACAATACAAGATCTTTAGTAACATGATTTAATCTCCAAAGTTCCTCTTTGAGTTAGAGGGAGTCAAGAAAGGATATTGAAATGAAGTTAGGGCTGCCAAGTCAAGAAAAGTAAATTGTCATCATTTGCTATACTTGATTTAAGTAACTTAGTTCTAAAGAATGGGACTCGAAATGAAGACAGATATCTCATAAGTCTTGAGACTACTTTTGAAAGATAAAATACTACTGTGACAGTGTTTCTGAAGAAACCATGGTAAGCTGAGTCATTTCCAGAATTTGAAGATTGTTCTCACTAATTGTTTTGAAGAATCTGAGATACCTAGCTTGAAAGGAGCTGAGAGCAGTCTGTGAGCAAGTTCTATGAAGAAAGTCTGGTTCTTACTCACGCACCTTGAAATCTGTTTGGAATACCATTCCTTGATGAAGGATAAACTCTTGGGGTGAAAGAGTTAAAATCGATGTTTAGCTGATTTATGAAAAATATAATTGCTAGAAATGCTGTATCAGAAGCCAAGTATTACTTGGATCTGTCATGAAGATATCTCATTGAAAGATCCCTGATCTTGTCACTCTGCCTATAACTATTTGATGACATTGATGGATTTCATCTCATGTAAGAGTCAGCTAGGGTTTGTAAACCCTAACTGACTAGAAGACTTGAATAAGAATGACCTAGGGTTTGTGGACAAAACCCTAGTGCTAGACCTTAAGTATTGAAGGTTGATGCTTCTGCTGAAAGAAGATACCCTTGCTCATGTTAGGAATGTCAACATTCTGATGATGAGTTTGCAGATGGATGACTTCTGCAAGGATCAAGAGGGAGCTCAAATTTCCCCAAAAGATAAGTTTCGTATATCTCTCTTCCTTGATTATTATTATTGTTGTTGGTTTACTATTGCCTAGCCTCTTGTCTTTGTTTCTCATTGTTGGGCTATAGTTGTTCTTCCATGACCTCCCAGTGAGGGTTTCAGGTACACTGTGAAGGCCTGGCAAGGCCTTGGCAGTAGATGGGAGTGTTGGAAGAATGAAGCAATGTTTGTGGAAGAGGATTCTCCCAAGAAGAGGGAGAGAGAGCTATGAGAAGAAGTTTGCTTCAGACCAAAGAAGACTTTGTATGAACCATGGGCATAATGTTGATGTCTGATTGATCCTGTTATTATATGGCTTATTTTTTATGAAAGGACTCACATGACAGAGGGAGCAACAATGACAGGAAGATTTGCTTCTGTGATAGAGGGAGCAATCATGATAGAGGAAGCTGATGAAATCCTCCTTAGTCAAAAAGGATGGAATATTGTTATGATAGACAACAAGTCCATGGCCATTCCCATGGTATTCATATTGATTAAGCTGAGTGGTAGAGGGAGCTACCTAGATTGTCCTAGCAACATTTGTTTCATCATTAGAATAATTGGAAAGCAGTTGTGGTGATAAATTCAAGTTTCTCAGTTTATGATTGAGCCATGACATGTGATACAACATGTGTTAAGGTACCAATATGGTACTATTAATTGAAATATGTTTCATATGATAAAGCACAACTGTTGGATATACAAATTCAGAATGTAATATAGTTTGTTTGGCACATTATGAAGTAGGGTGTTAGAAAATCAGAAAGGCAGAAAGATTTTCTTGTACTTGATAATTACTTGTGATGTTCTTGATTTCTTATTAGGTTTCTTTATATCTTATTTCTTTTAGTTCGTCAAGCAATTACCAAAGCAATAGCACATAAATCAATGAACACCAGATATAGGCTCACAACGAGGGCAAAACCCCTCTCTAGGGTAAAACCCAGTCATTAATTCTTCCTTCAATGGTTTTCCTGAGATATTCCAAGACTCTAGACCTTGACACAAACTTTCCTCCACACCATCTCAGCCTTCTTCTTCTCTAGCAGATGATCCTACTTGACCTGGCAGCAACAACAACAGTAACAACACTTTCTTCGACCCAACTACTTCGACCTTGCTTTGTAGACTTCGATCTTCACTAAAAGACTATGATCTTCACTTAGAAACTTTGATCTTGGTCCAATATAACTTCCTGAAGCAATAACATCCAATAGTAGCAACCGACCTATGGCAGCAACAACATGCAGCAACTGTCTATGACATCAACAAGAGAACTTCAATTTTCCAAACCAGAGCACGGGAGAAAGGTAGATGCACCAAGACTTTGATTTTCCTTCCTTCTTTCTCCTAGACCAAACTCGCACTCCTTTTGCCTTCTTTTTTCCACTTCACACTTTTTCCTAGCTTTAAGAGACATTGAACTTGCTTGTTGTGAGTGTGCTTCAAATGGAATTCGAACTGCTTCATTTATAGTCCTTTGGTGAGGTCGAATAGCCCTCTTTGAGGCTAACTAGATCATCTTAAGGCCGACTTGGTGTGGAGACAACATAATTCATATTTAACCTTTTTACATGATTCAAAAGCCCAAGAAGGGTCTCTTTAAAAGTACAATGACTTTATTAACTTAGAATAAATCCTAGAAGTCCTCAATGGGGACTTTGATCTAAAACATGATGACCCAAGCATGAAACCCATGCTTTAATAAGTCATAGTGATAATAATAAAAAATCTTTTCTTTATTCTTTTGACAAGTACATTACATGATGACTACATTTAATGAAGACCGAACCTAGTTACATTTTCCAACACTCCCTCTTAACTAGGGAGGTATTCATCATATACAAGTACAAGGAAGATCTCAACTATATGAACTATGAATAAATTTAGGCACTACAATGCCATGGACTAGATTCCTAACCAAGGCAATCTATCCACTGGTCTCTCAACAATTTAGGCACCGCAATGCCATGGACTAGATTCCTGACCAAGGTAATCTATCCAAGTGGGACTAAGATGGACTCAAACTTTCAACCTCTCTAAGTACCATCAGGCTTACTTGCTAATGATCAACCCAGGGATCCAGGTGTGTATCCAAAATCAAAGCTCTACAAGGCTACAAGCAACACCACCTTTCCAGCTTCGAGACCTAGACATCAACACAAAGTGCCTTCTAGATGTCCTCCCAGGCAATGCTTCACTCACAAAGCCTCAACACTCCTTGATCTAGCAGATCAAGGATAACCAATCTCTCCCAATCAAACTGATTGGTAACCAGCATGCTATCAAAACAATTTAGGCACCGCAATGCCATGGACTAGATTCCTGACGAAGGCAGTCTATCCAGGTGGGACTAAGATGGACTCAAGCTTTCAATTTCTCTAGGTACCATCAGTCTTGCTAACGATCAACACAGGGATCCAGGTGTGTATCCAAAATCAAAGCTCTATAAGCAAAACCACCTTTCCAACTTCGGGACCTAGACATCGACACAAAGTGCCTTCCAGATGTCCTCCCAAGCAATGCTTCACTCACAAAGCCTCAACACTCCTTGATCTAGCAGATCAAGGATAACCAATCTCTCCTAATCAAAGTGATTGGTAACCAGCATGCTATCAAAACCATTTAGGCACCGCAATGCCATGGACTAGATTCCTGACGAAGGCAATCTATCCAGGTGGGACTAAGATGGACTCAAGCTTTCAACCTCTCTAGGTACCATCAGGCTTACTTGCTAACCATCAACCCAGGGATCTAGGTGTGTATCCAAAATCAAAGCTCTACAATCAACACCACCTTTCCAACTTCGGGACCTAGACATCAACACAAAGTGCCGGCCAGATGTCCTCCCAAGCAATGCTTCACTCACAAAGCCTCAACACTCCTTGATCCAGCAGATCAAGGATAACCAATCTCTCCCAATCAAATTGATTGGTAACCAGCATGCTATCAAAACCTTTGAAAGATTTACTTGTACAAACACAACCCAATCAATAATATACTTTTACATATTCATAAATAAACACAAACCTTCGGGGTTTTTTTGATGTTGCTTCTCAAACACGATAGGCCTATCAACCGAATCTTTGATACTTTTCTTTTCACACAACAACATATCCTTCAAAACTTCATTCTCCAACTTATGTTCTCCCTCTCAACTAGGGAGATTTTCTCTACCCAGGCTCCCTCTTAACTCAGGGAAATCAACTTCTTTCTTGGCTTCCATCCATCTTATCAAAGTTATTCTTATCACATCAATTTTTCTTTCGACCATCTCAAAGATTATTTACCTGCACAACTAAGATAGCAAGTACTACCAAAACTATGGAAGCATGAAGTTAATTATATCAAAATCACGGAAGCATTTCAACTTTATATAAATCAAATACCCAAACAAGAGATACATACACTTCAACATTTTGCTAGGGACTTTGTCATAAACCCTAGACTATTTCATCAAAGCTTGTAAAGCAACTCCTAGAATACATATGTTAGACTTCCTCTAGATTTCATATATAAGCTTTTAACAACCAACAACTAATCACAACTCAATCAATAATATGACTAACATCTACTAGGGTTAGCTACAAACCCTAGATTCTTATTTCAGTAATCACCATATAGATTCATAGATTTCAGATTGTCATATCACACATACTAGAGAATTTAACTACTACTAGGCTCTAGCCGCAAAACTCTAGATTTACCAAACAACATCATCCTAGAACATCAATCTTTGACTAGGGCTTGTTTCCAAACCTTAGGACTCATGACCAACAATAATTAGATCAACACTCCTATCTAGGAATTCATCACCATGCATAAGCACATCATGTGTCAGGTAATGTTAATACATTAGACATATACCGACCTAGACCAAGCTAAGGTTTCAATCACATGGACACATATATAAACCTAGGGCTTCATTCCTAGGATCTTATAACAAAAGATTTGCTTATAGGGCTAACCAAATCCTAAAGATCTAGGGCTTCATAACATAGCAAAGCAAACCCTACAATATCAAGACTTCAAAGGGGTGGGATTTTAGACAACATCATTTCAACCCTAACAAGTTAGGGTTTTCATGATCATACTAAAACCCCAAACATGTCATTATCAACAATAGCAATTTCCTAATAACCCTAAGCAGGCTAGGGTTTCATACATTAACATTAACATTAGCATACCCTTAGGTTAGGGTTTTCCAGAGAACCTGTCTAGGGTTCTATAAGATCAATTAAGAATATGAGGAGGGTAGATTTATCAAGAGATGAATCACCCGGAACAAGAATCATTGTGATTCAATATAGCTAGACATAATGATGTTCGTAATCGATTATCAAATGAATAATCATTTATTTTAAAGAAATCAATGTTTTGAGGCATACCTTTGTTCCTTGAAAAACCTTGTCTTGGGAGGTCCTCTTCCATACTCCTTGAGGGTATAGCAAATGTTTTCCTAATCAAGACAATAGAGGGAGAATGGTGATTAGTATTTAATATAATCAAATCTTAAATAAGTACATGAAACCAACAATTGAAAAGAAGTGAGATATTTATCTGTGGGAGATGTTGGGGGCTCCCTCCAAAGCTTGAGGGATACCTATAAACTTATAAAACAAAATAAAAATGTCTCTTCCAAAAACATGTTAAAACCTATAAATTCTAAATATCAAAAATACAAAATAGAGTATCTAAGACTAGAAGCAAAGGGCTTATATCAATTTCTTCGGGTTTGGCTTTCTTTAGGTCTTCTTCTTCAACAACATTGGCTTGATCTCTTTCTCTCTTCTTGTTTCTAGGATTGTCCGAACAATCACTCCTGTAGTGACCCTTCTTATGACATTGATAGCATTCTACTTTGGACATGTCAACCTTACTCTTTGGTCCTTTCTTGAAGTTTCCTCTGTGTTGAGTAGCATAGGCTTTTGACACTCCTTCAAGTTTGGAAACTAATGAGATCCTTAATTCTTCTTGATTGCAAGCTGTCCATAGTTCTTCAAAAGTGGGAGCTTCCTTCCAACTGTTGAGTCCTGCAGCAAATGCACCCCAAGTAGGTGGCAATCCTAGTATACAGTGATCACAAGTTCTTTGTCTGGAACAATTTCATCAATGGCCAAAAGATCATCTCTGATTCTTGCTATCTTCACAAAGGAGGAGGCCACTGTATCTTCTTTAGTCATCTTTGTGGTCCTTAGTTCATTTTTTAGGCTTACTACTTGACCAATGTTCTTAATAGTGAACAACTTTTACAAAGCCTCATACATTTCTTGAGCATGGTCAATGTTGGTTATGAATGGGACAAGGTTGTCCTTTATTCCTTCTACCATTAGGTTCATGGCCACTAATTCCAAATCTCTGAACTTTACTTTATTAGCATCACTGGAGTTTTCTGTAGGCTTCTTTAATTTTCCTTTCACCAAGTCTAGAACCTTGTTCTTTTCAAGGATGAGGTCAATCCTCTTCTTCCAAGACCTGTAGTTAGAGGCTCCTTCGAGTTTATTCTCTCCCTTGATTGTGTTAGACATATTCCTTGAATATAGTAGACTTCTTTCTTGAAATAATCCTTTTGAATGATCCCTTGATCAAGTGCTTGAGACTGCCTTTAGCTTCTTTCTTCACCAAAGCTTTAATACAATGTTAGAAAATCACAAAGGCAGAAAGATTTTCTTGTACTTGATAATTACTTGTGATGTTCTTGATTTCTTATTAAGTTTCTTTATATCTTCTTACTTTTAGTTCATCAAGCAATAGCACATAAATCAAGGACACTAGATATAGGCTCACAGCCAAGGGAAAACCCCTCTCTAGGGCAAAACCCAATCAGTAATTCTTCCTTCAATAGTTTTCTTGAGATATTCCAAGACTCTAGATCTTGACACAAATTTCCCCCCACTCCAAGTCAACCCTCTTCTTCTCTAGCAGATGATCCTACTTGACCTGGTAGTAGCAACAATAGTAGCAACACTTTCTTTGACCCGACTACTTTGACCTTGCTTTAGAGGCTTCGATCTTCACAGAAAGACTACGATCTTCACTTAGAAACTTCGATCTTGGCCCAATACAACTTCCTGAGGCAGCAACATCCAACAGTAGCAACTTTGACCTATGGCAGCAACAACATGCAGCAACTGGCTACAACATCAACAAGAGAACTTCGATCTTCCAAAGCAGGGCATGAGAGAGAGAGATAGATGTACCAAGACTTTGATTTTCCTTCCTTCCTTCTCCTAGACCAAACTCGCACTCCTTTTGCCTTATTTCCTCCACTTCACACTTTTTCCCAGTGTCAAGAGATATTGAACTTGCTTGTTGTGAGTGTGCTTCAAATAGAATTCAAACTGCTTCATTTATAGTCCTTTGGTGAGGTCGAATAGCCCTCTTTGAGGCCGACTTGATCATCTTAAAGCCGACTTGGTGTGGAGATAACATAATTCACATTTAACCTTTTTACATGATTCAAAAGCCCAAGAAGGGTCTCTTTAAAAGTACAATGACTCTATTAACTTAGAATAAATCCTAGAAGTCCTCAATGGGACTTTGACCTAAAACCTGATGACCCAAGCATGAAATCCATGCTTTAATAAGTCATAATGATAATAATAAAAAATATTTTGAAAAGTACATTACATGATGACTCAAATACATTTAAGGAAGACCGAACCTAGTTACATTTTCCGACATAGGGTAGCTTCAAGATTGTTTGATCAAGTGCTGAGATTTTACTATGATGACATGTCAATGCATGTAGATGTAGTAAGGCTCCTATGTATTTCTTTGATTAAGTTGGTTAAATCCTTTATCCTTGGATGAAGTTGGTGTGCCTCTGGGACAAGCTTGGAAAAATTGAGAATACCTTCCTCGGCGAAAGGAAATGTTAATGTTGCAACATCTATGATCTTGGATTGCTCCCTTAGGTCATGGAGTTTACCAAGAGACCATAATTATGGTAAGGGAGATTGGCTCTATAAGCATCAAGCTTGGATTGCTCCCTTGGTCATGGGGTTTGCCCTGGAAGCCATGGAGTTTGGTTGGGAAATTGACTCTATGAGTATTGAGGCCTGGAGTACTCCCTTAGGTCATGGAGTTTGATCGGGAGACCATTGGTTATGGTCGGGGAGATTGACTCTATTGACATCGAAATCAAGATTCCTCTTTAACCAGGAGATTGATTTTGAATACTGCCTTAGGTCATGGAGTTTGGTCGGGAGACCATTATGGTTAGAGAGATTGATCCTGATTACTCCCTTAGGTCTTAGGGTTTGACTGGGAGACCATTAGTTATGGTTGGAGAGATTGACTCTGATTACTCTTAGGTCATGGATTTTGACCGGGAAACCATTATTTATGGTTGGAGAGATTGGCCTCATGAACAACATAGAATGCTCCCTCAGTTAGTGGGGTTCTGACCTTATTGCCATGGGGTTTGGCTAGTGGGTTGAGCTTGTGCTTGATGTTGATGCTATGATGCTTTTCACATGGTTTTGGTATTGAACATGTGATGGGTGGTTACAACCTTTTCTTGGAAAAGAGAAATTTTAAACAAGAGTACATCTATGGAAATAATTATGAATACCTCCCTAGCTAAGAGGGAGTGTTGGAATTTTGTAGCTTCGATTAGTCTTCATAATTTGTTTTTAGGACTCCAAATATTTAAGAAAAGACAAATGCATATGAGGATTCCAAGTCGGCTTCAAAATAAGAAAATTTGAATTTTCAAAATGTAAATTTTTGCCTCCAAAAATTAGATCTGCTCCAAGGCAGTCCAACCCCAAACATGTCCATTCGGGCCCCTTCATCACTTTTAAAGGCTTTTGGCCTCCTCCAAAGAACACAATTCAGATCACACAAAGAGGATGTCTTCTAAGTTATTAGGATGAATTTGGGGCTCAAGGAAGGACGACTTATGAGGAAGAAATGGAAGGACAAAATCTGAGAAAGCTGAAATTTTGAGGCACAGGAAGACCAAACTTTTGAAGATATTTGAGGGTTGTTTTTGACCAGATTTGACCTTAGTTGGTTTCTCGTCTACTTGTCTTTATTTTTTCGTGAGATTTCATATTGTACCTCTTGTTGAAATGGACAAATTCTCTTAGAAAAGGTTGTTAGGTTTTTCCCCTGGTTTGTGGTTTTCCCAGGGTAATTTTTGTGTCGCTTGTGTTTGGTTGTCTCCACTGTTGTTATTGTTAAATTGTTGACGTTTTTCTTGTATAATTGCTTAATGATGAACATGGTATAAGATGAATTGAACAAAGAATCATTGGAAGTAATTATCAATTGAGAGAATCACTGTAAAATCAACACCTTAATGGTCAATCTACTAACTACGCTAGGTTATCTTGGAATTTTATATATTGTTCATGACCTAAAGCCTTGGTGAGAAAGTTTGCAGTTTGATACTCTGTAGGATAGTACTGCAGCGCGACAGATCCATCTTCTACATACTGCCTGACAGAGTGGCAATGTACATCAACATGTTTGGTATGCTTGTGGAAGACTGGATTCTTGGCAAGTTCATGATCCCTTGGTTGTAACATAACATGGGTGTTGGCTTTGTTTGTTGCATATGCATATCTTAAAGCATCCTCCTGAGCCAATTTGCATTGCACACTCCTTTCATTGCTTGTCGATATTCTTCTTGTGTTGATGAACGACTATTTCATGTTGCTTTTTGCTGATCCATGTGATTGTACCCATGCCAAGGATGAAAACATATCCAAAACTGGATATTTTGTTATCAATAGAACTTTCGCAATTTGAATATGTATACCCATAGGGCCTAGGTTCTTTGCATCTGCTATAAAGAATGCCAAAGTCATGTCCTTTTCACATATCTTAGCATTTGCTTCGTTGCTGTTCAATGCTCTACCATTGTGTCATGAATTTGGAAATGAAGCTCACAACGAAACTTAAATCAGGTCTGGTCATTGTAGGATATGTTACCCACCAAAATGGGTAACTCCTTATGAGAAAACCTTTCTCCTCCATTTGACAACCACTATTTGACAATGATATGCCATGTGCCTCTCACCATTTGCATTAGCTATATGCCTCTCGCCATCCAACATTAACACTTGGATGAAGGTGGGCTGCTATTTAAAAGGTATTTTAATGATTTTGTAATTGATTTCTTATACTTATTGGTTTTGGGAATTTAGTATGGATAAAAGGGGTGATCTAGGAGATTGATTGATCTTGACTGTAATTTTGTTCACTCACCTTACCAGGGGGGTTAATTCTTAGCCATAGTCCAATGGGACATCCCTTAAGGCCTCTTGGGGTTATAGGAGGGACACTACTTGGAAGACCATGATTGAGATAGTGTGTTCATCTTCCTCTATACCATACTTACCACTTTCCATGACCCATTACAAGTCCCATATGTCACCTGCATTCTTCAGGTTCAACTTGTCATTGGTTCTTTGGGATTTGTCACTCATATGTTCACATACCTTGAGTAGGGCATGGAAACTTTTCCCTAGGAAGTTGATGCGACTAAAAGAAAAGAAAAAACATATCATGGGCATGATGAAACAAAGAAAGAAAATTCAAATGCAAAAGATGTCTAGGACATTAAGATTAGTGCATGGGAAAAAGCCTAGCATGGACTCTACCTTCCTCATATGACCATCACCTGGTTCCTAAGAACTTGATGTTCTATTACATCCAAAAGGAACCTTTGCATGTTCCAACACTGATGAGTGATAAATTGACCCATACTAAGGGGTAATAAAATTGCTACATCATAAAAAAAAGCTTTAACCCTTGAGCTATATGTGATAATACAAGGAATAATCTAGAAGATGTAGAAGGCACACAAGAAGGGTGGAAAAATTAGGCTGGCTGGTAACTCATGCATCCACGAATGTTCCCTCCTTACATCTATACACTCAGGATGTGGACACCCCCATCAACTAGTCCCTTTGACCATGGCACTTGGCCATGGAGTCTTCTCCCCTTCATTACCACTATTTTTGTCGACACCTATTGATTGAGGGGTTGAACTTGGAATCGTCGCTTTCCCTTGATTGTTGGAACCACCTAATAGGGTTGGCTATTAGCCACCTCTATCATGGTAGGGAACACCTTTATGTGAGTTGGTCTAGTTAGATATTGGAAGGTGATCCTTGTTTGATGTATTAACATGCCCTTAGCATTCAAGTTTGGTCCACTTAGACGCATTATTAATCTTGGTTTTTGAGGAATGGTTGCTTTCACTTGAGTTCTTGTTGTTCTTGTCAGGTGGTCCACAACAACCCAAGCTATGAAGGCACCCACTCTATAGGCACCCAGGCCTTCCAGAGAAGTACATGGCCTAAGTAGATGCAGCGTTGAGAGAGTTGAGAATCCTGACAACATGAGCAGTGTTGTATGTCCTAGAGTACCTTTAGGACATAGGATGTTGGTCAACTTTGACCTAACTTTGAGGATTCTTCGTGATGACACCACTGGACCCAGTATGCTCCCAAGCTGGCCTTGACACGACCTGATGGGTAGGAGCTAATTTAGAGCCCAGATGAGGATGGTCACCCATTAAGAGACTAGGGAGGGCTCGTTACAACAGAGGAAGCCCTAACGCTGGAGAGGGGGCCTTATTTGATAGTTGGAGACCTATAAAGACCACTTGATGGTGCCCTAGTTGCACTTGGGACCCTAGACAAAAAAATTGAGGACTATCCCTCAAATTTTGGATCATCTAGGCATTTTCACACATTTTGGCACCTCACCACACCTTGACATGGCATTTGGAGCCCTAATTGGGCATGACATAAGCTTTTATAGATGTTACGACTCACACGTGTGGGCTAATTATGGTCTATTTTGTCATTAGCTAGTGGGTTGGCTTGTAACACAAGTTCATTTAATGACAAACTTGTTATTAGGGGCTTCATTAGGCTAAATTCGTTGAGCTAAACCTCATATAAGTAGAGGTTAGTCTGGTTTCATTTGGATCATCACTTGTGGATCAATTCGATCCTCTTAGAGATTTCGACTTATCTGAAATTTGCCCTGTATCTTTTGGAGATGTGATCTATTGTGGATTTTTGCTTATGGAGCTATTCTTTGGTATTGGAGATTTCATTTTTGAGCAATAAAGGATTGAATCATGCATTTATCTTGTAAGTTCTCCCTGTATTGGAATTTATTTTATGACTATTGCATGGAATGGTTATTGTTTAGGTTTTCTATGTGGTAATAATTATTGATGTTTTTTCTATGGAATCTTAAGCAATAGTTTTGTATTCATTACTCATTTTAGAATTTGTATGAAAATACCATAAGTGGATCTTTAGACTAGCTCTCCTCATTGACTTTGCTCCCTCGCAAAAATGATAGTTAGGGTTTTAAACCTTGGGTTTCATATTCCCATACTCCTTGCTAGGTTTTAGTATTTTCTCGTAAGTAGGCATCCCATTGACTTCATCACCCAAGGTCAAGGCAATGGCCTTATACAAAACCACACCAAAAACTTTCTTAAATTTATACTTTTCTTCCCTAAACTTGATTTTCGGCCTCTTAAGGAAACTGCTTGATCACATGTCTACACAAGAATGAACAAGAATGAATGAGTGAGTGCAGGGCCCTCTCCTTCCTCTATATATATGAGAGGTAAAAGAGGCCAACAATACATATGTGGGCTAACAAGCAAGCTATAGTAACACATGTAGGCTTACACATGTGGAGAGCTAGACTCCAAAAATATACATGCCAAGCTCCAAAAGTACACAAACAAGGCTCCAAATGTAGGGGTGCTCCACGAGGTGTGTCTAACTCTTCTTCTACGAGTCTCCAAAGTCTCAAACAAACCTCATAACCTATGTACTCCATTGGGTCTAGTCCCCTTGCACGAACAATTTCACAACCTAGGAGTCCCTATTGATTTTATATTGCAAACAAGACTAGTACAATTTTTCAAACTGATAACTACTTCCAAAGATACAATTTGACTTTTTTAAAGCATTCCAATCATTAAGCATTTATATATGAAAAAAATTCAATTATTAAACTTCTTCAATAGAACAATAGAGATCAAAGTAAACAATGAGACAGAGACACCAAAATTTATTCAGACAAAACCCCACAAGGGGGAAAACCCGGTAATCTTTCCTTATGAGAGAGAATTCAATTCATCAAAATGTTCATCAAAATATTCTGGTCAAAATGCCAATCTCTAATCTCAATCAATGCCAAGTCAAACCAGTCAAATAAGAGAGAAAAGTCAATGCATTTAGCTCACAGTCAAGGTCTGCAACAAAGGGCTAAATTTCGGTCTGAGGTAGCAGGTCAAAGTGCCAAAATTCGACCTACAATATCCACATAAAAAATAGGTAGGTCAACTCTCAGTCAACGGACTAGAACAGAAGCATATCTTCGGTCAAACACAGTCAATGAATCACAGAGAAACTTGATCTCCAAAATCAATCAAAATCTTGGTCAAACAGTAGCAGGAAATCCCAAGTCAACATAATCAACAAAGGTCAAATATGATGGTCAACATAGTGACAAATCTTCTTCTCCTCCTCACACATGTGAACAAATCTTCTTGTTTCAGATCGAACAAATGAGTTGTGATAGATGCCAAATGAGGTCAATCAAATGCCAATATATCTGTGTGCTAGGAGATGGGTTTTGACCTTGGGGTCAAACCCCTTCAATAGGTGGATTTGACTTGTCCAAATGAGGCCGACTTGGTCAACATGAAAATACATAAATTTCTTCTTTGTTTTGCCAATGAAAATACCAACCGAAGCTACCAATTTTCAACACTGCCTCTTAGCTAGGGAGGTACGTTTCATTCTCTCTCAAGATCAATCTCCCTGATCAATCCAATGGTCTCTCAATAATATCCAAGGGAGTGATTAGATGAACAAGTCTCATCATAAGGAAAGATACATAACATCAAACTCATCCCACAAGCCAAACCCAATGGCATCAATGGTCAGAACCCAACTAACCATGGGATTATTCAACAAGGCAAAACTCTCCAACCATATGAAATGCTTTCTCAATCAAGCACATGACCCAAGAGAGTACTCAAAATCAATCTTCCCGACCAAGTCCACTTGGTCTCTCAGTCAAACACAACGACTCAAGGAAGAGAACTCAAAATCAGCGTCCTTGATCAAACCCAATGGTCTCTTAGTTAAACACAATGACTTAAGGGATCACTCCAAGCCTCAAAACCAAATTCCCCATCAATAATGGTTTCTCAATCAATCTTAATGACCCAAGGGAGTAACTAAGACAATCTTCCTGACCATAAACCATGGTATCTCAGCTAAGCCCAATGAAGATTGTCAATATCATGATGCTATACAACCAATGTTCCCTCTCTCCCAGAGAGGGATTCTCAACAACTCCAAGTTGTTCTCTGAAAAAAGCAAATTTCATCCGGGACAATGGCTTTGTCAAAACATCAACAACTTGCTCATTAGTAGGGATGTATTCGTAATAATACTTGATCGCAATGTGCTTTGACCTGTCATGAAAAAATGGATTCTCAGAAAGCATTACACAACTTTGATTGTCACAGTATACAATGGTTGGTTCCAACACTTGATCAAAAAACCAATGAACAGCTTGTGAAGCCAAATTGCTTCACAACATGCTGAACAAACAACGATATACTCGGCCTTAGCCGTACTAAGAACAACAAAAGTAAGCTTCTTACTTGATCAAGATATCATAGCAAAGCCCATGCTAAAACAAAAACCATAATTTCTCTTTCTATCTTCAGTGCATCCAACCCAATCATCATCTATAAAACCATGCAACTGTCATTCTCCATTAGAAACATATCTCAGACCATAATCAATGGTGTCATGTAGATATCTCAATACATGTTTCGTTGCAACCCATTGCACATGTTGGGCTCAACCAAGAATTGGCTCAACATGTTCACAACATAGCTGATATTAGGTCTAGTGTTCACTAGATAGTTCAATGAGTCAATCAATTTATGGTACATAGTGGGAACTACTAGATTAGAAACACAATCTCATAGCTTCTTCAAATTCATCACCATGGGAGTATCCATGGACTTGCAGTCCATCATGCCAAATTTTTGAAGGATCTTAATGATGTACTTTCCTTGCCCAAAAAAAATTTCACCAGGGTTTTGCTATATTTCCAATCCCAAATAGTAATGCATAAGACTAAAATCCTTCATCTCAAATTTATTAATCAACTCCCTCTTACCCTAGATAATAAGGTTCTCAACCCCTCTTAGAAATAGATCATCTACATACAATAGCAAAATCAAGGGCTCACCTTCAACAATTTTGAAAGTACAAATTTGGGTTAGCATGGCTCTTTTTGAAACTAGGACTCAACAAATAGCTACCAATACGAGAGTACCATGCACAAGGAGCCTGCTTAAGCCCATACAATATTTTCTTCAATTTACAAACATATGTCTCTCTTATGAATCTCAAAGCCTTGAGGCCGCTCTATATAAACTTCCTCTCTAGTGACTCCATTAAGAAAAGCAGGTTTAAAATCCATTTGATTGAATTTCCAACTTGTAATAGAAGCAAGAGCAATGATAGATCTAATAGAAAAGTACTTGGCAACAGGAGAAAATGATTCTTGATAATATTCTCCCTCTTTCTGGGAGAATCCTCAGGCCACAAATTTTTCCTTATACTTCTCAATGCATCCATTAGCAGCATGCTTGATTTTGTAGATCCATTTGGAAGGCACAACATAGTTCCCTTCAGGTCTTGGCACGATTTCCCATACATCATTCTTCAATATGGACTGGTACTCTTCAGTCATAGTATCTCTCCAAGCTTGATGTTCAACTACCTCTTCATAGGTGGATGGCTCAAACTTTATGATCTTACAAATCAATGCTTCATAACCTAGATACTTCTTTGGCCTCTTTCTTTCTTTGAGGGTCCCATGAGGTGCTGCATGTCCTTCAACTTCTTTCAAAGTTCTTTCAATCCAAGCTAGTCTTTTTCTAGTCTCAGGTACAATGACTCTTGGTGACTCAACAAATGCATGTGGTTCATCTACCTCTTCTTGAGGATCTTGTTCCATAGGTTCAGGCTCTTTAGGTTTTGCTTCCACATTTTTAGAAGCTACCTGCATTTCATCATCAGAGTCCAAGCGTGATCCCTTGGAATTCCTGAAAGAAACATCCTCGTAAAAAATGATATCCTTGCAAGTTTCAATTGATCGTTGTCCTAGTACATAGACTCTGAAAGCCTTTGAATTTTCACTATAGCCAACAAAGGTTCCTTTCTTCCCAAAGGGCTCCAACTTTTGTCCTTTTCTCCTTGGGCACATTGAACATAAACAGGACAACCAAAAGTTCTCAAATGTTCAAGATTGGGATTCTCACACTTGAAGACTTCTTCAAGATTCTTATAATCCAAGATTCGGTGTGGATATCTATTTTGAACATAAATCACTGTCTTTGAAGCTTCTCCCCATAGGAACATAGGCAACTCTTGATTGTGAAGCATGGCTTTGGTAGCTTCCATAATAGTCGTGGTCTTCCTTTCAACAACACTATTTTGTTGAGGGTTGTAGGGAACTATCAACTCCCTCTTAATTCCAACGTCCCTGCAGAAATCAATCAGCTCCTTGGATACATACTCTCCTCCATTGTCAGATCTTAAAGTCTTGATCCTTCTTCCTGTAGCATTTTCAACCTGTGCCTTGAATTCTTGAAACTTTTCAAACACTTCATCCTTGGATTTCAAGAAATAAATCCATGTTTTACAAGAGTAATCATCAATGAAAGTAACATAATACAAATGTCCACCCAAGGATTTGTTAGACATTGGTCCACAAACATCGGTATGTATAAGGTCCAAGATTCCTTTCGAATTTCTATCACTGCTAGTAAATCTTCTGTTGACATTTTGCCCAAGAGTACATCCTTTGCAAACTCCATCATGTTCAATCTTGATTTCAGACACACCTTTAACAAAGTCCTTCATTCTAGACAAAGCTTTTTAATGAACATGAGTGTACCTTTGGTGACATAGTTCACAAAGATCAGATGTGTTGTGTATCAAGGTTTGAATTGAGCATCAAAGGAGATGATATAGGCCTCCAATTCGTACACGAATGCTTCGACAGATTCAAAGGAGTCCTTCTTCCATACAAATGTCCACCCAAGGATTTGTTAGACTTAGGTCCACAAACATCGGTATGTATAAGGTCCAAGATTCCTTTCGAATTTCTATCACTGCTAGTAAATCTTCCGTTGACATTTTGCCCAAGAGTACATCCTTTGCAAACTCTATCATGTTCAATCTTGATTTCAAGCACACCTTTAACAAAGTCCTTCATTCTAGACAAAGCTTTATAATGAACATGAGTGTACCTTTGGTGACATAGTTCACAAAGATCAGATGTGTTGTCTATCAAGGTTTGAATTGAGCATCCAAGGAGATGATATAGGCCTCCAATTCGTACACGAATGCTTCGACAGATTCAAAGGAGTCCTTCCATACTAGAACTTGACCATCAATGAAGGAAATTCTATAACCTCTGTCTTCAAGAGATGAAATAGGCAACAAATTCTTCTTCAAACTAGGAACATATAAATATTTTTAATAGAGACATTACCTCCTGATTCCAATTGGAAGGATGATGAAGCAATGCCATTGATAGAGGAAGCAAAGGCAGTTATGTGGTTTTGGTATTGATGTTGAGCGTAGACAGACTTGTTTGAGACAATGGACTGAGTGAGTAGAGGATGTGTGCCAGGGTTTATAGTTAGGGTTTAATGTTTTGTGCAAAAGTTGCATCTGTTGATGACTTTGTGCCAACACCATAGAACGACAAAAGCTAACAGACTATTTGATTTTATTAAGCACAGGGGGATCCAGTCTAAAAATTGTGAAACATGGTCTGCCCGCTGATTAGGGTGGCAGGATGGTGGAAGGCAGGAGAGTGGAGTCTCCTTTAGGTTGAAGCCTGAGAACACTTCAAGGCGGCAGGGTGGTGCTATTGGAAAACTAGAAAAGCATAAAGATGTTCTTATATTGACAATTACTTGTGATATTCTTATATTCTTATTATCTTTTCATATGTTCTTCTTTTATCTTCTTATCAGCAAGTAATCATCAAGTCAAAAGCATGAAGATTAATGACACTAGAAGTAGGCACTCAGCCAGGGCTAAAACCCCTAAGAAGGGGAAACCCAGTCAAATTCTTCCACTATAATATTTAAATCAAATTGAGACAAACCAAGGCCTAGCCCTGACCAAAAGACCTTCTTCCTGCACCAAGTCAACCTTCCAAGATGATGAACCAAACACCAAAAGTCAACTTTTGTCAAACTACTTCAATTTAGTTTCAAGTCAGAATTTTGGCCCCCAGCTTCTGAATTTCGGCCCTATTGCAACCCTGCAGCTTTGGCCCTCCAACAACTTCAGAATTTCACACATGTGAGTCAAAGGAGAGAAAAAATGGTCTTCAAACTTCTTCGCTAGGGTTTTTCTCCTTCTTCCAAGAATTTCACACTTTCTTTTCTTCTCCAACAACTATAGAACGAACTTGTTGTGTATATGCTCCAAATGAGGTCGAGTTGCTACCTTTATATAGTCGATTCTAGCTTCCAATGAGGCCGACTTATCTAGGTTGAGGTCGACTTGGCACAGGAAGGTCTAAATGACTTGTTTTGCATAAAAAAATTCTTTCTTGATAAACAAAGCCCAAGAAGAGTCTATTACATGATGATATGGACAATGACTCTTGACATAAACCCTAGAAGCCTACAATGGAGGCTTTGACCTATTACTTATTGACCCAAGCATGAAACCCATGCTTTAATAAATCAATTTATTTTACAATAAAATTTCTTTTTCTTTCTTTTGACAAATACATTAAAATATGACTCAAAATATAAGTATGAAGACCGACACTAGTTACATTCTTCAACACTCCCTCTTAATGAGGCAAGAATTCATAATTAGATATATACAGAGGTGGATGGAAGATCTCAAAATGATATTCTTCAACACTCCCTCTTAACTAGGGAGGTATTCATAATTACATATATACAGAGGTGCATGGAAGATCTCAAAATGATATGCTCTATGAAGAGTCATAGCACACACAGTGTTACAGATTAGACACTTAACTAGGGTATCTAACCGGGTGGGACTAAGGTGTGTTCCATGCTTTAGCCACTCTAGGTACCATCAGGCTTTAGCTCTAACACCAATCCAGGGATCTAGGTGCGTATCCAAGGTCAGAGCTCCCAAGACCAACGACACCCTCCCTACTTCAGGATCTAGAGATCATCACAGGCCGACCAGATGTCCTGCCAAGCATCTTGTCGCCCCAAGATGCTTCTGTTGATTTCTGGTAGCATCAAATGTGCTCTAAGCCTCAAAATTTGCAGGGAAGCTAGGACACAGGTATTCCAGAATACCCATAAATCGTTTTGGGAAATTCCACCCAGAGACAATTTTATTAAAATAATTAATTATTTTTAATGGATGCCTAAGTCTAAACTTAGGAAATTAAAATACTTAAAGGGTATTAATTAAACTAGCAGTGAAACTTCTAGAAGAAGATGAGGATCAAGTCAAAATGATCTGAGCCATTTATTAGAATCTAATCTGGGCCGTTGATTGATCAACGAGAGGATTAAAAGAAGGACTTCGATGGGCATTTGGAAGAACCACCAGGGAGATACTTAGTGGCCCAAGTAGATCGATTTTCTCAGTGGCTGAAGTTTGGCAAGAGGAAATCAAATCAGAGGGTGAGTTGCAGGTGAGAGGGAGAGGGTATTAGCAATAGTCGAGAGTGCAGGAAACAACAGGAAGAGGTAGCACAGAAGAGGGACGCAGATCACCCATGCAGAGGTAGTGACGTAGGAACAACGCAGAGGCAAACGCAGTGTGGCCAGCAGGTCCTCTCAGGTGTCAAAAATTTACTGTGGAGTGGAGAAATTTGTTTGTAAAATTTCTCTTAGTGATTCTTCTTCTATTCTGCTATTCGTAGATTGTACATGAGATTTTGCTGAAGAATAATAAAAGAAACCCTCATTTGCTGCATCGGTTTTCCCACATTGGGTTTTTCCGGGGACAATTGTCCAAAAGCAACTGTGTTAATGTGTTATTATTGTGCTAGTATTTTCCTTACATTTATTTTACGCATAAATTAATTTGTGGAAACTGCAATGTATGTAGTTCGATATTTGCCGTAGACAACTGCAAATAACATGTTTCAGTAAATTAACAAATAGAAGAAATATTATCAGTTGCTGCAGTAGGATTTGAAATTTCCATATTTTCACACGGTATCAGAGGGAAGGTAAAACAAGAGAGCAGACCGGAAGAGCCCAACGTTGAAGAGAAGAAGGGAGATCGAAGTGTTGCGTAGGCAGTAGATCGAATCCCCAGAGGGCTTGCATAGTCCAAGCCCGGAGGGCAAGATTCTTGAGGAAAATCTCTCTGAGTGAGTTGACAGAGAGAT
The DNA here is from genome assembly GCA_031772625.1 of Pinus tabuliformis. NCBI lineage: Eukaryota > Viridiplantae > Streptophyta > Pinopsida > Pinales > Pinaceae > Pinus > Pinus tabuliformis. The sequence continues at coordinate 819,570,621 of CM062818.1, forward strand.
AAGATTCCAGTACATGATTTGTCAGAGGCAGAGGGGGCAGAGGGAGTAGCGCAACAACAAATCCAACACAGAGCAGTCTTCAGGAGGGACGCAGTTTTCTCCAGTAGTTGTTGGGGCAGAAAAATGTTAGGAGAAGGAGAATGGCATGGAACAACATGGATAGTCAAGATGTATTATCTTCCAGATTGGAAGAAGAATTCGCATGTTTGTCAAGTTCAGCATCAACAAGTGTTTCATATATTGATAGCGGGACTTCAACTCACATGACTGGAGTACAAGAATAACGAAGTGTACTCCAGTAGGGAGAGGCACCATAGCATTTCAGATGGAAGTAGGAACTAGCATAAGAGCCACTAATGTACTACATGTGCCGAGGTTAGAATGAATTTGATTTTAGTGTCCCAATTACAGGACAAGGGGATGATGTATACTTCATTAGAAGGAAAGTGTATGTCGAACATCCCAGCTAGAAGAAGAAGAGACAAACTGGAGCTCAAAGCAATAGAGTGTATAGATTGCAACTCGAATCTCCAATGGCACTGATAGGAAGTAATCATATTGAGGAAAAGGAACTGAATGATCTATGACACAGGCGAATGGGACACTTACACCATGGATCACTGAGAATGCTCAAAGAGACTGTTTCAGGGGTTCCAATTCTCAGTACTGAGCATGATGATGTATGCAGAGGATGCGTACTAGGGAAATACGCTAAGGCAACTTTTCCCAGAAGTGACAACAGAGCAAGAGGCATGTTGGGATTGATACACTCAGATATTTGTGGCCCGATGTCCACGAAAGCTCTTAGCGGTGGTGAGTACTTTGTCACCTTTATTGATGATCACTCTAGAAAAACCTGGATCTATTTCTTAAAGACCAAGGATGAGGTCTTTGATCGGTTTAGAGAGTTTAAGGCTCTCGTAGAAAACATGACAGGGAAAAAGATAAAGGTATTGTGTTCAGATAATGGTGGAGAATATACAGATAAAAACTTCACAGATTTTTGCGCAAAGGAGGGCATCAAAAGAGAGTGGACAACTCCATACAATCCATAGTAGAATGGAGTAGCGGAGCAGAAGAATAGAACAATTGTTGGGGCAACAAAGGCTATGTTATATGACCAGGACTTGCCTAGATTCTTATGGGCAGAGGCATGCAACACAACGGTGTATATCCAGAATAGAACTCCTCACAGAGCATTGGGGAAGAAAACGCCTGAAGGAGTCTTCACAGGAAAAAGCCAGAGGTGAGTCATCTCAGGATATTCGGAAGTGTGGCATATTGTCACATTCCAGACAAGAAGCGTAGTAAGATGGATTAGAGTGCAGAAAAGGGGTACCTTGTAGGGTATAGTGAGACCTCAAAAGCATACAGAATCTACATTCCAAGTAATAGGAAAATTGTAGTAAGACGAGATTGTGAAAATTCCTTAAACCCGAAATCCCTATTGCAGCGACTAATGATATTTCTCCTACTTGTTAGATTTACATGAACAAGTTATTTGCAGTTTCCTACGACAAACATTGAAATACATACACTGCAGCCTACACCATTTAAAATAATGTGTCGAAACAAGAAACTGAACAAGAGAAAGATACAACACAAATGACAATTGTTTTTGGACAAATGTCCCTGGAAGAACCCAATGCGGGAAAATCAGTGCAGCAAATCTGAGGGTTTTTATTATTAAGCAGATGTTATTTTTGAATACAACCTCTGGATACCTTGCTAGCAATCCAATACAAAGAATATCACTCGACAGAAGAAATTAATGAGATTACCTCACTCTACACTACAAGTCTTGGCTGATCCGGCAACTGAACCAATGAGTCCCCGACTACTTCTGCGCTTGCTCCTGCGTGGGCCCGCTTCAGCCTCTAAGGCACTGTGTCATCTTTGCTGGGAATCGAATTACTCTCAAGAGCTGATTCCAACCCTCCTGGCTCAGAACGTCAGCCGCCTCAACAAATTTTGGACCTCTACGTGGAAGGCTTCTGCGCTGCTCTACGTGGGTCCTGCGTGAGCCCTTCCTGGCTCTGCTTCACCCTCTCTGCCAACTGCATTGCCTCCTATGTGTGTCTCTTTGCCTCTCTGCTGAGTATTCTTGGCTCCGGAGAAGATCATCCAGTCAAAACTCTCTCTGGCCCTCTCTGCGTGATCACTACGAAATCACTGTGCTGCCTCTAGCTTCAGCAATTCGATTTGACTGATCAACTCTCTCAGTTTTTCTTCCAAATGACTCTCAAGCCTCCTTAAATAATCTTCTCGTTGACATTCAATGGCCCAGATTAGAAGCTAATCAATGGCTAAGATAATTTCTGCTTGATCCTCGTCTTCTTCTAGAAGTTACACCCATAGTTAGATTGATACCCATTAATTATTTTAATTTCCTAAGTTTAGACTTAGGGAGCCATTAAAAATAATTAATTATTTGAATGAAACTGTCTCTGGGTGGAATTTGCCAAAACACTTTCTGGGTTCTTTAAAATACATGTGCCCAAGCCTCCCTGCAAAATTTGAGACTTAGAGCACATCGGATGCTACCAGAAATAAACACTCCCTCTTAGCGAGGAATGTGCTCTAGCAATGCCTCCCACTGAAGCATCACCTTGACTTCATATCGTCGTCCTCTACGCTGCTGATCTTTGACAGATTGTCCACCAACTACTGCGCCGCTGCTGCAACTGTACTGTTGCTAACACTGCCACTGTCAACATTGCGTCCATACTTCAGCTTCCTCTGAATTTCTGCATTTGTGCTGCGGCTGGCACTGGCACTGCCAATTGCCCCTGCACTGCAAACTGCTATTGCTAATGCTATTGCGTTAGCAATGGAAAAACATCCCAAATTACTGAACAAGTGTTCAGCATAGATACATCTCGATGCTGAAGATCTGACTGCTGCTAGTCCCTCGCTATCCCTCTTAAGCCACTGCACTACTGCTGCTACTACACTGTGCCTCCCTACACTGTTGCAACTCTGCACTACGTTGCTCAGACTTGGCGCTGTAGCCACTGCATCTGTCGCTCCAACACTCCTCTGCACTAAATAACACTGATCCATCTTGCTACTATTGATTTGGGCTCTCGTAACAAGGCATTGATCCGAGAGGTGGGCTCCTCAAGGATCCTCCCCTCTGTAGCTCTTTCGAACTACAATTCCAAATCAATCCACCTCCCTCCTGGAGGTATCTCGGCTGTCATTCCTCCTCGATCTTCACGGGTGCAACATTTGGATCGTGCTTCCAATCTTTGTCCTTCTTCCTGAGAGGACACTGTGTTTTGCAATGAACCATTTCACCACACCTGAAGCATTTGATCTTTGAGACGTCCTTCTTCTGCCTCTGTTGCTCCTGCTGCCCCTTGGATGCAAGGGCTGCATTTTCTTTCTCCTCCTTGGGCTTTGACCCACTGTTGTTGCTTCCGTCAAGCTGACACTTGACCAAGTCTCTCCTCAGCTCCTCTTGCTTAAGAGCTGCCCACATCTCATCCCAATTTAGCAAAGTCGCCCTGCCTAGGATACTTTGGACAAAGACTTGCCAATCTTCAGAAACAGAATTTAGGGCCAGTCTTACCATCTCAGACCCTTGAGGTGTAGACCCCACAGCTGTTAACTCATCATGGTTCTCCTTAAGCTTCATGAGGAATGAATCTATGCGTTCCCCCTTCTACATCTTCTGCTGCTCGAAAGATCCTTGATACAACGTTGCCAAGGCATCCCACATCTCCTTAGCAGTCCCTCTACTAGCGACGTGACAAACCACATGATCCTTTACTCCATCAAGGATCATCCTCTTGGCCTTTGCCATTTCTGCCTGGTACTTCTTCAGCGGATCTGGATCTGTAGGCACAACCACCACGCTGTCGACATAGGTCTTGAGAGAATGCTCATCTAGAAGGAATGACATCCTTGCCTTTGAGATGACATAGTTGAATGCCCCATCCAACCTGTCCTGATCTCTTAGCCCACTGGTTGCCATCTTTGCCACAAAAATGTCGAACTTCTCCTCTCTGTCTCTTACTGCTGATGCTCAGGCAATAAGAAACAAACTTCTTGGCAGGAAGTCTACAGAAGAAAAATTTTCTCATTGTGCTTTTCCTCTTTCTTCTGACGTAAATTCCCTCACTGTGTTTTTCCTCTCTCTTCTGACGTCTTTCAACCCATCAATTTGCTTGCTGAAAAACTACATCCCACCAGCTCTTCCTCACGCTGAGGATCAACGTTTCTTCCTCTGCCACCACAAAATTTCGATCTGGAAGCCCTTCCTCTCTATCGACTCACTCAGAGAGAGACTTTCCTCATTGGTTTGGACTGCGCAATCCCTTTGGAGATTCGAATTGTTGCCTCCTGCAACTATTTCGATGTCCTTTTCTGCTCAGCGCTGGATTCTCTGGCACTGTTCTTCTTGTCTCACCTGCACTGCTCTGATACCATGTGAAAATTCCTTAAACTCGGAATCCCTACTGCAGCAATTGATGATATTTCTCCTACTTGTTAGATTTATGTGAACAAGTGATTTGCAATTTCCTAGGACAAACATTGAAATACATACACTGCAGCCTACACCATTTAAAATAATATGCCAAACCAAGAAACTGAACAAGAGAAAGATACAACACAAATGACGAAGTTGTTTTTGGACAAATGCCCCCGGAAAAACCCAATGCGGGAAAACTAGTGCAACAGGTCTGAGGATTTTTATTATTAAGCATAAGTTATTTCTGGATACAACGTCTGGATGCCTTGCTGGCAATCTAGTACAAAGAATATTACTCGACAGAAGAAATTAGTGAGATTACCTCACTCTACACTGCAAGTCCCAGCTAATCCGGCAACTGAACCAATGAGTCCTCTACTACTTCTGTGTTGCCCCTGCGTGGGCCTGCATCAGCCTCCAAGGCACTGCGTCACCTCAGCTGGGAATCAATTTTGTCTTAGGAGCTGACTCCAGCCCTCCCGACTCAGAAGGTCAACCTCCTCAACAAATTTCGGACCTCTCCGTGGAAGGGTTTTGCGATGCTCTGCGTGGGTCCTGCGTGAGCCCTTCCTGACTCTGCATCACCCTCTCTGCCAACTGCGCTGCCTTCTCTGTGTGTCTCTCTGCCTCTCTGCTGAGTATTCTTGGCTCCGGAGAAGATCCTCCAACCAAAACTCTCTCTGCCCCTCTCTGCAGATCACTAAGAAATCACTGTGCTGCCTCTAGCTTCAACAATTCGATCTGATTGATCAACTCTCTCTGTTTTTCTTCCAAATGACCCTCAAGCCTCCTTAAATAATCTTCTCGTTGACATTCAACAACCCAAATTAAAAGCTAATCAATGGCTAAGATCATTTTGGCTTGATCCTCGTCTTCTTCTAGAAGTTACAACCACAGTTAGATTAATACCCATTAATTATTTTAATTTCTTAAGTTTAGACTTAGGGACCCATTAAAAATAATTAATTATTATAATAAAACTGTCTCCAGGTGGAATTTCCCAAAACTCTTTCTGGGTTCTTTGGAATACATGTGCCCAAGCCTCCCTGCAAAGTTTGAGATTTAGAGCACATCCGATGCTACTAGAAATCAATATAGATGTAAAGTTCGTGGAAGATAGAGCTTTTCAGAAAATCTCGAGAAATGCCAACAGAAGATCAGTCAACAGATGTTCCATTAGTCCAATAGCAGCATGGGCAGTGGGAAGGACAAGCAGAAGGACAGATATCAGGATCGAGTACCATAACCAACACTAGTATTTCCTTTGGAGTAGGAAATCCAGGCAATTCTCAGCAGATGGAACAATAGGAACATGGGGAGGATTTGATTGAGTCTCCCACCACTAGTGGTAGAACCAACAGGGAAGTACGACAGACGTTGAGGGACGCAGAGGAGTTTGTCGGAGCTCCTAGAACCAAGAAGAGGTAGCATAGACAGTCTGATAGGTACCAAGCCTTGGTAGCATAGGTTGAAGAACCCTCTAGCTTTTAGGAAGCCGTACAACACCAAGTTTGGGTGGATGCCATGGTAGAAGAGTATAGTTCTATCATGATGAATGATGTCTAGGAAGTGGTACCTAGACTAGAGGATAGATCAATGGTAGGATCAAGGTGGATCTTCAAGATCAAGTTTGCTGCAGATGGCAGTGTAAAGAAGTACAAGGCTAGGGTTGTGGCAAAGGGGTACGCACGAAAGTAAGGAATATACTATGAGGAGACCTTTTCCCCAGTAGCTAGATATACCTCTATCAGATCCATTATATCCCTAGCAACTCAAATGGGATGGGAGATTCACTAGATGGATGTCAAGACAACATTCTTGAATGGGGTGATAGAAGAAGAGGTGTATATACTATATAGAACAACCAGAAAGTTTCGAAACTCATGAAGAGAGAACTCATGTATGTAGGTTAAAGAAATCCTTGTATGGGCTCAAGCAGGCATCCAGAGCATGGTATGGTTGGATTGATAGTTACTTGCAACAGTTGGGATTCATCAAGAGTGATACTGATCCCAATCTCTACTATCTAATGGTGGAGAACGATCCTCTTATTTTGGTATTATATGTGGATGACTTATTTCTAACAGGGTCATCTAGGCTCATAAAGGACCGCAAGAAGAATCTTGAAGCAGAATTCGACATGAAGGATATGGGGTTAATGCATTATTTTCTAGGGTTGGAACTTTGGCAGAAGAATGGGGAGATCTTCCTTGGGCAAGGAAGATATGCTACAGAGATTCTGAAGTGATTCAAAATGCAAGCTTGCCGATCCATGGCTGCTACGCCTATGATCACCAACTGGAAGAAAATAGATGCATCAAGAGACAAGGAAGTGGACCCCACCTTGTACAGACAACTCATTGGGTTGCTCATGTATCTGGTCAACACTAGGCCAGACATTTGCTTAGCTGTCAACACCCTTAACTAGTTCATGGTGGAACCGAATAGGGTGCATTGGGCAATAGCTAGGCGCATTCTTAGATATGTGCGTGGAATAGTCGGATATGGGTTGAAATACACCCGAGGAGATGACGTCAGATTGAATGGATTCACAAATGCAGATTGGGTAGGTAGTTCAGTAGACTGGAAAAGTACCTCCAGGTATTGCTTCAGCGTTGGATCAGGAATGATCTCTTGGTGCAACAGGAAGCAGAAGTCGGTAGCTCTGAGCTCAGCGTAAGCAAAATATATGGTATCCGACACAGCTACGTGCAAAGCTATATGGCTTAGAAAACTGCTTGTGAGTTTTTTCAGGAAGAGGATGGAAGCGACCAGTGTTTTCCGCGATAATCAGAGTTGTATCAAACTCTCTGAGAATCCAATATTTCATGATTGGTTGAAACACATTTATATTAGACGTCACTTTATCAGACACGGTGTTTAGCGTGGGGTAGTACAACTGCAGTATGTCCCCATAGGAGATTAGGTAGCAGGCGTACTCACAAAAGCTCTAGGAAGAGCTAAGTTCGTCTAGTTCAGGGAGCAGATGGGTATGGTAGAGAACCCGTTTCAACAGCAGAAACAGATGGTTTCTTAGTTGAAATAGCAACAGATGAGAGGGAGTTGTAGTGTAGATGCAGTAGTTGGCAACAGTATGCAGGGTCAGCAACAACCAGTGTTTTAAAAATCGGCCTGTTCACTAGCCCATCGGGTCAAACTGGCAGAAAAACCCGGTTTGACCCCTACCTTCGCCAAAAAATTAGAAAAACTGGTCCTAACCAACCGGTTTAGGATGGAACTGGTTGGTTTATGGTCAAACGGCTGGTTCCATCATAAATCGACCGATTTATTGCTAGGGCAACCATAAACCCCACATAATGCATTTTTTTGAGTTTTGAAGCTGTTTTGAAGGAAATTTGGGGTTGCTTTCCTCCAAATATAGTCCCTCCATGAAAAACATGCCTAGCCTCTCATTTTCCTGACACATCTCAACCCTAGCAATGTTGACAATTAATGGTAATGTTAAATTCCTAAAGTAAAAGTGACATTTCCTTTAATTTTCATTTTCATCATTTTGCTTAAATTTTTAACATTACCATGAAATGACTCGGGATGTTTGAGAGTGGTTTCGACCTCATTGGATTTCATATGGAGAAACTAGAATTTTAGATTTCACTCAAAATTCAACAGACTTAATGGTTTTCAGGATTTCATAGTTTGGGGATTTGCAATGTTTCCATTTGATTCTATCATGCGTAGGGTATGAGATTGGCATTTGATCAAGAGCATGAAGCCCTTTGAGAACCTTGATGTTGGTGGCATTTATTGTTGAACTTTGTTGATGTTGGTGGTATTGATTGTTGAACTCCTCTACCATGTCCTTAACAAGAAGGCACTCTTCACTCAAAGGAAAACAACTGGTTAGGCATGCTAATCTTTTTCTTCCACATTATAAGGTTGATGAGATGAACCCTTCACTCAAACCAAAATCATTGGTTAGGCATGTTAAACCTTTTCAATTTCTATCATGTTATAAGGTTGAGCAATCCAAGTCTAAAGACTTTGAGCTAGATGATGTTTATGCATCTCTTGTTGATGATGTTTATGTATTTCAAGTAGCGTTGAATCAATGATGAGTTTCATGAGTGACCATGTTGATCAGTGATTTGTAGTTTTGATGTTTATTTTTTGCTACTACTACTAAAGTTGTAGAGGAGTTTTAGGAGTCCTTAAACTCTGAGCCATATTATTTATGTACCTTATGTTAATGATCTCTTGTCTAGTAGTGGTGATGAGTTTGATCATGATGAGGAGTGATCATGTTGTTGATCACTAATATGTAGACTTGTAGTAGGTCAGTGAGCCCATAGATGAGTTTGATCATGATGAGGAGTGATCATGTTGTTGATCACTAATATGTAGACTTGTAGTAGGTCAGTGAGCCCATAGCTTAGAGCATTTTTGTTTGGTTATACTTGTTGCTAAAGGTTTATAGGTACATAGTATTCAAGATGATGAAAATACTTACCTCATATTTGATAATAATTTGATGATGATATGGAGCATGATGGAAAGAGGGAGCTATGAGAACCTTGATAATTTGATCACTGATATGTAGACTTGTAGTAGGTCAGTGAGCCCATAGCTTAGACTTCTTGCAACAACTTTTGCTAGGGTTTCGTCATAAAACCTAGATTTCATCATCAAAACTAAATCATGTCAATAATCAAAAACATTATACTTCTAGGAATTCATTATCATGCCCTTAGAATATCAATCTCTACTAGGATTTTGTTACAAACCCTAGATTTAAAAAACTAAATAATGAATATCAAAAATCAAGTTAGCATACTAACATTTCATCTCTAGGGTTCCATTATTATTTCCTAGAAACTTATATTAGTCTCATACTAGGGTTTTGTCATAAACTCTAGATACAAACATCAAACTCCAGAAATTAGATATACAACAAATTTTTGACCAAGCTAGGGTTTCAATTTATACTGAAGCATATACACCTAGAGATCCATTTCTAAGGTTTTGTATTAACTATTACAAGGGTTTTGTCATAAACTCTAATTTACCAAACCCTAAGAAAACTAGAGTTTCTAGACATCAACAACAAACTCTAAAAGGTATAGTGATGTGTGGTTTAACGGTAAGTCTACTTGGGCGAAAGCTCAAGAGACCGTAGTTCAAATCTCATTGAGTACAATGTCTTGCTGTGGTGGCGGCTCAAGGAGTAGATTCCCCATGATCGTCTTGGTGGCTACGTGAGTCTCTTCTCTTGCCAAAATCATAGGAACTTAGTATATCTGACTTGCAGGTTGTTGGATGTACTCTTGGTGTTATAGAGGCAGCTATGAGGATTGATCCTGGGTCTCCCATATATTAGGCCTGGCAGTTACCGATTCACCATGTGTAAAAAAAAAAAACTCTAAAAGGCTAGGGTTTTACCATAACATTACTAAAACCCTAAACATTGACAAGAGATCTAAATTTTATCAGTAAACCCTAAGAAGATTAGGGTTTCATCATTAGGATTCCCTAAGCATTGAGAGGCTAGGGTTTTATAGTGAACCCTAAGGTTAGGGTTTTATCAAAACAAAATGACATGAGATAGAGTGATAAGAGTAGATTCAATCTAGCGATTAATCACCCTAACAAGAATCTTTATGATTCAAAACCCTAAACATGAGAGAGTTAGTAATATGAAGAAAATTTTAAAATGAGGAATATTCATAGCTTCTTCTGCAACAAGTTAAATCAAATCAAACATACCTTGAGTTTTTCTTTTAACAATCCTTGTAAAGTTTCTTTAGCAACCTACTTTCATGACACAAGTCTTTTCTTGAAGTTTCCTCCATAACCTTTGTGTATTCCTGCAAGCTTTCCTACCAAGGAAAATACAAAGAAAGGATTATGAGTATGTAATACAAATAAATCTAGTTGTGTTGAGGAAATCAAACATGAAAGAGGAAACAAAGAACAATATACTTATCTTTTGAAGGCTCCCTCTTAATCCAATCTTTCTGAGGGATACCTACAACTTATCAAAACAATTTAAGAACTTCTAACAAGACATATTAGATCAAACCATAAAAGACAAACTTTACAAAACTTTAAACAATAATCTAGAAGGATATGCAAGGAAACACTTAATAGTATAAGTATTTGACTTAAGATTCTTCGGCCTTGTTCTTCTTGGGTGGAGCTTCATCAATAAATGTTGCATTTTCTCTTTCTCTCTTTTTATTCCTTGGATTTTTAGGACATTGACTCTTGTAATGTCCCATCTTATGACAATTGTAGAGTTCAATCTTTGATAGATCAACCTTCTTCTTTGGTCATTTGAATTTCTTGTATCATCCCTTCTTCTTGTGATTAGCAAAGTATGCATTGGAGGTGTTGTCTTGATATTTTTCTTTCTTATTATTTGCTAATGAGATGCGGGCTTCTTCTTGACTGCAAGCATTCCACATTTGTTCAAAGGATGTTGTGTCCTTCCAACTACTAATACCTGATGCAAAAGAGCTCTGTGATTTTGGCAAACCTAATAGTGCAACAATCACAAGTTCTTCCTCTGGTACAATTTCATTCATGGCTTGGAGTTCATCTCTTATTCGAGAGATCCTTACAAAATAGGAAGATGCATTATCATCCTTTGTCATTTTTATTGTTCTTAGTTCATTTTTTAGACTAGCCACTTGTCCAATGTTCTTGATGGTGAATAACTTGGAGAGAGCTTCATACATTTCTTTTGCAGAGTCAATATTATATATGTTGGGGATTAGATTGTCCTTCACTCCATCTACAATTAGATTCATGGCGAAGATGTCAGTTTCCCTGTACTTTTCTTTTTTTGCATCATATGTTGGTTTCTGAACTTTCCCTTGAACAAATTCTAATACTTAATGTTTTGCAAGGATGAGATCCATCCTCTTCTTCCATGCTCTATAGTTGGAGGCTTCTTCTAACTTATTCTCTGTCTTCATTGAAGTTGCCATAGATTCTTCCCTTCAATAAGCCTTCTTATTATGATCTTGTCTTGAATCCTTTCTTTTGATTCTTCCTTCTTTCAATAGATCTTCAAGCTGCCTTTTTCCTTCTCCTCTTTTACCTTGGCTCTAATACTGTGTTAGAAAACTAGAAAGGCAGAAAGATTTTCTTGTATTGACAATTTCTTGTGATATTCTTATATTCTTATTAGCTTTCCTTATGTTCTTCTTTTATCTTATTCTCAGCAAGCAATCATCAAATCAAAAGCATGAAGATCAATGACACCAGAAGTAGGCACTCACTTAAGGCTAAAACCCCTAAGAAGAGGAAAACCAAAAGACCTTCTTCCTGCACCAAGTCAACCTTCCAAGATGATGAACCAAACACCAGAAGTCAACTTTTGTCAAACTGCTTCAATCCAACTTCAAGTCAGAATTTCAACCCCTAGCTTCAGAATTTCGTTCCTATTGCAACCCTGCAACTTCGACCCTCCAACAACTTCAGAATTTCGCACATGTGAGTCAAAAGAGAGAGAAAATGGTCTCCAAACCTCTTCTCTAGGGTTTTTCTCCTTCTTCCAAGAATTTCACATTTTATTTTCTTCTCCAACCACTATAGATTGAAATTGTTGTGTATATGCTCCAAATGAGGTCAGATCGCTGCCTTTATATAGTGGATTCTAGCTTCCAGTGAGGGCGACTTGTCTAGGTTGAGGCCGACTTTGTGGAGGAGGCCTAAATGACTTATTTTACTTAAAAATAAATTTAAATTTCTTTCTTGATAAACAAAGCCCAAGAAGGGTCTAATACATGATGATATGGACAAGGACTCTTGACATAAACCCTAGAAGTCGACAATGGAGGCTTTGACCTATTACTTATTGACCCAAGCATGAAACCAATGCTTTAATAAGTTAATTTCTTTTACAATAAAATTTCTTTTTCTTTCTTTTGACAAATACATTGCAATATGACAAATATAATTATGAACACTGACACTAGTTATATTCTTCAACAGCTGCTAGGGCAGGTTGCAACATACATAGGGTGTTGGAGCATCCTTCCAGTTGCAGCTGGTAAACAAGGTGTTGGAGCATTCTTCAGGTCGGAGCCTATAAACTACGATGTTTGAGCATCCTTCTAGTTGGAGTTGGTAAACCAAGGCGTTGGATCATCCTTTAGGTTGGAGACTCCTTCAGTTGTAGCTGAAAATCTTGACATTAATTGTTGAAGACAAATATTAAGAAGCGTTTGGTGGTTTTTCTCCCGGAAGGGTTTCCACCTAAAATCTTGTGTCTATTGTCTTCATTGTCATGCATTGTTGAATGCTGTTTAATGTTCATGTGATGTGATGTTGATTTATGCTTGATCTAATGCTAATGATAATTAATGCTCTATGAAGTTAAAAATATACTAATTGAAGAGAAATGTTGATTCACTCTCCTCTCAGTATTTCCAGCATGTAACAACTTGAGAAATAGTTTTTGAGTGATAAGATCAACAAAGGAACCAATGCTATTGAATAAGAAAACAATGATGTTTTTATAGCTGAAATTGCATATGACAACAATAATTATGAAGGCATCATCCCTAATTTTGGATTGAAAACATGCAATTAATTCTATATTTTTCCTTTTTATTTTTATTAAATGCAATCTCTTTCAATAAGGAAATAACAAATAGACAATAAATTGCTATAAAACGTAGATTCAAGCTAACCCTAATCCTAGCTATGCAAATTGAAGAAAAAAGAAGAAAATTAAAATAATCACCACAAGCTAGTCTAGTGCCTTCGCTCAATTGGGCAATGGAGTTAATGATGGTAAGATCAAAGATACATGGACTTGGATGAGGAGGGTGGACTAAGAAGACTTCCTTAGAAACCCTAGTGACTTTATTTAAAGGGAGATTTAAGATCAGAGGATGCACATACAAAGTTCCTTTGATGGACTCTTGAAAGACTAATTTTGCATCACATGTAGATGCAAGATTTCATGAAAGATGTTGCATTTTTTAAAATCACACAAAAAAAACATAGTTTCAGGAATTTACATGCAAAATGGAAGAAAATTAATAATAAACTTAGACCATTCAATCAAGAACCACTTCATCAATCCATGATTAGTCTCCTCATGCAAAAATATCCCTCCCTAGACAATTCCCTCCACCAAGATCACATTGTGTCCAAGAGAAAATAACAATAGATTTTGTGCGCACTCCTTAAAAGAGAGAGAATTGTTGTGAATGCATGATGATACAAATGAAAGTGACTTCCCTCGATTTATATCATAGTTTTAAAAACCGAAATCGGCGACCGGACCGGTCCACCTAATAAACCGAGTTTCAAACCGGAACCAGTCAAACCGGGATGGTTAGATCTCAATGAACCGGTTAAAAAAAACATGAAATAATTATTTTTTAATGAAAATAAATTGTTTTTAATATTTAAAACCATGATTCCAAACCAATAGACACAAAATATGCAAAGTTTGGTCATATATATACCATGTAAAGGTGAAAATATCAAAATGGCCACCAAACAAGAAGAATAGAAGAAAGCAATGCAAGAAGAATACCAATCTATTATGAAGAATGTGTTGAAGAATCTTGGGCAAATAAGTGTAGTGTGATTCTTCTTTACTTGATAACAATTTGTGGAGTCTTTTTACTTTTTCTTGTTAGCTTAATCTTCTTCTTCTTCTTATTAATGCATGTGTGTGTACTTCATCAAATTGCTACCAAAACATAAGAACAAGAACACAAGATGTTGTCTCTCTGCCAGGGCCAAAACCTCTCTTCTCTTGAGGGGAAAACCCTTTCTTGAATTTCTCTTATTGAAGCTTCTATTGATCAATGCCAAACCCTATACCCTTGACTAAAAGAACCTCTAAGCACAAGTCAAGTCCTTCCTTTTCTTTGCACTATGTTTCACCGACACTTTGTCTACCTCCTTCCGACACTTCGTTCCCTGGCACTTCGTCCTTGTTCCGGCACTTTGTTCTTCCTTCCACTGTAAGTAGATCTTCTAAAAGAGATACTTTTCCTTAGTGATATCTTTCACCTAAGGATACTCATTCCTTCTCTTGATCACCCGAGTTCCTTCTTGGTGTATGGTGGAAGGCTTAGTGTGACAGCACTGCAACCCTAATTCTCGCACATGTGGGAGGTACCCTAGAGAATTAGGGTCCTTTTCCTTCGCTAGAGAGATAGGCTTCTTCGCTTGACTTGGGAGGCCTTGTAGGCCTAGTTTCAAACCCAATCAACACTATTTCAAGAACTGTTTGATCTTGCTATTATGCCCACAGACTTACCCACCTCTTCTTTGCATGTATCATTGTTTCTAGCCCTAGAAACAGTCCTCTTCACTTCGACCTTCTTCCTCCTTCCTTCGCTTGTCTTGGAGACCCTTTAGGCTTATGTTCTTATCCCAAATAATGAAGTTTGTGTGACTGTAATAGAGGGCTGCTATGATAGTAGAGAGACCCTCTCCTTCTTCGCACGTGTGACTGTCTTTTAGCCCTAGAACAGACTTCCAAGGCTTCGGTATTTCTTCCTCCTTTTTCGCTATACTTGTAGACCCTTTCTTCGTCCCTTCTTCACCCTTTTTCTCGGCTACCTTCGTTGATTTCAGAGAGATGGATGGCGTTATAGTGGAGTGGACAACCTCTATATATAGAGGATTGTCCCTCCCTTTAGGTCGACTAGAAGGCAGACTAGAAGACAGTTTGTAGGCTGACTTGTTGTCTTACTTCGGATGGCTTCTTTGGTGGTGCCTTTGCATAGGAGGAGACTCGACTTTGCTTGGAGGTATTCTCTTGACTTTAATACATATTCATACATGGTGTAACATGCCCTTAAGGCCTTCAACATTTCCTTTTGACTATTTGACTCACTTATAGCACTTAACATGTGCTAGACCTACTTCAATGAGCAAGAAACTCATTGACATATATTATAAAAATAATATTTCTTTTCTTGAATAAGTACAAATATCAAAAGTACATTTGTGAAGACCGAACCTAGTTACATTTCCTTCAACATAATGGAGTTTTGGAAATTGTTCCTAGACCTAGTAATAAATCAATTGTCACTTCCAAATGTATTTATAAAATCAAACATGCAATAGATGGAAGCATTGATAAATTCAATGCAAGATTTGTAGCTAGAGGATTCTCTCAAAAGGAAGGAATTGACTATGAAGAAACTTTTGCTTCTACTGCCAGGTACACTACTATTAGATCTTTATTTTCTTTAGCTGCCGCTATGGGATGGGAAATCCATCAAATGGATGTCAAAAAAACGTTCTTGAATGGGACTATAGATGAATAAGTGTATATTGAGCAGCCTCAAGGATTTGAGATCCATAGTAGAGAAACTCACATTTGTAGATTGAAGAAGGCATTATATGGCTTGAAACAAGCT
This sequence comes from Pinus tabuliformis, assembly GCA_031772625.1. Lineage (NCBI taxonomy): Eukaryota > Viridiplantae > Streptophyta > Pinopsida > Pinales > Pinaceae > Pinus > Pinus tabuliformis. Next base: position 819,586,458 of record CM062818.1, read on the forward strand.
CCTAGAGCTTGGTATGCAAGAATGGATGCCTATTTATTAAGAATTGGATTTTTCAAGAGCTCTGCAGATCCAAATCTCTACATCAAGATTGTTAAGGATGAACCTATTATTGTACTACTATATGTGGATGACTTATTATAGGTGTAGAACATCGAATTCAATAATGTAAGAAGATGTTGGCAGCTGAAATTGAAATGAAGGACCTTGGGCTTATGCATTATTATTTGGGCTTGGAAGTTTGGCAAAAACCAGGCGAAATATATCTTGGTCAAGGAAAATATGTGATCAAGATCCTACAAAAGTTTGGCATGATGGATAGTAAGCCCATGACAACTCCCATGATCACAAATTTGAAGAAGTTGAAGAATTCAGATTCTAGTCTTGTTGATCCCACAAGCTATCATCAGTTGGTTGGCTCCCTAATGTACCTGGTGAATTCTAGACTTGACATATGTTATGCAGTAAATGTCCTCAGTTAGTTTCAGTTGGAGCCATGTCATGATCATTGGATAACTGCCAAACATATCTTGAGATACCTACTTGGGACAATTCATCACTGCTTAAAATATGATGGTAAAGAGATTCTATTGTCAAGTTTTACACTCTGATTGGGGTGGCAGTGAGACAGATCGAAGAAGCACTATCGATGGTTGCTTTAGTTTGGGATCTGCTATGATTTCATGGATGGGTCGAAAACAAGATTCTGTTGCTTTGAGTAGTGCTGAGGCAGAATATGTTGCAGCTTGTGAGGTTGGAAAAGACGCTGTTTGGCTTAGAAAGCTTCTTATAGATCTATTTGGAGGACTCTGGCCCCAACATGATATTTTGTGACAACTGAAGTAGCATCAAATTGACTAAGGATCCTGTGTTTCATGCTAGAACCAAGCATATTAATAATAAGTACCATTATATTAGAAGTTTGGTACAAGATGGGTTCGTAAACCTACAATATATCCCGACAAATGAGGAGATAGCTAATATTTTGACTAAATCTCTTCCCAAAAAGAAGCTCAAGTATTTGAGAAGCAAGCTTGGATTGGTTGAAATTTCCCGTTTGATTGAGAGGGAGAGTTGATAAGTTGTTGTACCTTAGGCTAATCAAGCCCATATGATTATACTTAGGGTTGGTATTTTTGGCAGGTAGCCTAGATGATACCTAGATCCTTGTTAGGGTTGGTAACTTGGCAGGTAGCCTGGATGGTACCTAGATCCCTGTTGGTGTCTTGGAAGGCAACCTAGATGACACTTGGATCCTTGTTGCGTTGGTGTCTTGGTAGGTAGCCTAGATGACATTTGAATCCTTGTTGAGTTGGTGTCTTGGCAGGTAGCTTAGATGACACCTGGATCCTTGTTGAGTTAGTGTCTTGGAAGGTAGCTTAGATGACACTTGGATCCTTGTTGACTTAGTGTCTTGGCAGGTAGCCTAGATGGCACTTAGATCGCTGTTGAGTTGGTGTCTTGGCAAGTAGAGTAGACGACACCTAGATTCTTGTTGGTACCTTGGCAGGTAGCCTAGATGGTACCTAGATACCTTGGGAGTTGGGCTAGATGGTATCTAGCATTGCATATGCTGATTGTAATACTCTTCTTAGAACATTTCAACTTGTGGTCATCCTTGTACTATTTTTACAATTATGAATACCTCCCTAGTTAAGAGGGAGTGTTGAGAAATGTAACTATGCTCGTTCTTCATAATTGTTATTGTACTCATATCATTATATATTTATTGTAAAAGCAAAAAGAAAAGAGAAAATATAATTTTGAAAGCATGGGTTTCATGCTCTATTTTTATTTTGTAAATTAGGTCAAGCATGTTCTTCATGCTCTAGGGTTGATTGAGTCAATAAAATCCTTTTCATTGTATAAGACCCTTATGGGCACATTGTATCAAGAAAGAAGTACTAAATTTGATTTTAAAGTGTCATTTTTGGACTCCCAACACCAAGTCGCCCTTGCCAGTGACGATGGCCTAGAAAAGGCCCATTCGACTTTTGAAGAAGGTATAGAAAGGAAGAGTATTTGACCTATTTGGAATCCATCCATCAAGCAAGTTCAATTTGCACCAAAATAGAAGAAAAAGACAATCGAAGTCAGGGAGAAAGGAAGATAATCCAAGAAAAGGAGAAAAGGTTGATTTTTGACCTAATTCCCCTGACACGTGCGATTTTTTCTAGGGTTTCTCCTACTGCTTCAGTCTGAAATTATAGGTTGAGAGTTGCAGGGCCGAAGTCTTAGGCTAAGACCTTGAAAGTTGTAGAAAGAAGACACTTTGACCTTTGTTGACTTTACTCTTTTGGAGAAGATACTTTGGAACATTGACTTGGTGTTTGGTGGAAGTTCTTGGTCTTGTTTTGGGGCCTTGGTTATCTTTTTTTGACTTGGTTCTATATAGAGAAGAGTTTGATTGGGTTTTCCCCTAGGAGAGGGGTTTTGCTCTAGCTGAGAGCCTATATCTTGTGTCTCTTGTTCCTGTGATCTTCATACGTTTTGAATTGGTAATTGCTTGATGAAAGAAGAAATACTAATAAAGAATTAAAGGCCAACACATAATCACAAGTAATTATCAAGAAAAGAGGAATTAAAACCCTAATTTCTATCTACATTGATTTCTCAATAAGATCAGGTACCTCTACATTCAATACATGGTGCAGAGAGGAACCATAAGACTCCATTGCATATCGAAAGATAAGCATATAGTGGATATACTCACCAAGGCTTTGCCAAAAGGGAAGTTCTTGGTCTTTAGAGAGCTGCTTGAATTGATGGATGTGACCCTCTCAGGTAAGGGTCCTGACTGATCAAGAACATTGAGCTATTCTCTCTCCACCTGTTTGAGCTCACAAGGAAAGAAATTAAGCTTGAGAACTCCTAGGGTTGAGGTATCTCTGGACAAAAGGATGGTTGTGATCCTTTACCTTCTGCGGTAAGTGGATCTTGCATGTTGTCACCATAGGGTGTGTGTGATCCTTGTCACTTATGACAAGATGGGCATCTCCCCCTATCATGATTGACACAGTATACCCTAATATGCATCCTACAATTCCTACCCACAAGCGGGGCTTGTTGGGATTGCCTTCCAATCTGACCAATGGGTTGAGAAGACTTGAGTAGGTGTGATCCTTGCATAGCAAGTGGATCTCCCTCAAGTATAGATGATGCAGGTGTTCCACCACTTGACTCTTCAGGGTCAACTTAGGAAGATCAACAAACATTGGGATGGTTGTGATCTCTATCCTATATATAGCAAGTTGATCTCGCCCAATTGTCATTGGATAGAGGGTTGTAGCTTAAGCTCCTCTATGATGTCAAATTCTTCTTCTTTAGATTCGAGAGTGTTCAACAAATGAAGTACAAATGAGAAGAGATAAGTAGAGATAAGTAGAAATAAGCCGAGATGACATTTGATTTGATGATGATGAGACATTTGTGATGAGACATACTTTTCAGTTGGAAATTTCTCCCTAGTTGAGAGGGAATGTTAATTTGGAAGCTAAGGGACAAATTCCCTCCATTGGACATTATTTCTCATTCAGAGAGACCCAAAATTGACCTTGGAAGCACTCAATTTGGTTAAGGAAAAATATATTTTTGGTGAGAAAACCCACAATGGCACAAATGTCGAAGTTGACCTAGAAGCTAAATTACCCCTCCTCCAATGCATATAACTACAAGATAAGGGTAACCTCATTTGGCATCACATCAACTCAATGTTCCTCTCTCTCTTTCCTCTTCTCATTGGTTCGTACAACTCTGAAATATTGCAGGTCAAGTTGACATGTGCCAAGGTCTCAGAGGCTAATATTTTGAGTCATGTTAGTGACTCATCATTAGAGCCCCAAGGAAAGGATAAAGATAAATACAACAAGTGATTAAATAATGTTTTTTATTTTGACAAATTCTCTACAATGTATTTATATTTGAAATGATAGCTAAATAAAAGCTCACACATAGTTTCACAGAGGACTTTAAATCCATGAAGAATTGTTGGTTTTTTGCATCTTGGTCTATTTCATGTGGATACATCGATTGTTGAAAATTGCAGCAAGAAATTCTCAATTTGATTTTGCCTTGATTAACTCGAGAATATTCAAATTTCCACATTAGCAGACAACTTGGATGCAGTTAACTTGTGTGACATGGCTTGTGTCATCTAGTTTACTCAATAAATTTGAGTTGGAGGAGTTAGAGTTCAGTTAAGCATGTTTGATTGCTAATTTGTAACAATCAAAGTCAGTTATCTCAAGTTGTTTTTGGTTAAACTAGTTCCAACTATTGGAGGAACTAGTGGAAGGCAATGTTGTTAAAAGCGCGATCGGGATTAAATCGGCACGGGGAACGAATCGGAAAAAATCGGAAAAATCGGAAAAAAGCGGGAAAAAATCGTTTGGTACAAAAATATTCATTTTTTTTCAATTTTTTTAATATCTAAACCATCTACAACATAAAATAAATACATTGACACATAAATATGATAAAAAAACTAATATATAAGATGTTTAATATCATTTCTAGCGCTAAAATCACACATAACATTGAATCATGTCCTGAATAGTAAGTCCCAACTCAGCCTCAAAATATCAACAAAAAATATGATAATGTATCTCATCATGTCATAATGTCATATACAATAAAATGAAAGTCTAATCCTATTGATTTCCTCTGCCCCTCTTGCGAGAAAATGCCACAGCTTTCCCTTTCCCTCTAGATGTAGATGCTGGTGCCCGTGCAGGTAGAAATGGCAGTGGAGTCTGATGTGATCTAGACGTTGAAGAACTAGAAGTAGGAGCTATAGGAGGTAGACCACGTCCTCTACTGGTGGCAGGGGTAGCCCGGGCAGGTGGTGTCACCTGGAAACATTACAATCTCCCAATCCTGAAATCCTGAAAAACTGATAAGTCTGCTAGATTTTAAATGAAATCTAAAATTCTACTTTCTCCATATGAAATCCAATGAGGCTGGAACCACTCTCAAACATCTTGAGTCATTTCATGGTAATGTTAAAAATTTAAGTAAAAGGATGAAAATGAAGATTAAGGAGAATGTCACTTTTACTTTAAGAATTTAACATTACCATGAATAGCATATCCATACTAGGGCCTAGACTTGATCATTAAGCTACCCCACTCAAAAATTATTTGTTTCTTTCAAAAAACATTGCATGAAAAAACCCAAAAAAAGTTATAAAACTATGCTGTCCTGAGCCCCCACGATTTTTTCGTTAAAAATCGCGCTTTTTTCGAAAAAATCGCGATTTTTTGAAAAAAGCGCGATTTTTTTCAGTAAAAATCGGCAAAAAAAAAGTAGGCGATTTTTTCGTATAAAAATCGCAATTTGATCGGCAAGCTGAAAAAATCGCGATTTTATCGCGATTTTAACAACACTGGTGGAAGGTCAATTGTGCAGTGGGAATTTAGTCAAACTCAGTGATCATCCAGTTAACTGATCAATCAACCCAAGATAGCTAGTGCATGCAGATAATTCGAGTTACCCAGTTGAGGCGGAGATTCCAAGGCAATGTAATGTCAGTTGTAGACTATTCCAGAGTGTACAGGTGTTGCATGCAACTTGATGATCAACCTGAGGAATTGCACAATACATTTTGGAGAAATTCCTAAATAATAGGGGCCTAATTTCTCAAGGAATTGCGCAAGGAAATAGGAACTCAAGTAGAGGTAGAAATTGAATAAGTTCGGGTCAGAGCTTCTCAATGAGTAGAGAGAGAGGTTATGCACTTGGGCTTAGTTGAGCAAAGCAACTGTAATACATCTCTATTCATCAGATTAATGCAAGCAAGCATTTAGGTTTTTAGCAAATTGCTTTTACAGGAAAAATGCTGTGTGCATGTGTGTATTTTTTATTGCATGTCTGAAATTTTTGTTCCAGATTGTGAATTACTTTCTGCAGAGTAGTAAAGTAGTGTTGTGTCTTGTGATTTTGATTAAAAATTCATGAGCAATTGCAAATCTACATCATAATTTCTACATCGATGGAGAATTCTGATACTATTATATGCTATGTTCCATGGGGATGCATCCCCTAGTGTGGGATTGCACTCCCCTCCCATTCTCTCGGGATGTTAGTTTTGATTAAATATTATTTAACTTATTTTAATAATTTCTTATGACTAATCACTTATTCAAAAACTAACTGTTATGTTAATTTTGATTAAATATTATTTAATATTAATAACTTAAGAATTTAATTATTTAATAATTAATAATTAGTATAAATTATTTATAAATTCTTACACATTGTCTATATTAGTCATAATTTCTTAACCAAAAACTAGTTGTTAAGGTTAGTTTTGTTAAGGTTAGTGTTTATTAAATAATATTATAGTCCTAACAGCTAATTTTGGAACTTGATGCATCTTGTCTCTATTTAATTCCATTGATTGATCTGTTTTTTCACCTTGGTCTTGAAGATGAACCTCATTAGTAGGTTCGAACGTCGACCAGAAAATATATCTATATCAGTGTTCAGCAGAGTTGAATCGAGATGCAGAGATGGTTCATGATGACAGGATGGCATGATGATCGATGGTCAAATATTAGCAGGTGGAATTCTCCATAGTTGAGAGGGAGTGTTAAAATTGGCAACTAGGGCCAAATTCCACTTTGGATAGCTCATTTGATGGAGATAATTATTGCATTGAATTCCTCTTTTCGAGAGGACCAAAATCGACCTAAAGATCACTAAATTTGGACAAGGAGAAATGTGTTTTTGAAGTGAAGCCCACACATGTGCAAATTATCAAGGTCGACCACATCATCATGTAGGCTCATGAAGCCCAACAGACATGTCTTTTGACCCTCATCGATTCATATAAATAAGAGAGACCTCCACCCTCATTTGGCATCATCATCACACAACACATTCTTCTCTCTCCTCATCTGATTGGTTCGTACACCTCATTGGGCAGCTGTTCTTTTCACACATGTGGCACAAAGGACGAATTTTAGGAGTCTGAATTTCAGATTTGTTGCAGGGTTTTGAGTCTTGACTAGCATTGACCAAGGGCTATTTGACCTCCTTTGACTGCGATTTTTGTGGGAGATTTTCTGTTTGGGTTGGCCGTACTGTTTGGCACAAAAACCTAGAATTTATGGGCACTTTGACCTACGTTGACCAAAAAGTTGACTTTAGTTTGACTGTTATTTGAATGACTATTTTGGGTTGACTTTGACCAGCAAGAGGGCGAGTTCGTCTCTCCTTTGATCAAGCTATTTTGGAGAAGTTTGACCAGACTTTGACTGTTGTTGACTGAGGGCAGAATTGCATATTTGACTAGGCTGTTTTGGACAGTGGTATTGATCATCTATTAGCAAGTCGATTTTGACTTTATTGTACTCTGCGTGTGTGTTGAACATTTGATATTTACAATAAGAAGAATTGATCAAGGGTTTTCTCCATCTTGGGGTTTTTCCCTAGCTTGAGCCAAATTCTTGTGTTCTCTTGCCTTGGCTTGTCTTTTTCATTTTAGTTATGTTCTATCTTCAGTTGCTGTCAATGTGATTATTGGCTTATGTGATTGCTATTGGAAATTAAGTGGAAATTATCATTGGGCTAACAAATGGACATTGAAGCCATTGTTGCAAGCATAGAACATACCATTGTTATCTAAAATTAATAAAGTATTCCTCCAAGACCAAGTCGGCTTGCAAAAGACAAGTCGGCCCTATTCGAGCACCAAGGAAAGCCTATATATAAGAGACATTCGATCTCATTTGAAGAAGATCATCTAAGGAAGTTCTATCAAGCAAAAGAAGAAGGAAGGACAAGTGAAGATCTAGAAGAAAGAAAGAAGGCCGAAAATGTGATTTTTACTTTCTCTATCTCTCACACGTGCGAAGGAGAAACTAGGGTTTTTGTAACTATAAGGACGAAATTTCAAATCTTTAAGAAGAGTCGAAAATCTAGTGAAAAGAAGCAAGTATTGAAGTCTATTTGTTTAGAAGGAAGAATCAAGCCAAGGGAAGAAGTAGGGAGGCCTAAAATAGCCTCTTTCTCCCACATGTGCGAAGTTGCAGAAGGGCTGAAAAAGTGCAAACCTGCAGTGAGGGCCAAAATTTGTTGCAGGGGTCGAAATTGTGCATTCTTAAGAAGGTTTGACTTGGTTTGACTTTGTGAAAGAGAAGCTCATCTACAAAAGGTTAACTTGGCCTTGGAGGGATCTTAGTATTGGGTCTATAAGGTCTTGGAATTCGTCATTTGAAGATTCTATAAGAAGAGAAGAATTTCTTGTGGGTTTTCCTCTCTAGGAGAGGTTTTGGCCTTGGCTAACAACCTACATCTTGTGTCCATTTGTTCTATTGATCTTCATGTTTTGGTAGTTGTTTGATGATAAGAACACCATAATAATCAAGATAAGAAGAAGCAAATTATAAGTACATCAAGTTAAAGTAAAAGAACATCACAAGCAATTATCAAATTTAGAGAAATCACACCTATTCTAACTGCCCTAGATTTATCAACATCCTCCACCAAGTTGGCATGCCCTCCATCAAGTCAGCCTAATTAGAGGAATTCGACGACACAGAACCATTATAAATAAGCAACTACTCGACCTCATTTGGACATTCATTCAAGCAAGTTCGATCTGTAGTTGCAGGAAGAGAAAAGAAGTGCAAAAGACCTAGAAGAGGAAGAAGAAACCCTAGTGAAGGAAGGAGGAACCGTAGCGAAGTCAAAAAGATGATTTTCTCTTGTCTCTAGCTCACACGTGCGAGTTTCTGGGTTGCAGAATGAGGGTTGAAGTTGCAGATCTGTAGCGGCGCTGAAACTTTGTTGCAGGATGCCCGAAATCTAAGGTTATTGCAGGATTGAAGCAGTTTGACTTGAGTTGAATTTTGATGTTTTGCTATTCATCTTGGGAGGCTGACTTGGTTTTCTGGAGGTCTTTTGGTTTGGTCAAAGGTCTTGATTATCTCATTTGATTTGGTTCTAAGGAAGAGTTTTTTTTTTGGGTTTTCCCCTAGAAGAGGGGTTTTAGCCTTGGCTAAGACCCTACATTCTATGTCCCTGTTGTGTTGATCTTCATATTTTGTTTTGCTAGTTGTTTGATGAAAAGAATATAAAAGAAGATATAAAAGACGCTAATAAAAGATCACTAAGTAATCACAAGTAATTATCAAGTTAAACGAAATCTTTCTGCCTTTTTGATTTTCTAACAAACAATTACTCAATCCATATGTTCATTAAATTGAGTACAATACTAACAGTTGTACTTGCCTTAACTGTCATCATGTATTCCTACAGTTTGTTTCTATGTAGAAAAACAATATGTTAACTAGATAACCAATACAAAATATGAAATATTATATTTACCTTATCATGATGGCCCCTTCATCAAAGTATTTGGTTGCTTGAGCCTTTTGAGATCAACATTCTTTCGTATAATCCATCTCCATATTGTACAAGAGTTCTTCTCCATGCCTCCATTTCAATCAAGGTGCCCATGGATCGAACTTGATTACCAAGTTACAGTATCTTCCTTGGAGTTATCATTATTGACTCCCTTTCTTTCTTTCGGAGACCATGCTTGATGTTGACCAATATCATTATATTTATGCCATGCAATCTTGTGTGAGAGTCTTGATCTCTATCCATTCCAAAGCATGTCAAATTTCTTCTTTCGAGCTTCATGTAGCCATATGGAAGACTTACCGAGCATAATTTCACAACCGACTCTTCTTTCATGATTCTTGTAGATATGAACCTTATTTAGAGAAGAGTTACTTAAAATATGCATACCTTTGCTTCCATACAACCATCTAGCCGTCCTTTCTTGAACGAGCATGCTTCTTATACCTATTGAAGGTAGGTTCCCTTTTTTTGTTTTTTTTGGTTAAGGAGTAGAAAGACTTTTATTATGCCCTTTACATTGGAACATGACCATATGCATTCCTTCATCCTCTGGAAGTGTTGTTTTCCATACTAGATGGAATATATACTAGTCATGTCATAATGCTCTTTCTGAGAACCTTCCAAAATGATGGTTCTTATAGGATCTTTATGATCCTGCTTTGCAAAATGACTACCTCTAATATGATGTTATAAAATGCTTGGATGAACAATAATATGCAATATGGTCCCAATCTGTGCATTACTTTTAAACTAGATGATCTTTCCCAAAGCAATTAATTGAGTAGATTCTAATTTCTCTACTATCATATGCTTCTATCTATGATGCCATGGTTTTTTCAAAAATCAAGACTCATCCTAGAGAATGCAATAATGCATGCTACTCCACTTCCTACCCTAAAGAAAGACAAATTTCATAAAGAACCTGATAGTTATGGAGCTTTTTTCAATAGTAAAGATCCTTAAGATCTCCTTTCGACTTCTTCTAAGGTTCTCCTTTTTCCTTAGCTATGTGAGCTTCACTTCTTTCCTTTCTTTTGTTGTTTGCCTTGTTTGGACAATCCCTCTTAAAGTGTTCATATTCATTGCATCCATAACATTGAATCTTGGACATATATGGCTTTTTCTTGGACTTTCCAAACTTCCCTTTCTTCAACTTCATGGTTCTTGCAATGGAGGCTTAAGACCTTTCATTTGGTTTAGTGTCATCCTTTGCCTTGATCCTGGATTCTTCCAAGATACATTGATTCCACAACTCATCAAAAGGTGTAGTATCCCTCTTTGAGTAGATACTAGTTGCAAAACTGCTCCAATTAGGTGGCAAAGCATTTAACACCCAAATGGACATTTCATAGTCAGAAACAGTTTCCCCAAGCCCTTGCAATTGATCCCTTATTTGTGAGATCTTCATGAGATAAGTGGCCATGTCTTCATCCTTTGACTTCCTTATCCCATATAGTTGATTTCTCAAGGAAATCCTTTGACCTGATGTACTTATGGAGTACAACTTTACCAACTTATGATACATAGCCTTAGATGTTTTCAAATCAACAACAAAGGGACAAGATGGCCTTTTATAGATTCAACAATGATTCTCTGAGCCCTTACTTCTCCCTTCTCGTATTTTGCTAACTCTTGAGTCTTCTCTTTGTCTGGTACAACTACTTCACCGAGGACATATTCCATGACTTCATTTTCTGTGAGTGCTAAGTCATTCCTCTTCTTCCATGCTAGGAAGTTTGTTGATCCAATGAGCTTGTTGCTTTCCTCACAAAATGTAGCCATATGATCTATAGATTGAAACATAGAAGACAATATGATACTTACTTGTTAACCAAGAGTTCTACTTCTTGATGGTGTCTCCATCTATCTTGATGCTGTCAAGACCTTCAAGGAGACTTCGAAGATGCCCTAGAATGATGAATTCTAGAATGTCTTCAACAATGGTGTCTTCGAACAACTTCAAAGAGTGGATGATGACCTTAAGATCCTTTGATGTTGATGTACTAGAATCTTCAACAATAGCTTATCTTTCCTTTCTTAAATGAAAGCTTGAGCCTTTTTGAGATGACATAATCCTTGATGTAGTAGCCTTTCTTCTAGGTCAATAGGTCTTCTTTTTCTTTGCTTGTGCCCTTTTACAAATAGTTCCTCTTGCCAAACAATCCCTACTTATGATCTTCCAACTGCGTTCTTCTTTGTTCACCTTAGCTCTGATACCATGTTGGAGAATGCAATAGTGCAACTATTAATTCAATTTCTCCTTAACCTTAATAATTGCTTGTGAACTTTATTTATCTTCTTATGTTTCTTTATTAGATCTTTTCATCAAACAATTATCAAGAACAAAAATAGTAAAGACAATGGACACAAGATATAGGCTCCAAGCCAGGGCAAAACCCCTCCAAAGGGAAAACCCAGAAATAATCTCTTCTCTTCTTATAGAATCTGCTTCAAATGAGAAAACCAAGACCCAAAACCCTAGACCAAGTCCTCCTCCAAGCACTAAGTCAGCCCTCCAAGAAGCCCTTCCAATAAGGTCAAAGATCAACTAAGACAACAAGAGTCAGTCTTGCTTCAACCAGCTTTCAGCTTCAACTTCAACCCTCAACTTCAAATGGCAACTTTGACCTGGAATTTCAACCTGCAACTTCAACCTTGTAGTAGCTGCAGAAGCCCTAGTTTTTTCACACACGCGAGAGGAAAATGACCCAAAAACCTATTTTTCTTCTTCTCCTTCTCTTCTCCTTGCTTTCTTGATCTTCGCTCTAACTTTCTTTATATTCCCAGCTTCAGACCAAACTACTCCTTGAGAGATCAAATCAGTGATGAAATGGGGTTGAATCTACTTCTATTTATAGGCTTTCCATGAGGCTGAATGCCCTTCTTTAGGCCGACTTGACATTGCTAGGGACTTTCTACTTTCTAGACTCATAATTAATATCTTTTTCATGTTATAGCATGCCCAATAGGGTATTATACAAATGATAAGGACACTTTTGACTCAAGAAAAATATTCTTTTGACATGAAAAACCCTAGAAGCATGGAGAACATGCTTGACCTAGATGACCATCAAAATGGAGCATGAAAACTATGCTCAAAAATTATATTTTTCTTTCTTCTTTTTCTTGTAACATAAGATATACATAATAATATGAGTACATAAACAATTATGAAGACCGAAAGTAGTTAATTTTTCCAACAATAATGAGCTAATAATTCAATGGGTGGAACTATGATCCTGAGTTTTTCTACTTGTAGTTTCTTGATAAACATTATTATCTTGATGCTTGCTGGAAATTATCTGGCCTTGATATTGGGTTTGTTCACAATTATAATATTAGCCAACCACTTCCCAAATTTTTGTCACTTAAGTCCATCTCAATTTCTCTAGGCTATGCTTGTCGCAGGGTTTACATGACCTACTTGTCTGCTCACGAGGACACTGTCAAAGAACAATCTTGGTTACTTGTTCACTGCTTTTTCCTTTGGAACCAGATTCACTCTTAGAGGGCCACGTGTCCAAATCCGTCGAATTCGATACGATTCGACCTAAATCGTGTTCGGATTCCGATTGGGACACGATCGAATCTAGATTGTGTCTCGATCGAACACATCATGTCTCGAAATCCGGACACGAATTCGGCAAACTGGGACCTGCGCGGCTATAAAAGGGCGGAAATGCCTCTTATTTGCATCATTTGCTGTCATTTCTTTTGCAATAGGTGAGCTGTGAGTTTGTTGTGAGGAGTTTGGAGCAAGGAGCCAAGGGTTTGGAGCGTTTTCAAGGAGATTCAAGCAACAAGTAAGTGCATTTCCTCTCTATGTTTTTGCATTTGTATTACAATAGTTTGTATATGCATTTCTTTTACAAATTTGTGCATGTTTTGTTTACTTTTTACAGTATTCATGGTTCAATCAAGCGCAGTAGGTAGGGGGAAAAGGAAGGGGAAGAATGTCCCATTGGAGATGCCCTCCTCCCCCAATTTCATCAGAGTCTGCTGCAAGTCTTCCTCCTAAAGGTAACATTGAGAAATATCCCTTGTGGAAATATGTCACAAGAGAGGATGTGCTAAGCAGCAAGGTGATGGGAGGAGGCAATGTGAATTGGAGATGCAACTTTTTCCACAGTACTTTCACAAGCAAATATTTTCGTGTGAAAAACCATTTTTCGGCTTTACCAGGTTGTGGAGTTGGAGCTTGTACACAAGTTCCTTTACAGAAGAGGAAAGAAATGGAAAAAGAGTTCATTGTTGGTATGGCAAATGTGGCTGCAAAATAAAATAAAAAAAACCAAGAATGATGACCCCCTTCCATTTTTGAGGAAAGACAACAACAAATTTCCATTTGAGAGTTCTAGTGGGGGACAAGCAGCGAAAAGAAAGACAATTTCTTGGTCCAATGGACAAGATTTTTCAAAAAGAGAAACAGGAAGAGCTTGATCTCACTATTGCCTTTTTTCTATCAAAACTTCATATCCTTTAATGTTGCACGCTCACCTCTATTTATTGAGATGTGCCGAGCTGTAACTCACGGGGCTCCATCATGGTATGTGCCTCTTGGTTCAGAGAAGCTTAGAACCACATTGTTGATGAAGGCAAAAAAAGAGTTGCAAAAAGTGCTTGAACCTATTAAAGCATCATGGCCAACATTTGGGGTTAGTATTGTTTCTGATGGATGGACAGATCTAACACGACACCCACTCGTTAACTTCATGGTGTCTTCCTTGAATGGTCCAATTTTCTTGAAAGCAGTGGATACACTTGGAGAATATAAGGATGCCCAATATATGGGTGAGTTGTTTATTAAAGTTATTGAAGATGTAGGTGTTGATTGTTGTGTGCAAATCATTATAGATAATGCACCTGTTTGCAAGGCTGCTGGCATGATTGTGGAAGCTAAATATCCACAAGTGTTTTGGACACCTTGCGTTGTCCATTCATTGAACTTGACACTGAAATCCATTGCTTCTGATGTGCTTTGGATTGGTAACATTATTGAGGATGCATGGCATATCCGTAACTTTGTACAAAATCGTACAAATGCCCTCACTATCTACAAGGAGTACAACAATCTATCATTGTTGAAGATTGTGGATACACGGTTTGCCTCTTCATTCATCATGTTGAAGAGGTTGAGGGAGGTCAAGACCGCTCTTGGGGCCATGGTTATTTCAAAGTTTTGGTCTTTTTGGAGAAAGACAGATCAAGTAACCTCTAAAAGAGTGAAGGACATAGTGCTAGATGATGCTTGGTGGGAGAGGGTAGATCTAATTATTCAGATCATGGACCCTATCATTTCTTTGTTTCGATTTGCAGATACAAACAAACTCATCTGAGGAGAGGTTTATGAGGGATGATATTCCATGATTGAGTCTGTGAGGAGCATTATTTTACAAAGTGAGTGCCCCGACTATGAGACATCACTAGAGGCCTTCTATGGTACTATACAGGATATTTTTGTCAGCGGATGGGACAAGAATTGCACACCTTTACATTGTTTGACTCATTCATTGAACCCAAAATACTACAGCCATGAGTGGCTTAATGGTGGACCTTCCCGCAGATTCCCTCCTCACATGGATGGTCAAATCTCACAGGAGAGGAAAGATGCATTCAGGCGGGTTTTTCAGGATAGAGCATTGCTTGATGAGGTGGAGGATGCCTTTGCAGAGTTTTCCACTGACATTGGTCGATTTGTAGGATATGATGGGATTAGAGACAGGGGGGCTAAGAAGCCCTATTCTTGGTGGGCAAATCATGGGGCAACAAGCCCTCCTCTACAACAGTTAGCCATGAGGCTCCTCTCTCAAGTGATTTCATCCTTTTGTTGCGAGAGGAATTGGAGCACATGGGAATTTGTATAGTGTTAAGAAGAGGAGGCTTGAGCAGTTCAGGGCAGAGACATTGGTGTATGTGCACACCAACCTTTGTCTTATTTACAGGCAGAGGGAAGAGTGGTTGAAGGGAAAGACAAAGATGTGGGATGTCTTTCCTGATGATATGGGTCTGGATAGCAGTTTTGAGTTGGGATTGGCCAACATGGATTTCAATGATCCAGTGCTAGAGCCTGTTAGATTTGATGATGTTGATACTATAGAGGGGTCATCCTCCACACCAGCAGATGCATAGACGACTTTGGATACAGGGGAGGAGGATCCAGAGGAGAGCAATGGTGACCATGATGATGAGGACAGTGATGCTGATTTTGATGATGACTCATGAGTCATGAGCTACCTATTGCCTCGAGGCTCGTATACTTGTAGTTGTTTTTGTATTTTCTATTTCTATTTGCCATTGGCATTGCACTACCTATGTAACACATTTTGATTTTGATGACTTAATGAGAAAACTACAACTGTCAGTGTCTTTATCTTACTATCTTGTCTTTCTCCTACTGGATCATTGATGAATTGAATATGTATTATGATTTATCATTTATGAATTTAGAATTTATGATTCATTGATTTATCATTTATGTGACATGTATTTGAATTTTGTATGTACTATGCATGCTACAATGTTACTAACTTACTTTGTAAATAGTAAAACTTACATCTAGATGAAGATCTATGTTTGAAATCAATGAATTTGTATCATGATGTGTAAGAAATATCAAAATTTTAATATATATATATATATTTTAATAAAATAATATACAACGTATCTAAACGTGCCCTGTTCCGGGGGGCAACGTGTCCAAATCCGAAGTCGAATCCCTGTATCTGACGAATCCCGAATCCACGTGTCAGGTTACTTAGGCTTTTTCTAAAATTTACTTCTGCCTGTTATAGCTATTTTTTATTCCAACAATACACTTGTGGTCTTTTTTTCTCTTGCTTTATGATTTTCTGTTGTAGGGCCATGTTTCCTTTTTGCACCAAGAGACGCTCTATAGTCCAGTATGTGGGAGATGTTGTAGTGTTTGTAAAATAAAGATTAATAAAAAAATAACAATAATAAAACATAACGTTGATTCAATTAAAAAGTAATAAAAGCTAAAAATAATAAAGATAAATTGAATTTATTATATTGTAATTTTGTTTTCATTAATAAAATTACAAAATTCATATTATGCATATCACATTAAAATAATTTTAAATAATTATAATAATTGATATTTGTAAACATGGTATTTTAAAACATATAATTAATAAACATATAAAAACTTAATAACTTTAATTAATAAACATATAATTAGAAATAAGAATGTTTTTACATATATAAAAATGTGAAATATTCAAATATATATGAAATATATTGCTATAATTAGTAGTTTTAAATTAAGATCCATTTTTACCATATAAATAAAAATAATAATTCATATTTATAACCATTGTATTTCAAACTTCATACTTATATTCAATTTCATATATATATATATATATATATAGTTTGGGATATTTTTGGACATGTTTTATAATTTTTATAATTTAATTTTTTAATGTGATATATTTTTGGACATGTTTTATAATTTTTTTAATTTAATTTTTTAATGTGATATATATATGTGTGTGTGAGAAATTTATAAAAAGTTAAATAACATTATTAAAAATCAATATGAATCCATTTTAAATGCAGATCTACCAAGCATTGAGAGGAATCAATTCTCTAGATGTGAAAAACTTTCCTCAAGTTTTACATCTTGAAAAGGGGTTTGCATCTTGATAAATTTGATCCCACTCTGTGCTTGGGAGATTTTCAGTTAAGATGAAAAGTCATGGTTCTTAATTTTACTTTCCAATTAAGGCATTGCAGTTGAAAGTAAGGTGGTTATTACCAGTACAAAAGTTATTCTTCCCTCATGGTTCTTAATTTTACTTTCCAATTAAGGCATTGCAGTTGAAAATAAGGTGGTTATTAGCCTGTCAGAGCTGATATCATGCCTAATTTTGTGGATTTTTCTATAACCTTTATGGCTTCTTCTTAACCCACGTCTCTGGCTAAGCTAATTATTAGCCTGTCGGACCTGATATCATGCCTAATTTTGTGGATTTTTATGTAGTGTTTATGGCTTCTTCTCAACCCACTTCTCTGGATAACTTGTAACAGGGTTATCTATCTCCTCATGACGACAGTGTTAAAGAAGAGAGCCTCGACTACTTCACCGCTTTTTCTAAAATTTACTTTTTCCTTCTATACCTATTCTTTATTCTGCCAGTACATTTATGATTTTTTTTTCCTCTTGCTTAATAATTGCTCAGTTATACCATGCATCCAATTTAGTATAAAGGTTCTTCCCAGATAGTTCTTGATTGAACTTTTCATGTGACTAAAGCATTGCAGTTGAAATGATTGAAGTGGTTATTAGCCGGTCAGAGCTGATCTTGTGTATAATTTTGTGGATTTTTTCTGTAGTCTTCATGGCTGCTTCTCAACCTACTTCTCAAGCTCCGCTTCAGCATGTGCATGCTTCAAGTTTGAAAGGTTTGTAAGACGGAAATCATTCACTATGTTAGAAAGCAAGGATTTTGCATCAGTTTAGTTTTACTGAAGTGTGCTTTTGCAGGTATGGAGAATGGTCCAAGTTCACATACGGGGGAATCGTCAGGACCTCATCGCATTGATCAACATGATGAATTGAATGATTTGGATGCACGTAAAATATGATGTATATATTGAACTTTACTTTCATTGTGGTGGTATATGCGAGAGAGAAAATTAAAATTTTCCCGGGAGAGATTCATGTTCTTTACAGGTATTCAAATTAGCTGCTTCTGTATATTTTTATTTTACAGCCATGCTGTTTTGACATTACAAGTTGGTAATATTTGTATGCTCCTGTCCATGCCATCTGTGAATAAGTGTCCTGACATTTGAAATCCAGATGTCTCTCTAGCTTTCAATACTCCCAGATGAATGGGAGTGTTCAATCTCTTATTACATGTGCTGGATATAATTGTTGGCCATGGACCCTTCGATATATTTATGTACCAGTAGTTTTGTAGCTGAGTTAATTTTTTGGGGTTTTAATCTGGAATGGATAGATAATGGTGTTATGTTTCACTGTTACTCAATTGTTGTAATTTCAGATTAGGAGGAAGGCTGCAAACTTGCTAAATGCTTAATGATCTAAATTCAATGGGAAACTAACTTAGAAACCTAAAATCAATTTTAGCGAGGGATCCATATTCCTTGTTATGATTAATTATTTATAGACACCATGATTTATCTGAACCTTAGTTGCAAAATTTTATTTGAAAGACAGGAAGAGATCCGCATCATGATTAATAATTAACTATTCATATGTTCCATAAATCCGCTTCTCTCATTATGGTTGTGGTTTTGGTGATGATGGTAATGCAGAATGTTCAATTCTTCTGAGAGTATTTACTGATTTGAATTTAATATGCCCAATTATATGCAAAACTTAATATGATTTTTCATTTCTTGGCTGAATTTAACAGATCTTTTGGTCTTTAACAGCAGGCCATGAGGATTCTACTAGCTATCTGAGAAGGATTTGGAAACTCGTTTCTATTAAGTTCTAATTCCCATTTTTAGTTGAGCCTTGGTTCAGACAAATGAGCAGCCTCTCAACAAACTCATGTTTTTCTTGTTTTGTTGTTCCCATGATAAGTGCACTTCTTATGGGGAATACATTCCTAATGGTAGCTAGTCACTAGGACATTAACATTCCCGTATATTTGTCCTCTTTTAGGATGATTGATTGGTTGGTACAATGAGATGTTATCCCTTCCACTTGGTTTCAGATCCCATGGGGGATATCTTTGGCCCGTTGCGATAAGGCTCAAGGAGTGGGCTCCCTCACCTTCGTGGAGTTTCGGTTCTTGCTAAGTCATAAATTCATGGTATATTTGGCTTACGGGATGTTATCCCTTCCACTTGGTTTCAGGTCCCATGGGGGACATCTTTGGCCCGTTGCGATAAGGCTCAAGGAGTAGGCTCCCTCACCGTTGTGGAGTTTTGGTTCTTGCTAAGTCATAAATTCATGGTATATCTGGCTTACGGGTTGTTGGATATACTCTTGGTGTTATAGTGGTAACTACTAGGTTTGATCTTGGGTCTCGCCCATATTACTCCAACGAGTTACCGATTGATCATGTATTAAAAAAAAACCCAAAAACAAACACACAAAACATTCTGACATATTTTTTGATGGTAAGAATGTAGCTTTTAGATGGCACATTATAATATTTATTCAATTTTGTTAGTGTTGACATCAAATTGTCACCTATTTGGCTGTGTCTAGACATGGGATTAAATCCTCTATGAGTTACTCCAATCGCATCAACAAAGGCTTAAGGGGGCTGTCAAGAAACTTATTTTAATTCACAATGTTTACAAGGATATTTGTTACAAGTTCGTTGTTAAAATGCAATGTTTAAAATTGGAATTATTCTAGTTATAAAGCATTAGATGTAATTTTTAGTATGTATATGATAAGTGTAATTGAAGATTTCTCTGACTATGAATGGATGCAACATTAAAGTAATTAAAAATAAATTACAACAGGGCTCTTTTTTATTTTTGGCCATTGATGGTTTAATCGTAGCCCTTTTTTATTTTTGGCCATTGATGGTTTAATCGTAAATTATGATTACGATTTTGTAATGCCTCACTTCAAACAGAAAAATATATACATGTAAGTTATCAAAATGGATATCTATATATAAAATCACATCAATAGCTTTTCATTGGTTTGATTTCTTGTAATTAAATTCATACATCTACTAATATTGTTTTCATGTGTGGAACTACACACTTACCTAGGCCAATAGTTAATTTCTTACTTTGGCTATTTCAAGATAGTGCATGCCACAAGCAATCTTCTAATCATTCAATGGAGTCCAAAGCACTAAAACAAGTTATCTCTATAGCAAAATCACATAAATAGCCTTATGTTGGCTTGATTTCTGGTATTAAATTCATAAATCTATTAATATGGGTTTCATATGTGCCAACAAACACTTATCTAGGCCAATATCTAATTTCTTAATTGGCCTATTTCAAGATAGTGCATGCCACAAGTAAGCTGCTTATTATTCAATGGGATTGAAAGCCATTGAAAGCACTGAAGCATGTTGTTGATCATTCAATTGGATTGGAAGTGATGAAGCAAGCTATTTGTGTGCACCAAATCTTTGGAATCTCATTTAATGTGTCAAATGCTACCACCTGTTATGGCTTTAAGTGGCTTGGCCCTGAGGTGACATATTGTTTTCCTTTTAATTAATTGAAGTAGCGAAAGCTTCATAGCCCATTCAAGTTTCATTGCATAGACTTTTGTAATAGAGTAGCAGATGCCTATATATTATATGGAAAAATGCTTTTGGTTACTAGAGCAAATGGAAAATGAGTTGTTCGTGTTGAATTTTTGTAACTATGGTCGACCTTCATGATTTTTATTTTAGCCCTTGAAAATATATGTAAGACATTCGTCATGTCAACTTCAAAAGAAAGGAAGTTTTGAATTTTTAATATTGATTTTTTTGGCTCCAAACATAAAGTCATCCCTTAATAAGTTAGGCCGGCTTGCCCTTATGGTCACGCCCATTCGACCTCACAAAAGTCTATATATGTCATTTCGTCCTCCTCCTCAAGCATGGATTCACATCACTTTTGAGGTAGAGTTCAGACCATCACAAGGACGATTTTGAGGTTGAATCTGAGACAAGAAGAGAGTGGAATCTGAGGCTTATACAAGGACGAATTTGTGGCATGGTGCTTGATTGAATATATGAGGAAAGTGGAGGACCTAATCTTTGAGGAAGGAAGTAGGGCAAAATTCTTAGGCAAAATAAAAGGCTAGATTTTATTCTTTTATCTCAATGTTGACTAAATTCTTTGTGGGGCGACTTGATTTGTTTGAGGGTACTTTGACCAGGTGTGACCGAGGACTATGTTACTACTCAACTTGACTTTGACTTGTATCTTTGTTGAACTTAATGATTTCTCTAAGAAAAGGGTTGCTGGAATTTTCCCCCATGTGGGTTTTCCCAGAGTGAAATACTTGTGTTCTTGTCTGATTGTCTCTTTATGATCCTACTGCGTATTGTTGAAGATCTTCTATGTAATTACTTAATGATTGATGTGAATATGAAAGAATTTAAAGTGAATATTATTAGAAGTAATTATTAGTTAGAAGACCTTTGAAAAATCACCATGGTTTCAGAGCTTGGGTAGAAGTGCAAGCATCCTATTTCAAGTTAATTTATAGGGTTTGTTTTTTCCCGAGTCCAACTTTGGTTGTAAGGAGGACATGTAATATCTATTGAAATAAAAGGACACATAATATCCATGAAGGAGACCGAGATCTATTTGTGCCTTGGAAGATCTAGTCAAGTGAAAACCCTAAGCTTGTGATAGAACCAAAAGATCTCTGTGATGGTTAAGTAGAAAGTCCAAAGTCTATAGATTGCAGTGCGAATCAAAAGAAGTCCGAGAATCTCAAGTTTGCCTCAAAGAGATTGATCAAATACCAAGATCCATTCTTAAGGTTGAAGTATACTTGGAAAGGGTCAAAGTCTTAATCTATCGTAAAGATAGGTCGAAATGCCTTCGTCCATTTTAGTAGATCGAAAAGGAGTATATTACAAAGGTTCGAAAAGGCGTCAAGGCCTGTTGCAGTAGGCTGAGAAATCTTAGAAGAGTCTCATAAAGTAAATTTGAAATATCTCTGTTTGAAGGAAAACTAGTTAAGTTGCCTCTTGTGCAGACTAAAATCCTTGGTTTGTGGAAGGCACTGTAGATAGAAGAAAGGGCTGTTGCTTTAATATCAATGGCAGGGTTGAAGTATTCTAATCCACTCATGATTAGTTCTTTGTGAAAAAATGTTTTGGGCCTGGCATCAACACATGTTATTTATTCCATAGTTTGAAAGACAACGTTGCATAAGTACATTATAATAATGTGATGTTCAAAGAAGTCTTTAGATCTATAGAAATAACCAAGCAGCTAAGAAGGATTGAGAGAAAGGACCAAACTCTAGTGAAATCGCCCTTCTATGTGAAGTTTGATAAAAGGAGGATTAAATATGATGATGATGATGATGGTTAACGTCCACTGAGACCAAATTGGTCTATCGGACCTACAATTTTCTTAATTTTTACTTATTTGGCTCCTCGTCTTTCTTGGCGAGATTGGTGTTGTAGCTTTCTTTTTTTTTCTCTACGGTCTTCCAACTTCCTTTATCTTGCATCTCCTTCATCTCTTCTGGTTCTTGGGACATTGGTGTCTTAGCTTCGCAATCTATTGTGTTCATTCTTTTGAAGATAGTCGGAGAAGAAGTTTGGTCTAGGAGATCTGCTTTGCTGTTAAATGAAGATTTATTACAAGTCTCCCTTGATCTTTATTCATTTGCTTGAATGACATCTTCAATAAGGCATAGCACATTTGTAACCTCTTATGAGAAATTTGTACAAAAAATTGATAATATTATCTTGAGGTAAGACAAGGTGATATTGCGTTGAAGTTTGTGTACACGTATGTGTAGAAGGATACCTTTTACGATTGCAGAAAGTAATATGTTACCTTGGAAATATTTAAGACCGAGTATGAGGCTATATGAAACCAAAGCCTAGACAAGGACTTTCGTTTAAACTTGGTTAAACAACCTCCAAGGACCGTGTTGAATCCAATTCAATAAGCCATCTAGAGGCACAATCCAAAATGTTGTTAAGACATTTCCTAAAAGAAAGATTGATATAAAAATGTTGTTGTAAGCCATAAGGAACTCTCACCTAGGGTTTAGAAGATTTAAAAGAGATGGACCAAGTACTTAGAATGTTTGTAGTATGATTTAGGTTATTTCCCTCGTTTACAAGAGAATACTACTTTAAATTTGCAAAGATCTAAGTCTCTTGTGTGACTAAGGATTCTTTTTGAGAATGCAAAGGATGATTATGATTGTTTTTGTTGAGATGAGTTGTTGGTAATAATGATTAACTTTGACTATTGCTAAGCATCTGAGATGTGATTAGCTTGATTTGAAACAAGACATCTACTCAAAATAAAAGGACATTGGAGGGATTTCATAGAGGATTTTTGACATGACAATCGAAGAGCACTCATAAGCCTTCAATGAAGATAAGACCGAGTTCCCTTTTCAAGTTTGGAGTCCAAAGTCCTCTCAAGAAAGTTAAGTCATGTGCAGAATGAGACGTGTCCTTATGAAGTATAGACTACTCGGATTGAAAGAGTCAAAATCAAAAGTTTAGTTGAGAACAAAGAGTTGCTAGAATGTCACTACTAGTAATGCTAAATCAATGTCCAAGTATGTTATGGGTCTGTCATATTTATCTCTTGATGAAGACACCTCATTGGAAGATCCTTGATCTTGACACATTTGCTTAGTCAAATATCAAGATGGAATATTCTTGATTGTTTACTTAGGCATTGGGACTCTATGCTTTTTTTTTATGGACTTTTGGCTATGTAAAGGAGAATCTGAAGGATATTTGACTAAATTTAGGCAGGGGGGTGAATTAGTTTAGTTCATTTATGGACATTAAATTTCTTTTCTTCTAACTGATTATTTGAACTATTAAATGAGCAACATACACCATATGGACAACATATTTAAAATTCAAGCATCATGTAACCATATAGACCACAACATAAAATCAACACACAAAAGCATCACATATGGACATCAGATATAAGTGGAAACCCATAAAGGGATAAAACCATGATTTTTTATTGTTGTGATGGAAGGCAAGCTCCTACTCCCTTATTACATTTGATTTTTTGTAGGCTTCAACCTATAGGAGGCCGCTACCTCAATTTTTTAGCAAGCTATAACATGCAAGGAAGCTCCAACTCCCATAAGTTTTTTGCAAGATACAACCCACAAGAGGCTCTTACCTCAACAGGCTCCAACTTGTTATTTATCAAGTTACAACTTGAAAGGAGACCACAATCCCCTGATACATACAAAAAGTAACTTGCTGGTTACTTGGTCTATAACTTTGCATACCTCCATTTTTGTCTCATCTTCTTCCTCTCCTCAAATCTGCTTCACATCTTCTCTCTATGTGTATCAGGTATTTAATGAGCAGTTCTATAATTAGCTCTCACTTTCTCTCCTTCTCTAACACCCTTTCCTTTCAAAAGTACATAATTTTATAAAGATAGTTTACTGGCTTTTAGTATTGCACACAAGAATATGAAGTGAATAGTCTTTCCTCTTTGCATTCCACCAATTCGTTTCACACCTTTTCATAATTTGAATACTAAAAACAAAAATAAATGCTCCATCCAATATTATTTTCAGCCACCTGTAATGATTAAATGCACCAACGTATTACCAAGACCAAGTAACTCTATATAGATAACATAAGACAAAGTAGTTGAACATTTATACGTCACCTCAACATAGTATATTGACATAATACATCAACTTGTTCATCAATTGTGCATACATTTTATCATCACCTTTGTTGCTCCTTTGTTTTGTTGTCAACATATTTGCCTTAGGTTTTCATCACAACAGTGATCATGCATTTTCCTTTCCTTGCATCATGTCTTTGCCTTGCCTTGCATCATGTCTTTTCCTTGCCTCTGCCTTGCATCATAACAATTTATACAAATATTTCTCACAGAGCCATTTACAATGCATCAATTCATATTAATCATCAACATCGTCACTCAGTTGCATCTCCTCTCATACATTTGGTAGCCACAAGCTGCATCTCTTCTGTCAAGCATCACAATCATACAAGCATCATAACAATGCCTCTCTTGGTGACCTATCTTGCTACTCCTTTTCCTCTACTATTCCTTTGTTGCTCTTTTGCCTCTATTGTTCCTTTGTTGCTCTATTTCTCGTTTCTCCTTTTCTTCTGTTGTTCCTTTGCTGCTCCATTTCTTGCTACTTTTTGCATTACATCACGACATTGTCCCGCATTCACATTACCTTGCCTTGCATCTCTACAATACATTTTTCACCATCTCTTGCCTTGCATCTCTATAACACATTTCTCAACAAGTACAATGCATCAAGTATGATGATCTTATGCAATCAACAAGTATTACATCACTTACAACAACTCCCTTTGCAACATGAGTATCAACATATGCAATCAACAAGTATTACATCACTTGCCATAAGAAGTTCATCTCTGATTAACATGACATATCAAGCATACCACCCAAGCATACCTTGCTACTTCTCCTTTGCCATCAATGACAACAATGCCTACAATCCCCCCCTTTGGCAATGATTGAAACACAATGATCCTCCTCCTTTTATCCTAAAAAGGAAAACTATCCTCCATGCATGTGCTTACCGCCCCCTTTGACATCAATGGCAAGGGGTTTGGAGACTTAATAAAATTCCTCATTTGTGTAAAAAGTTTCTGTTTGTGTAAAAAATCCATGGATTATTTCTCGGAATGCGTCGTCTGCCATCATCACTGATTGAGGAGAACACTTGAAGCCTAATACCACAAACTGTCAGAAATTACATTTATGAGAAAAAGATCCAAATCATATGTTTAGTGAATTTGTGTGAGATACCAGTGACAAAAATTGAATACAATAACAAATGATGAAAAATATGGACAAGGAATGATTTCATCATGCAATTATAACTTCTAATTTCTACTAAAGCAATGACAATGTTGAATTTCCTATGATGGTCCCTGTTGCAAGGACAAGATGGAAGCCAATTTTACCGCTGTTGTAACTTTTCTTGACGCTTTAGCTAACCAACACAAGAGAAGATGCAATGAATTTATGAAGCCAACTATTTGAAACTAGCCCATTTTGAAGGCTATCATAAGTAGTCATTTTCCTAGCTGCATATCATGTCCTCCCATAGCCTGCTTCTATTATTTCTTAAAGTTTTTGGATCAACAGGTTTTCCAAATTGTTTTGATACCCTTGCTCGTTTTGAGTTTATGCTTGCCAATTATTCCCGATTTTGTTAATAATCCAATTTGATGACTCTTGCCATGTTTTTTTTTTCTTGCGACACTACAGGTTCCAAAATCAGGATTGTTTCGTCAAACTCAAGGTGTGGGAAGAGCAAGGAACCCACATTCCTAACCTTGAACCATACCCTCAAACTTGTAATAGGGTATCGAATGAGAAGGCACTCACAACAATCGAACAAATGTTTGATTTCCTTAGGGTGCGAGAGAAGCAGGTAAATCAAGGTCAAACAAATTTCAAACAAAGGGTGGTAAGTTTACTTGGAGAAAGCATTCAAGGAATTCGATGACGATCTTTCTTGGCAAAGAGAAGATGATTTCAAGAGGAGAGTGCTAAACTCTATGGATACTTTTTAAAGGCAATGAACATGCAATATTTCAAAAACGTTTATGAACCGATTGACATCAAATATTATATACATACTTAATGCTACGCTAAATCTGACAATGTATCTTTAGGATGTCGCTGTTTTTGGTCATGGTAATAACTCGACCAGTAAATGTTGCATTGCTACTTTATCTAGGTAGACCTAACATCTACTAAAATAGTGACAACCCCACCGACAAGTTCTTGAGATCTAGGCCCTCCAGGTCCAAAGTCGAACTGGCCTTCAAAGAGGGTTGTTTTACATATCTCAGAACCTATAAATACATATAATCTCACCTGCGTTCAACGACACAAACATAATATGGAA
Source organism: Pinus tabuliformis (assembly GCA_031772625.1). Taxonomy (NCBI): domain Eukaryota; kingdom Viridiplantae; phylum Streptophyta; class Pinopsida; order Pinales; family Pinaceae; genus Pinus; species Pinus tabuliformis. The sequence continues at coordinate 819,613,411 of CM062818.1, forward strand.
AATATGCTTCCTCCCTATGAAATCAAATCGGAACGTCCCACTTGTGGTGAGAAGATAACCAATTGTTCACTTGTTGAACATGATAGACAAAGGGGCCTCCCCTAGTTTCTAATTCCATAGAGACAAAGCATATCGTTCCTTCAACGAAACCAGTGGCTCTAAATTTTGTGGATACCTTGCTAGATGACATCTATAGTCGTCAACCTCGTGTGATAATTGAAGAGAGAGAACCAACACAACATGGGAAGCCTAACACAATCCTTGAAATATTTGCTAACTGGTCTTCTGGTGAAAAAAGAAAATTCGAACTCGTATCTTGCTATTGATTTTGTATTCATAAATATAGGTATTCACTCTTTAATTTTGTTCAATAATATTAATGCACATCATATTGATGTGGAGTTGAATATATGGCAATATAAAACATATGCCAATAATATATTAATGCGTCAACGAGGCTATTGAAGACTACACTTTGAAAGGATATGATGGCTGCCCCATACAATAATAACCCTACGATATAACAATATTTCAATATACCACTGTGTTGTTGCTGTGACAAACACCCTCCAAAATCTTACCTACACTTGAATTTTGGATCCTACTGTGGATCTTGCAATCAATTGTTCCGTGGTCACTTCTTGATCGATCGAAGTCGCTTGCTCAGTTTGCAACAAGTTCATGAGCACATTCTTTTATGCAAGCTTGAACAAGCACAACATGGTCCATTAAGACAGTGTCATGCAATGTTCAACCCATGTTGACATTCAATGCATACTGTTATTGACAATCGCTCACTTTTGGCTGCATTTGTACTTCTATTTTGTTGAGTTTTTCAAACTATCGCTTTTGTGCACCTTTGCTTTCACGAGTGTTGCTTTCATGCTTTCGACTTTCACTTTTTGCTTTCACTTTAATTAGTGTCATTTTCATGTTATCTTCACTATGGCACGTGTCGCTTTCACTGTCGTTCACATATCACAAGTGTCGTTCCCCCTTTTCTTTACATATAGTAAATGTCATCTTTTGGCATGTGAAGTGTTGCACAATGCACGAAAGCTAGTTTTGGCATGCTTCAAGGGGTAATCTTTGCGTTAATGAGTTGTACTTACCATCTAAACTTGTATCACACTCATTGTATAAATGTATCTTGGGACTTTTACTTAATACTTAAAGCCTCATGGCCAACATGTTTTCATGCATGGATTGTGAATATTTATAAGATTGTTCTAGAATGTTTATGATTCATGTTTGTTTCCACCTGTACTAAAGTAGTTGAACTATTTTGGCTATTTTAGTGCTTAGCTTATGTTGCAATGGTTGTAACAATCGCCACATATATTTGGATTACTATGCTTGATGTTAGGCAATTCTCTTTTTCGCTTTTGTGCACCTCTACTAGGGTGGTACTATTACCTCTCTTTTAAGAGGCTCACTTTTCCTCCCTCTACAGTAGAAGAACCTTGATACATCTGCAGCCGAACATTCACCAGGCACACTTGCTTGCTTTTCGCAAAGACACATACATGCGTCTTTCTCTTGTTGACAACTAAACCCAAGGAAAATCTATAAGAATACATGGCAACCTGGCCGATACTTCGGATGGGGCTCCTACTCCAAACGGTGTGATGCATAATTGGGACCTCACATAAGGGAGACCCCCTTGGTTGAAGGATTTCTAGAACCGCCAACAAAATGGCACTAGAAGGAGGGAAAGATGATAGGTTGTGCCCATTGAGTCTTCTTTGAATCTCTTATCCAAAATGGATCTTTCCCAAATGATAATCCCGATATGTTTTTCTAAAGAGCTTAATCTTACAATCCCTGTGGAAGTTTTCTATAACTTGTCCCAATTTAAGTTTGATGGCGAGGGTGAATTAACTCTTCGTGAACATCTATTTCAAGTTGTCTGTTTTTTCCTTTCTAATGGAATACATTGCAAGGATGTCATGGATAGATTTCTCACCCTCAAATTTGAAGGTCGTGTTAAGAGATGGTGTCATACATTACCTACTGCTTCTATTCATTCATTCGACCAACTTGCGAAGGAGCTTCATAAAGCATTTGATAGGTATGATTATAGAGATGTTCTTAAAATAATTAATCAACAACTAAGAGTGAAAACTAATGAATCAATTGAGAATTTCTCTAAGCGTTTCCTTCACCTTTGTTATGAATTTCTGGGGAAAGAAATGGATTGGGTTTTATTTAAACAAAATCTTAAGCGTTTGGTTCACATCTTTGCACAGTGAGTCTGAACCCCTTGATGTTTCTACTTCCCCAACTTTTGTAAATCATGAAGCACCTCTAATTTCAGAGGAGGAATCTACTACTACTTTTGTTCCTTGTCCTCCTCCTTTTCCAATACCAATGCGGGTGCCTCCTTGCGATGATAATAAATTTGGGAAATTTGCAAATCAAATTCCTAATCCATCTTCTCACCCTCCTTCTGCTTTTCATGATTAAGATCCAATGGAGGAAACCCCAGAATGGCTCATGAAGCATATGGTGAAGATTAATTATTCCATTCCTCAAGATGATTCTGGCATTCTTAATTGATCATATGCTAACAAAATAACACAAAATTCAAAGTTATCGGATCAGTGTGGAACCTAAACAATCGCATAATGCTCGTCATCCTGAATCTGACGCAACTCGTTTCGTGCGAAACAAACACCATATGCTCCCAGAAACATGTTCTGTTCGTTTTCCTAAATAGGCGATTAAAAAAAAAAATGCAGACAACCCAGTCAGCAGTTTGTATAGCAGACGTGGCGCTAACTGGGCATGCCTATGTGGCAGAGTGACTATGCATGTGACTGTGCAACTAGCCCCAAGGGTTAGCTCAACCGGTTGAATCCCCGTTGTTAAGTACCTCGCCGATCGGGAGGTCACAGGGTCAATTCTCCTTAACGAGCTTGGGGTTAGGCCTAGCTATTGACTACGAGGCTTGATTCCCTTCGGGGTTGATCAACCCAGATATTTCCATGGATGTAACGACCACCCAGTGATCGTGAACCACCCGGAAAAGAAATGTGACTGTGCAACTCCAACGAATGGTGTGGTGCCAAGTGGCACGATGTGATTGGTTTAGTTTTGGACGAATAACATTGGTTGGAAGCTGGCCAACCACTGGTTGACACGTGGCCCATCCAGAGGCCGCCACATGGCATCCCAAGGGCCACCAAAATTTTGGTTAAGGGTCTGGCCAATAACCGTGGGGGTCGAACCTGCGACCTCCAAGTATTAGGACCAAACCTCCTACCAATACGCCATACCAATAGTTCTTAATAGACTATGGCATTGGCATATATTTAAAGCCGAAGTTTGCGCCATTCCGGGGAAAGGACCAGCCACAGGGGCTAGCCCTTGGATGCACCACCCCAATGTGACCACCAGTGGAACGGAGCGGGGGACTCAACCGACGGGGATGGGCCGTTGGCCTTAGCCTCGGGCACGTGGCCCCCACATGACCATAAATTTTGGAATTGAGGCCTTATAGGCCATTTAACGTGTCCGATAATTTTGCTTGGAAATTGGCGAAATCGGCTCTCCATTAGCACAATTTGGGGCGAATTTATAGGATGGTGCCAGATTTTGGGGAAATTGTGGTGCGATTAGTAGAAAGACTTGGGGAAGCCATAACTTCTTCAGTTTTTGACCAAATTAGGAGCAAAAAGAGTCTAGATAGACGTTTTTTGGCATTTTGGAGCCATTGGGACAGGTTTCAGAGCTATCCGAGCATTGTAAATTGATTTATTCACACTTTTGAGCATAATAGAGAGGTCCAAGCCATTGGAAGTTGAAACAAGGAGACGTAGCCCAAGCGGGGTGAACTCCTTCATCATTTGCTGTTGTGGTACTGTTTTGGTGATGTTCATGTCTGTTATATGCTGATGTTCAGTCATTTGTTTATGTTAATTTTTACATTAAATTTACATAAAAACACTCAAAAACTCATGTTTAATTAACCTCATGAATCCTTAAACACTTTTAACATATTCTGAAAAGGAATTTAGCACAACAAAACTAATTTTCCCCATCAGATCACTTAACATCAATCCTGAATCTCGTTCCACTGAAAATATTACTTATTAAAGGGACATATGTCACCCTCTATCATCTACATGCCATAATGTTTTGTATCATGATCTGCTTAATCAATCTGCTCCACCAACCAGTTCTTCACACTCTCTTGACTTTCAAGTTACTAGTTCAAATTGCGATCAGGTAGAAGGTAGTCACTTTACACAGCCAGAGGCGCAAGAAAGTGAAGAGAACTTTGATCTTTCTCCTCTTTTTCAAAGTTCGCCATGTCAAGATAATGCTCTTCCATCCTTGGTTGATTTTCAATCTGAGAATCTCAGTGATGAATACAATGGAATTTACTTACCTAATCAATCTGAAGTCCTAGGAAACTATCATTTTGATGATGATTACTTTGTTGTTGTATGCGATGATGAATGCCTAAGTGCATCAACCAATCTTTTGGTTCCTCCGAAAGATTTTGATTTGAAGGGTTTAGATCTAGATTCCAATTCGTTCGAAGAATATGCTATTATGGAAACTTCCTCTTCATCTCATTGTCCCTTGTGTTTTACCCTTTGCGGTGCATCAACTTGCGATGAGGATAATCCTTTCTCTTCAAGTTCTTCACCCAATGAGTTAACTTTTCAATTGACACAAGGTAGTGAGGTTATCCATGATGAAAAGGAACATAATCAAATCTTTGAGTATTCTTTCCATCCCTCATCATGTCTTGTTTTGCATAAGGCAACTCTTCAAATCGACTTGCTCACGAACTTTCCCTGATTTATAAATCTTCGGATTTGCGATCAGAAGAATCTTTCAGCTTGGATAATTTGGTTGTTGAAGTTGTAAAATTTGATCAAATCAGTGATAGAGATGGCTGCCATCCAGTTATTAGTAGTCTTATTGAAGTCAATGGTAGTGGCTATCTTGACACCATGCACGATTTGGTTGAATCTTCAAAATGCGATTTAACAATCCTTGAAAGTTCCAGGACTTGTCAAGGAGTTGAGGCACTTCAACTTCCGTTGATGGTTATGACAGGATATTGCGACTCTGGTAAGGTCCCCGAACTAAGTCAAATTTGGTTTCTCTCACGAAATCCTTCTCTTTGCATGGTTTCACTCGATGAAAATTTCTTCTTGAAAGATGTTTGGTATTTCGGATGTAGTCATTCGAGCTTTCAAGATTTTATTTCTGATTAGATTCAGGAACCTTCCTCATTTGATTCATCTTCATGCAAATCCCTTGTATCAAACTCAGGTTTGGAATGTGTATCTCTCATAGAGTCATGGAACTGTGAAGTTAATCATTTCGAAAATAATGTGTGGCCGAAGCAATCGTGTCTATCAGATTCATTTCAGAATAATTAGCTCGTAATTTTTCTTGTGAATGTTATATCACAAATATTGTTCTTCATCGCACTTGAAATCCTCTTGAGTGCTAATGAATGCATGAGTTATTGTGCGAATCAAACTCTTTTGCATTCACTGTATCTTGACTGGTCTCATGTGTTTGTTGCATTGACATTCCTTTTCACTTCTTTCAATTATTACCATGCTAGGACAACATGCGACCAATCACAAGGAAATCATTTGTTACATTTATCATGTGAGGAAGATGATTCATCTGTTCAAGGCATTCATAAATATGTTCAAACTGATCTATATTTGTTATCTTCTAACCAAGAATCTCTTACCACAAACGGTCCATCTAATCATAATATTAACTATCATTCGTTTTATCATTTTCCCACTAGTATATTTGATGACAGTTTTTTCACATTGATTAATATTTATGGTTTATCTCACCATTTAGATACTTGTCAAGCATTTGTGACACTTCAATCTTCCCCGATGGTTATGTAAGGTCCTCACTATCTCGACAAGCCTTGTGAATATGATAAGATTCATTTCCCCTTACAAGATTTTCATCTCGATCTCGCACTTTTAATTGAAAATTCATCTTTTCAATGATTTCAGGATTCTCAAGGGAAATATTTTGAGTTTCATGATTCAATTGTTGAATGGTTGGACCAATTTTACCTAGCAAGCTCTGTCGTGAATAACATGTTTTGATATTTACTCATTCTTGCTAAGAAGTATAGTACAAATGAAGATACGTTTGCAAGAAGCTTCCAAGGTTTAACTATGGTCTTTGTCAAAAAGGTAAGAATGCGGAGTAGTGGTTGTGACACATCTTTCTGTCGACATGAAAGACCTTCTTTTTGTTGTGCAAGTCCTTCAAGCTCTTATCTTTTCTGTTGCACATTGTTTTATCTTAGTTTTAATCCATCATATCTTTGTGATTGCAGGTCGGGAACAATTACGGTGACTACATTAGAAATTTCATTACATGTAATCCCAACCTTTTAGCTGATTAGGTTAGGAGTAGGTCTAATTGCATATTAGTTTACTTGCACATTAATCCTGCATTCATTTTCTGTAGTTTTTCTTGTGTTTTCTAATTTTGGTTTAACGTCATGTTTTGGTTTAGCCTCCTTTTGTTTTGTCTTCTGGTTTTGTTTCCTTGTTGTGTGTTGTCTTTTCTTTCATTTTGTCATACCTTGCACGAAGATGATCTGTTGGCTCAAAAGGCAATGTGGAGAAATAGAAAAGGGGTTTTTGACATTGTAACATTTGGCCAACTCTCTGTCCTTCCTTGTCTTGGTTACACCTTTTGGTCAATGATGTTTCGACATAAAATACGATCCTTGCATAAGGAAAGCCTTGTGTCAAACCCTGATCTCCATGCCTATTCAGGAAACCTCATGTCTACACTCGGGTCTTTATGTTTTAGTGTTTTTAGGCTGATCCAAATAAGTAGAGAAGGACAAGGGGAAAATCTAAATGAGAAAACCAATATCAGAGGTCTTATATATGCTTCTCTGAATGGACAACCTCTTCTGCTCTCAATAAGTTAGGATCCTTCTTCAACTCATGAAATAAATAAGTGCCGATGCACAATATTATATAAAATAAATAAATAAAGGCAAAAGAAGAGAAAGGCTTCCTGCATGGAGAGGTGAAGCAAGAAACTCCATTAAGGTACTATCTAGGCTTGTTGGCGACGACACAATGTTTGTGTCCCTGTAGTGACTCCATTGGGGTACTGTCCAGGCCTTCTAGTAACAGAGCAACACCAGAGATGAAAAAACTACACTTTGAAAATCTAAAGCTCGCGAAATTCATTACCCTTTTATGATTCAAAACATTGTGTTATCACTGACCTTATGTTTGTGTTTGACCGAGTAAAGGAATGAAGGGGGCTATGTTTATGCACGGGGTAAGTGGGGAAGCCATGGTAATTTGAACGACAAATCAATACTCCATGAAGAACTAGACCTTGCACGAAGGAATTGACCAAGGAAGAGAAGCTGGAGTTCTACTATCGTGTTGCTGCAATAAACACCCTCCAAAATTTTACCTACACTTGAATTTTGAAGCCTACTGTGGATCTTGTGATTGGTCGTTCCATGGTCACTTCTTGATTGGTTGAAGTCACTTGCTCACACATGCTCAGTTTGCAACAAGTTCATGAGCACATTCTTTTACACAAGATTGAACAAGCATAGAAAAATCCATCAAGACAATGTCTATGCAATTTTCAACCCATGTCGACACTCAGTGCACACTGTTATTGACAATCCCTCACTTTTGGCTGCGTTTGTACTTCGACTTTTGCGCACCTTCGATTTCATGAGTGTCTTTTTCATGCTTTCGGTTGTCGCTTTTTCTTGATTTCACTTTAATTAGTGTCATTTTCATGTTATCATCATTATGGCATGTGCCTCTTTCAATGTCGTTCACATATCGCAAGTGTCGTTCCTTCTTTTCTCTTCATATAGTAAATTTCATCTTTTGGCATGTGGAGTGTCACATAATGCACGAAATCTAGTTTTGGTGTGTTTCAAGGGGTAATCTTTGCGTTAATGAGTTGTACTTACCATGTAAACATGTATCACACTTAGTCCCAAAGTTTCAAGCACTATCACACAAGAGTCGTCATGGTTGTCACAAAGTGTATCTTTGGTGTTGCACTTGTCATAAGTTGTCATAGAGATGTCACACTAAGGGAAGTATGTTTCTCATGTGTTCTGGATGATCTATGTTGTGTTGTCAAGTGTTTTAAGTGTGTGATCACAATCAAATATTGTCACAGTTCACATCAATTGAACGGATCCCACAATTAGTCAAATTTGGAAAACTTCCCAGTCGGACAACCTAGCCTCATCCAACCCTCTTGAACTGTGCATTGTGTAGTCTCAACCATCAAGCTGCAACCCTACCTCTTAGCACTACACAATGCATAGTTCTTGCCTTCTGGGACTGTGCACTACACAATCACAGTGCTCAAGCTCAACCTCTGACCTGAAAAACTGCACAATTTCTCTCTCCTACCCAGTCAATATTGTGCATTGCGCAGTCTCAAGGCTCAAGCCTCAGACCTAAGCACTTGAACTATGAAATTATGCAATCATATGGCCTCCTCTACCTTCCAAAATTGTGCAGTGGGAAAATCAGTGGTCAAGCCCTTATCCTAGCTCCCTGAGCTCCCCAACCGCGTAATATTTTTTCTTAGTCCAAGCCTAAATAATACATTGCGCAGCCTCAAGGCTTAAGACCGACCCTTGACTTCCTGAGTTGCACAATTTCATAGTCATTGAGCCTCTCCCTTAGTCTACCACCTGGTTCTGTCTCAGTTAGTGGATCATCATGCAACATCTTAGACTAGGGGTTTATCATACTGATGTCATCTTGTCATGAGTGGATTGCAAATGTAGGTACTCTATCATGCTATGAAAAAATGATGAAGAAGAATATGGAAAAGGAGGACATGCTAGAAGACACCTAAGGAGATGAGGAGATAAGATGATCACCAAGAAAGAAGATGAAGGAACACTGGACTATAACAGAAGATGGAAGATCAAGACCACATTGAAGACTCCTTATCTTCAAGTCATAAAGAGGAGGAAGAAGAAGAACATTCACCATCTTTCCAAGAAGACACAAAGAAAGCAACATCAAAACGTGACTTGACATTGCCATGTCATCCGTGTCATGTCATGATCCATTATGTGCCACATCAATCGTGGATTCTGTAATTCTATATTGGAAAGTGTAATGTGAAGTGGAAGTCCAATATTCATCTACGTAATGTGAAGAGTCGTGTTGGAAGTCGAAAAATCATGAGAAGTCAAACAATCAGGAGGGTAGTCCAAGAGACATAAGGAGGTGAAGGATCACCCCATTTGTTATATATACACCCTTATTATTCATGCAAAATACTTTTCACCTTGGCTTCTCCTATAAGGAATCAAAGAGATAGAGTTAGTAATTTTGGGGAGCAAGTCGTGGCTCTAATGCTCCACTATTGGAACTAGTGATGTTTGTTGTATACATGTGTATTGTGAATTTTACTTAATACTTGAATCCTAATGGCCAACACGTTTTCATGCATGAATTGTGAATATTTGTAAGACTGTTCTGTGAATGTTTATGATTCATGTTTTTTTCCACCTATACTAAAGTATATGAACTATTTTGGTTATTTTAGTGCTTATTTTATTGAAAATGTGTTGTAATGGTTGTAATAATCGACGCATGTATGTTGACTATTCTGCTTGATGTTAGGAAATTCTCTTTTTCTCTTTTGTACGCCTCTACTAGGGTGGTACTATTACCTCTCTTTTAGGAGGCTCAATTCTCCTCCCTTTGTAGTAGAAGAATCTTGATACACCTGCAACTGAACATTCACTAGGCACACTTACTTTTCGCAAAGGAACATACATGCTTCTCTCTCTTGTTTACAACTAAAGCTAAGGTAAATCTATAAGAATACATGGCAACTGGGCCGATACTCTAGATGGGGCTCCTACTCCAAATGATGTGAGGTCTAATTGGGACTTCACATTGGGGAGACCCCCTTGGTTGACGGATTTACAACACTAGAAACACACTGTTGCAGTAATAATAAAATTGTATACCATTCACAATGCCATACACAACATATAATAATCCACCCCAATTAATTCCAACACATTGTAATACAACAACCAACATAAGCACATATAATAATCACTGCAAATGGAAATAAAGTGACAATGAATATATCAACGCTTGTATATAATGAATCTTCCCACGCCTTGCCTTGTATAAGCCAACACAATGTATCAATCAACCACCAAATTAACTCTAATGATATTTGCAATGCACCATATTAATAACCAATCAATGACCTATTGTATTGACCATATATTAACGGACATATTGTATTATTCATAATAAATCAATGCATTGGAAACTTGATATATTATGGACAATTCATAACCATATTATCAGTGCACATATGTATGGATATATCATTTCCAACACACATAAATACCAAAAATTATCCCAACAATATACCATCAACAACACACATATATACTACCATTGTTCAAACAATATATTATTGGCTATTGTTGCATGTCTTTAATATATTATCAACATGTATTAATCAATTCCATATATTAATAATTTGAGTGTGCCAAGCCATATCAACGTGCATATTCCAAGCCATATATCATAATGCATGCCATTGGTTAGCTTCTTTGAGGAGAATGCATGCTTGGATGAATTATTCACTCACATATTTCATTACCAACAAAAAAATGTCTTAGTGAGAGAGATGCCTCTCCTACAACTTAGATTGCCTTGAAACTACTCCCCCATGTCTTACTATGTGGACATGACTACTTAAAATTCATTGTTCTTGAAACAATTCATGCTTTTGTTTGTTTTTCTTGATGACGGTTCTCGTATTTCTCTGCGACATTTATTTCCTACATGGTCATAAGACGTTTATCAAACTCTTCATATCATATATCAGTTTCACATTGTCGGGTATCCTATTTATTCCATAATGGCGTGTTATCTCCACTGAAATAGTGTCCAAGATGGATATCTTGTCATATATTATAACTCAAAAGCTGCAAGACATTTAACCCTAGATTGAAAAAATTAACATGAATTTCCCATATCAATCTTGAATGATAATCACATAGTTTACTGATCTAGTTGTAGGGTTACAATGGTATAAACAATGAGATTGGGGAACACCATATTCATATTTGCAATTGGATTTTCTAACATAATGCTCCCATTATAAGGCACATTACGAAATCATTCTCAAAGATCATTCTTGGTAGTTCTTGTTGCATACTTTGATAATATAAACAACCATTTAGAATATGACAGAAAAAATTGTGCTTCGTACAAAATTTCCCTTCATCCAATTGATCACTATAATATGAATGTCGCCAATCTACATACAAGCCAATCAATAACATAATCAATAAACTAGTACTTGAGATTCTGAGCATGCTTGTCAATTGTCATAGAACTAGGGAACGAAACCCTAATTACAATACAACACAAATTTATCACCTCATTGACATATACCATATGATAATGCACCAACACATATACTACATATAATCACCCAACATATGATAATGCATGTTGTGGCAATTATAATAATGGTCCAAGTTATAATAATGCACCAAATAAATTATTGCACAACAAATATACGCACACCAAATATATTAATGTCTACGCTGCCGATAACATACACTTAACCCACACTAAATATATTAATTCAATCAAGAATATATATGTTGCACCATCACCAAAATAACATTGTTAACACCTGCCAATAATATCGAAAAGAACAACGAATATCTTTGAGGGTCATGAAGCTGCAACAAAGTTAAATGAGAAGGCTCTTACATTGTGTGCAAATAAACACCTGGAACAAAGATGTTGAAAGTAGTTGAAAACCAAGAAAATTTAATGCATTACTGCTAATTTATCTCTATTAGACCAAGAGGAAACATGTATTTATACATGCAATTAAATTGTTTACAGACACACCTGATATGGAAACTATGGTAGAGTAATTACTACTTGCAGATACACCCGATACTAGTTCAACAACGCAACTCCATAATAGAGATATCATAATAATGAAACTCCATAATATGAGTAATGCTGCAAATAACAAGTAATGTTGCCATTACCATTTTCATATCATTATAGTTCTGTAATACACACCATGTGATATACCCTTCGCAATATACACTTTGAAATATTAAAGCACTCAGTAGCATATAATGAAACAATATTAATAACGCCAATAGGATTAGGTCAATATAATTTGTATTAATGTGTTGAAAATGCAGATATGTACTCTTCGGAGATGCATGGGACATCGTGTGCAAATACATAACATTGGAGATATTTACAATGCACAACAATCACAAGCATGAATATGCTAACAAAATTCATTATCTATCCTTTTCATCAACATTACATCTCTTATGTTACATCTACACATATGAATTCCTTGACTGGATATCACAGGTCCCCAGATATAAGAATTACTATTAGGGGAATTTTCAGGTCTAAAATGGGACTCCTAAGAAAATTGTACAACCAAAATAAACTTTATAAGAACCAAAAGGATTCAAGATGATGATGTTAACCATGGGTGGCGATTCACCATTTTTGGAGTTAAAAAGTAAAAAGATTAAAAAAATAAAATAATTAAAATACTTTTTCAACTCTTATTTTCAACTATCTCCCTAAGGATTTACTCAAATTTCGAGCGAGAGTATTCATTGGATGCAAAATTTGTTTCCTCATCCAAGGAGTACCCATGTTACATATTTTCAATGGACCCTGCTACATGAAAATGAGAAATACATGAAAAAACGCGACTGCAATCACATTTTTCATGTATTTCTCATTTTTTTTGTAGCAAGGTCAAGCGAAAGTATGCAACATGGGTACTCTTTGGACGAGGAATCAAATTTTTCATCCAACGTGTGTTTTTGCTCGAAATTTTAGTAAACCCATAGGGAGATAAGTTGAAAATATGAGTTGAAAAAATAGTTTTTTCTTTTTTTTCCTCTAAATTTTGATGATGTAATGTAATCTTATTTTATTATTTCCATTATTATTTTATAATTTCCTCAAGAGGCCCATTTTATACCTCAAAATTCCCCTAATGAATTTGTGTGATGTCCTACCGACTAAGACTTTGTAACTTCCACTAAAATGCCAGACTATTCTCAGCTACAAAATGCCATAAACACTCTTGATTCTATGCCCATAGCTCATGCCTCTGGTGTCTAGCTATCTAGTTGCTACACTTCGGGTTTTCATGAATACTATTCCATACCAATATTCATTTCAATTTCTAGAGCTTGTTCACATGGTCGTTCTCATTAGAGCAGTTGATGCTCCTAGAGTCCCACAACCACAACCATGATCAACAACTACCTTGCCCATTATATCATCAAATGTATTCTCAACCATATACATCTTGCAAAATGTGATGTGACGTCCTACCTTTCCCATTATATCATCAAATATATTCTCGAGCATATGCAACTTGCAAGATGTAATGTGAGGTCCAGTTGAATATTGTCTAAGATCCAACACGTTTCAGGAGAGCTAATGAGGAGTCATTTTCTCTTTCCTCTAATTATTTGTTTTGTTGTGGATGAAATTTACTCGCATAAACTAATTCTTTATTGTGTCAATTCACTGCCATGTTTTTATTGTCATTTATATTGTATTAATGTCATGTTTGGTTCCCTCTTCAATGGTCACGTGATTATAAATTTCCCAGCTAGTCCATTATTTCCTCTCCAATTAGAGCATTGGCTTCATCTTCATCCTCTACATTTTTTTTCAAGCATTGAGCAACTAGGTTGGAAATGAATGGTCCAAGCCCATGCATATTCCATTTTCTTTTAGGAGAGAAGGTTTAGCCACAACCAATTTATTGAAAATTCATTTGTTGAGATTACAAATGTTCCATTGAAATGTTGTTTGTTTAATGCTCTTCCTTGAGATGCTCTATGCCAAACTACCATTTCTAAGAATCTCTACTACGACGATCACTTTTGTGCATAACGAATTTAGAACCCTTGTTCATCAGTTCAATTTTTTCATAAAAGCTAGCACCAAAACCTTTTGAAAAACAAGTCAATACAAGATTTTATATTTTGAGATAGTTTGGGAAATTCCTGTAACGTCCCCGAAATAACAATACGTATTTAATTAGATTATCAAGCAATTTATAATCGACATACAATTATCAACTAATTAACATCAAACTTCAAAACTATAAGTATAGAAACTTATCTGTGATTTCAGTTGAAGTCTGCTAATTGCAACAAGGTTTTGGGGACGACTCTCCACCCAACCGTAGGCTCAGTTGCACAAACTCTTGCTACAACTGGCCACCCCCGAGCATTCAATCAATGTACTACTTCCAGGGTATCCTTTATCTCACAATACTATTCTCCCAAGAGAATGGATGGTGGAATCATGGAATGATGGAATGCCTCTCATCTTCCTCCCCATCTATTAAATAGAGAAAACATTGGAAGGGGAACCACATGCACACACTCCATGTGTCAACATGCAACTTTACTGCTTTCTTGTTTTATTCTTTTGTTTTTACTTTTTGATAGTTTTACTGATTTTCACTATTTTTTCTTGTTTTATTTCTTTTGTTTTTACTTTTTGATAGCTTTACTGATTTTTACTATTTTTCTGTTTATTCTTATTTATATTTATTTATAGCATGTAATTAATTTATTACTATTTATTATTTATTATTTCATTTATTGTTTATTATTTATTTAATATTTAATATTATTTATTATTTATTATTAAGGTACATTACAATTCCTCTGCTACAAACATTTTTATTTTGGCAAATGTATATTACTTATTATTGAGGGACTAAAGTACATCGTATCCAATGCCTTTGGAATGTCATAAAGAGAACCATATTATTTGTTGAATACTTTTCTTCCTTTTACAAATGACATAGGTGAATTTTTTTTGATGAATACATTTTGCAGGTGGTGTTGGATGTGTTTAGGTGAGTCTTTGGATTTCTATCTAAGGTTATCACACACATAACATCTTGTGTGGCCAAGAAATGGAGAAAATGACGTGTTATTCTTGATTTCATGTTCTTATTTGTATACATTTTTCATTCAACAACTTTATGACCAAATTCATTGCACAAATAATAGTAGCCATAGAATGAGTTTGTGTACCTAGTTACTGATTGCCTTCTTGTAGGGAATTTTCTTTAATTGTTTGCCTATGGATACCTTCTTTCTTGTTATACCTTGCGCTATTTTGTCTTGATTTGATTTATCTTACAATCCACTGCTACATGTCCAGGTTCATGGCAAGAAATTTTCTTCAAGGGAGGAAAAAATCTCCTTTGGAATCTTCCAAATTTGTTCAACTCATTATCAAGGGAAAATGAACTTTTTTCAAAGAATCCTTTCTTCACCTCATTCTTTCCATTTTGATTATACTGCTTGTCTTTTTTTATTTCTTTATCAATCATGTTGCTACTGGATTGTACTCCTACAAGTCCTTTAAGGGTTGATTCATTATCCTTTATGACTACTTTTATCTACTGCACTTTTCTGATTTCTTCATGGAGAGAACATCCTCTTTTGGTTGTTTACACAACCTATTCTTTTCATCTAACTCTCTTCTAGCTAAATTAATATCATACTCTAATCTTTCACACTGCACCTATTTCTCATTAAACTGACTATTCATCATCCCTTCTATGCCTCTTCATGCTATGTATTTAGATTAATAATTTCTTCCTTGTACTCATGCTCTCGTCATCACATATTTGCACAAGTTTCTTCAGGCCTTTGTTTTCATTCTCCAGTCTATCTATTTCAGCCAATGCTAAGTCAAGCCTAGCTTGATGTTCATCTTTTTTTTTCTTCATGAGAGTTAGGTACATTCACACATGAAAAGGTTTCATTTAATTTAACACTTTCCTTTTGGCAAGGTTTTTTCTTCTTCCTCTTTCTCTTTTCCTTTTCTGCACTACAACTACTAGTCTCTCCTTCATGCATGAGCTACAATCTATTCCATATTTATTTTGATTATTTTAAATATATTACTATATCAATATCCTTATTATGAATATTGTTATACATTTCACATTTTGCCTTAGCATTCCATTGTTGTTCTTCAATAGAGAGGGAATCAGATTTACTATATCCATCACATACACTTTTCCGTACACTAGGTCCATAAGATATTAGTTCTTCTTTTACCTTATCTCTCCATTCATAAAACTTTGCTGCACTTAACACATATACACTATGATAATCCATATTCAATCAAATCTACTTTCCAATTGTTAAGCTGTCATAGAAGGAACCTGATTATGATATGAATTGAAGGAGACTTGCCTAAACTAAAAGAGGGGGGGGGGGGGGGGGGGGTGAATCAATTTAGTTCATTCATGGACATTAAATTTCTTTTATTTTTACTGATTAACTAAATTGTTAAATGATCAATAATGATCAAAATACACTATATGGACAACATATTTAAAATACAAGCATCATGTAACCATATAAACCACAACATAAAATCAACAAAAAAAAGCATCAAATATGGATACCAGGTATAAGTGGAAACCCATAAAGGGAGAAACCATGATTTGTTATTATTGTGATGCAAAGGTAATCTCCTACTCCCTTATTACATTTGATTTTCTATAGGCTCCAACCTATAGGAGGCTTCTACCTCAATTTTTCTGTAAGCTACAACATGCAAGGAAGCTCTAACTCCCATAAGATTTTTGTAGGCTACGACCCATAGGAGGATCCTAACTCAACAAGCTCCAAACTGTCATTTATCAAGTTACAACTTGAAAGGAGACTAAAATCCCCTGATACATACAAAAAATATCTTGCTAGTTTACTTGTTCTATAAATCCTCATAACTACATTTTTGTCTCATCTTCTTCTTCTCCTCAAATCTTCTTCACATCTGCTTTCTATGTGTATCAGGTAATTCATTAATAATTCTACAATAATCGCTCACATTCTCTCATTCTCTAACACCCTTCCCTTTCAAAATTACATCATTTTATAAAGATAGTTTGCTAGATTTTAGTATTCCACACTAGAATATGAAGTGAAAAATATTTCCTCTTTGCATTCCACGATTTCGTTTCACACCTTTTTAGATTTTGAATATTAAAACAAAAATAAATGCTCCGTCCAATATTATTTTCAGCCACTTGTAATGGTTAAATGCACCAACATAATGCCAATACCATGTAAATTTATAGAGATAACATAAGACCATGTAGTTGAACATTTATACATTAGCAACCTCAACATAGTATATTGACATAATACTTCAACTTGTTCATAAAATCTGCATACACTTTATCATCACCCTTTGCTGCTCATTTGTTCTGCTGTCAATAGTTATGTTCCGTCATCAACACCTTTGCCTTAGCCTTTCATCACAACAATGATCATGCCTTTTCCTTTTCCTTGTGTCTTCCTTGCATCACAACGATTTCTGCAAACATTTCTCATAGAGCCATTTAAAATGCATCAATTCATATCAATCATTAACATCATCACTCAACTGCATCTCCTCTCATACATATGGCAACCACAAGCTGCATCTCTTTTGTCAAGCATCACAATCATACAAGCATCATAACAATGGCTCTCTTGGTGACTTATCTTGCTACTCCTTTGCCTTTGTTGTTCCTTTGCTGCTCCATTTCTTGTTGCTCATTTTCCCCCGTTATTCCTTTGTTGCTCCTTTGTTTCTCTTTTCATCACAACAATGTCTTGCGGTCACATTACCTTGCCTTGCATCTTTGCAACACATTTTTCACCATAACTTTCCTTGCATCTCTACAACACATTTCTCAAAAAGTACAATGCATTAAGGATCACGAGCTTACGCAATCAACAAGTATTACATCACTTACAACAACTTCCTTTGCAACATGAGTATCAAAATATGCAATCAACAATATTACATCGCTTGCAACTGTTAATTTTTCTTTGCTTTGATAATTTCATTTCATTATTTATTTCCATATTAAATTAACCCCATAACATCATAAAATTATTCATATTTACATCATTATTCAGTAGCATATGCAACTATATAGAAAGAAAATTATCATAATCAATGCAGTGGAACATAAAGGAACAACATAAGAAAAACATTCACACTTGGAGACACTAGGATTGGTTGGAGACTAGGGCAAAACCCACTACAGGGAAAACCCTTCCAAATTCTTCTTCTTATTAGATTGTCATTGAATGATTCAGTAAAGAGTGAGTACAATGATCCATATCTTCAACCATAAACCTATACAACAAAAGCAACTAAACAACAATCATGATATGAACCCAACAATGCCAATAATAAAAAACCTGATTCAGGAACCCGTAATCAACTATCGTTGTCTGTAGTCAACTACTAAACTCTATGGTCAACTGGTGAAAACTTCGGTCAACTGAAAATTCAATCTATAGGTTCCAGTCACAGGGAGGATGTGTCATGCATGTGATTGAAAGGCTCTAGTAAAAATTTGTCCATGACATGCCTACAAATTATTTCTCCATGACATGCCTATGACTGAGACCCAAAACCCTAAAAACAAATATACGAGCTTCGAACCCTGCAATTTTGGACCTGTGCCAACCAATTGCCGCGAACTTGCCTTAGACCCATGGGAGCCAAACCAAATAAGATAATAGAAGAATTCTCCATGTTGTTGTTTAAATGAGGTTCACTTGAATTGTATTTATAGGCTTCAAGGGTCTCCAATTTGGTTTAGGGACAACCTAATCAAATGCGCACATGTGGGATTTATTTAAAAAATACACTTTCCCTTATCCAAATTGAGTGCTTCAATAGTCAAAATTGGTCCTCTCAAAAAGAGGAATCTCGACCCATGGTTGGAATTTTTCACTGATATGCCAAATTAACACCCCCTCTTAGCTAGGGAGAAATTCCAACTACATCATGTAATCATCGGAAGAATCCTGTCATCAAATCATATCCAATCTCAAGTATCTCATCATCAAATGTCGTCACTATTCATATCGATTCATCTCTACTTCTTCCTGCTTATCTCCAGATCGCCTATGCTCATATGCTGAACATTCTCGAATATAAAAGAAGAAGAATTTGATATCAGAGGGGAGCCTAAGCTACCACCCTCTATTCATCGGGGATCCACTGCTACCACCCGAAATCACTGCCAACGAGGAGCCCAATGTTACGACTCGAGAAACATCAGAGAGCTTATCGTCAAGGAGCACAACTCAACCTAGAACCACATTAGGGAGCACATATCAACCTAGAACCTCATGGGGGAGAAAAAAATATTCAATCTCATATTGAGCAATAGGTGATATAGGCGAGCACATCTCAACCCATCCTAATTCTCACCGATCTTCCCAACAATGACCCTCAAGAGTCATGTGGTAGAACACCTACATCATAATCTGAGCTTGAGTGAGATACCCGACCTACCGAAGGTAAGGATCACACACCTCTAATCCTTCTCAACCCATTGGCCAAGCAGGGGGGGACAATCCCAACAAGCCCAACTTAAGGGTATGATGTCGACTGAGGTATACTTTATGCATAGACCAAGATAGGGGGAGATACCCAACTTGTAAAAAAAAACAAGGATCCCACACACCCTATGGGTGACAATAGGGGATATACCCGACCTAATGCATGAGTAGGGATCATACAAACCTATTTTCTAGAGTTCCCTCAACCCTAGGAGCCCTCCATCTTAGTTCCACACCTTGGGAGCTCAGAAAAGGGGGAAGAGCGAGCTCAATGTTCTTGATCAATCCTGCTATCTGTAAATTAGAAACATATCATCATGCTCATACCTAGTGCCTTCTTAATCATAATGTCACAATCAAATAAAATATCATGTCAAAAATATATATATCACAAAAATTATACTTTATTCATCCTCCCTCTCACGGAGGCAGCAACCACAAGGCTAAACTTGTCTCGTACAAAAACATTGACTGAAGATATCTTGGTCCTAGCTATATATAGGATTCTCTGCTAATCAGATCCTACTCATTATTATCACAATGTATCCCTGACATATCCAGAACCTGCTCAAACAACTCTCCAAAGAGCTTCTTCAACCTGACTCATAGCTAGCCATGCTGGCATCATCGTAATCAACCTCGACTGTGCTTAATGCTAGGGTATTTTAATCAAAATATCATGGTAGATCTCACACTAAGGCAACACCCAAATGTGATCATCACATCCATAATGATCCCAAACAACATCGGTATATCCATGCAGTCACATATCACAGGAAGAATGTCTTAAAGAAAAAATTGATCATCCCATGCAAATATCTCAAAGGGGGCTTGACAAAAACTCAATGTGTAAGAAGCAGTTCAATCATGAATTCACTTAGGTTCTATGTGGATGAGTGTTCACACAAAGGGGTGTTCAAACAAACATCAATGCCTGAATTGACTGTCTATTACCAAGTAGGTTCAACAATATCTCTTCATAACTTCTTAAATTTAATCAGAGTGTCCAAGGATTTGCATTTCTACTTTCCAAAAACTCTTCAATAGCTTCACGATATAGATTCTCTTTTCCAAACTTCAGTAAGTTATTCATCATGCCATGATTCATTATTTGGAGCTTCAGAAGCCAACTCCCTCTTACTTTGATCATCAGATGCTCATTACCTTCCAAGAATAGACTACCAATATATAAAACCAAAATTAAAGTCATACCTTGGATCCCTTTTGAAGTAGAGTTTCAGATCAACACATCTTCATGACATACCAAACTCGGGGAGCTTGTTTTATACAATGTTTTATGCAAATATAAAACTTAACCAAACCAATATGCTTAGACTTACACAAATCAATATTGTGAAATCAAATCAACCAAGTAAGCTTATCAAGCCTTAGATGACAGATAAAAAATAATATAAAAATCATAAATTTTTCTGCCAATATCACTGTAATAAACTCTTTGGACCAGGTGACAGGTAGAGCTCATATCCAAATACCAAGTCATGACTTCATCTATTGTCATGTCAACAAATTTAAGCAATATCAAATTCCATCAGGCCATTCACATAATCATAATATGAATTATTTCTATCACTAGATGTGAATGCATATACCAAGGATAAGTCACAATTGTTTATACTTCAACCAATGTGCCAAATCCAATGAAGCCAATACAAAAATCAATGTCAACATCAATCACTGAAAGTCACTATGCCCACATAGAATTGTCATCAAGGAAAATCATCAGTCATCAAATACCAAATTAGATCAAAACTCTAACTTGTTATCGTTGTGAATTCAAACAATCCATAAGCCAAAATATGTCTATGAACCATCAAGCATCATGTCAAAGTTATAAAGCATCATCAATTATTCAGGAAAACTAAGTCAATAAACCAAATCTTGTCAAATCCTTGCAATTTTTATCAAATACTGTCATATACTAGCTTCAGTGATCAAATCAAAATAACATACTAATATGGATATTCTGGTCCCCTGCAAACACAATTTTTGTCAACACATTTACATTATCTATAGTAAGTGAAAGATTCAAACTTGCCTGCTCTTAAGACATTCTAATGTCTGCTCCATATCTGTAGGATTGTCATACTTCTGGTGCATACTTTTGCATAAGGCTTTGGTTTTGTAACCTACCGACATAACCACACCCATAGGCTTTCTTTCGTGCGGTTGGAGAACTATAACCACACTCTTAACCTTGCTTCCGTGCGGTTGGAGAACTATAACCACACTCTTAACCTTGCTTCCGTGCGGTTGGAGAACTATAACCACACTCTTAACCTTGCTTCCATACGGTTGGGGCTTAGACTGAGGGAAACCCTCTATTTTCATACTATAACTTGTTGCAAACCACCAACATCAAACATTTGTGTATTCATGCCACCAACATCAAATATTTGTCTATTCATGCCATAAAACTTCAACAATAAAGAATCTTCTATACATCTTAATGATAATAGGTGTAGGGGTCTTATGGAGAGATTCCCCCTCTTAATGGGAAGCCACTTCAATCATAATCATTCAAGTCACTGACCTATCTATAATACTGTCATGCATCAGTAGAACTGTTATATCATAAAATCAACCTATATCATGTTATAACACATATATTCATCATGGTCATAACATGTCAGTGTCGACTACTTGATCATCTCATTTGAACATGACATCAAATTTTCATCAAGGGTTAGAGTCATATAATTAGTGCAAATGTCAACTACTTTATCATACTTTGAGGATCATAATCACTTCATCATCAAATCAAGGCATCCAATTTTACCATATGTCATAATTACTAAGCCAAGGTCAACAAGGAGATCTTGAGCAATAATATTATTGTTACATTTCTATCATCATAGTTATCATGCTTATCATAAACAATATCAATAGTATCAAGCTACCATATATAAGAATCAAAGTGCTAGCCTTCTTTATGGGATCAAGATATCCATCATGTCTAAGATGTGAGATTCTTTGCCAAATATCAAGTATATCAACATATAAAAAATCAATGTTTCTAAGTAGCTTTTCCATGAATTAATAGAATGTAAATACCAAGTGCACCATCTCATCATAAGTACCATGAATCAAACTTAATTTAATATGCATGTATGATCCATTTGTGAAGGTGACATTCTCATCATACTTTAGGGCTTACCTTTCCATCCAATATTGCAGCTGAAACATAACATTGAAACAATACACCATATATACCTTGTAGTATTCAAATACCTTGACATAGGCAGTGGGAGCACTTTTTCAACTTCCTTGTCATGGGAAACTGTAGCTCTTCTCTTCCTACACTAGCCATGTTTTCCGGCACCTCAGATGATACTCAAGAAGGATCCACTTTTCACATCTCATTAAGATGTTATAACTATCCAAATACTCATATATACATGCAAGAAGCATAATTAATGATCAAATCAATAAATCTAAACAAAAGTAAATAAGGGACATAAATTAAAAGTACATATCTTATAACGAGAGGAGAACAAATCCCTCTTGAACCAACCTTCAAGAGTCCTTAACATCTCTTATCCATATGCCAATGTTGCCTTCAATATTTCAACTTCATCAGCAACTAGGTATAATAGAGACTATCCCATCTGAGCTTCATCAAGTCTGTCTCAAGTGCTTTGAACATATTAACATTGATCATGCATATCTCAACTATTTTCTATAAACCAGGGTTTATTCCAAACCCTAACTCATAGTGTCCATCAAACCCTAATAACTAGATTTTCTAGGGTTTCCTTCAAACCCTAGTATTCTTTTAGGTCTCCT
Source organism: Pinus tabuliformis (assembly GCA_031772625.1). NCBI lineage: Eukaryota > Viridiplantae > Streptophyta > Pinopsida > Pinales > Pinaceae > Pinus > Pinus tabuliformis. The sequence continues at coordinate 819,636,704 of CM062818.1, forward strand.
CCATCTTCTCATGCTTCCATCACAGTGTCTTCATAGAGGCGATCTTTAATGACTTTTCTTCAGTCCAACTCTAATACCATGTTAATTTTTCTTAGGTCTATATTGTTCTTTGCTTTGATTATTGCATTTCATTATTTCCATATTAAATTCACCCCACAACATCATAACATTATTCATATTTACATAATTATTCAACAACATATGGAGCTATATATAAAGAAAAATATCATCGTCAATGCAAAAAAACATAAAGGAAAATAGAAGAAAAGCATTCACACTTGGAGACATTAGGATTGGTCGAAGACTAGGGAAAAACCCACTACAGGGAAAAACCTTTCAAATTCTTCTTCTTATTAGATTTTCATTGAATGATTCTTCAAAGAGAGAGTACAATGATCCATATCTTTAACCATAAACCTATCCAACAAAAAAAACTAAACAACATTCGCAAGATGAACCCAACAATGCCAATAATCAAAACCCTGATTCAGGAACCTATAATCAACTATCGCTATCTATAGTCAACTGTCGAAATCTATGATCAACTATTGAAAAATTCGGTCAACTGAAAATTCAACCTTTAGGTTCCAATTGCAGGGAAGATGTGTCATGCATGCGGCTAAAAGGATTTGCTCAAAGTTTCTCCATGATATTCCTGCGAATGCAATCGAAATTTCTCCATGACATGCCTGCGGCTGAGACCCAAAACCCTAAAAACATAGATGTGACCTTCAGACCATGTAATTTTAGACCTATGCCAACCAATCTCGGTGAACTTGCCTTAGACCTATGTGAGCCAATCCAAAGAAGAGAATATAAGAATGCTCCATGTTGTTGTTTAAATGAGGTTGACTTGTCTTGTATTTATAGCCTTCAACAATGTCCAACTTGCTTTAGAGACGACCTAATCAAATGTGCACATATAAGATTTAATTCAGAAATACACTTTCCCTTGTCTAAATTGAGCACTTCAATAGTCGAAATTGGTCCTCTCGAAAAGAGGAATCTCAACCCATGGTTGGAATTTTTCACTGAGTTGCCAAATTAACAGCACCAACTGCCTTTGCATCATAAGTATCAACATAAGAAAGCATGATAATACGCATCACAATATATGATGAAAACAAAGAAGTTCCTTAATCTATGATCAACATGACATATCAAGCATACCACCCAGGCATACCTTTCTACTGTTCCTTTGACATCAATTACAATAATGCCTATAAAATTGGAATATTATAAAGAGGTGTAAAATGAAACTAGGGTTTATCCTAGAAGACAATAAGTATTATCTATAAAATTTTTAGGGTTTGTAAACAAAACCCTAGATCTAGATTAATGTTTATGTTAAAAGAAGAAACCCTAGCTCATGCAAGGAATAAATGGCATTATGAGAACGAGGTTGATAAATTTGAAATAAGGATTTGAGAAGGCTAAGATCAAGAGGGAGCTGAAAAATTCCCCTCTATCCTCAAAAGATAAGTATCTTATATCTCTCTTCCTTGATTATTATTGTTATTGTTGTTTTCACTATTAGTTAGCCTCTTGTCTTTGTTTCTTTCATTAGGTTGTAATTGTTCTTCCATGGTCTCCTAGTGATGATTGTAGCTACATAGTGAAGGCCGCTGAGGCTTTGGAAACAAATGGAAGTAGTGGAAGAATGAAACAAAGCTTGTGATAAGAGGAATTTCCCATAATTGGGGATTCGTGATGAGAAATATTATAGTAGATTAGATCCTAGGTTAGAGGAAGTACACAGATCAACAAGTTTGAAGTATACCTTGATTGTGCCGAATAAAAGTCAGTGGTGACTTCCAAATGGATCTACAAGATCTAACATGCAACGGTTGGAAACATAGACAAGTACAAAGTGAGAGTTGAGAATAGAAGGTTCTCCCAGAAAGAGGGAGAGGATCATGACAAGACGTTTGCTCCAATTATTGGGTACACTTTTGTTAGAATTATTATCATTTCTTTGAAAATTTCACTAGTTGGATGTAGAGATTTTTTTTTCTCAATAAAGTAATTGAGGAATAAGAAGTGTACATCGAGCTACCTCATGACTTTGAGGTACATGAGAAGCAGACTCATGATTGAAGAAATATTTGTACAATCACAAGCATACACATTGGGCTTGGTATTCTTGGATTGATGGATATCTGATGAGTCTTGGTTAATCTTATTATTATATGATTTGTTTCCGATGGAAGCAAAAGGACTCATGTGTTAAAGGGAGCAACTGTGGTAGAAATCTTTTCTTTTGTAAAAAAAGGAGTAATCAGGGAGCCTTATTTTAGCTTCAGAGGGTGTTTACCTCTAAGTTAAAAATGATGGAATGTCAGGGTAAGAGAGAAACCATGATTTCCACAATAAGATATGTTTCAGAAAGAACATAGTTAGGGTAACCAGAAAGTACCTGACGAGGCTCATCAATAGGTGAATTATATGGGCCTTAATGCCACTCTACAACTTATTAAAATCATATTTTCTCACAATTCTTTACATATTTTATTATATTTTTGTTAGTGAGAAGGGTAAAGGTGAGATGTTATGTCATGTGGCCTAATGTGCATTAATTGCAGGATTTGGAGCAGTTTTTGGCTAATTTAAGTGCAGGAACTCCAAGTAGACAAACAAGAGGGATTTTATGAGATTAGATCTCCCTCCTTAGCTCCTCAATCACTCAAAGATTCCTCCACCAGATCTCATCAACTCGAAGTTACAAGCAGCCAAGGTCACCAAGGTCATTGATAGCTAAACCAGTGATAGTTGAAGACAAGTTAATATTGAGTTTTGGAGCCAAGCCTCCCTAATTTTAAGGAAGATATTCGTAGTTTGAGTTGAATAATTAAGAAGGACTAGGGCCTCATTAGGATTCGACTTTTTATTATAGACAAGAGGCAATTTTGAGCATAAGACATTATGACTATTATTCTCAGGTTATTTTTGACATTTTGGTGATAATGGAAAGGGTTTCTTTAATCTAGCACTAAGTTGACTCAGAGGGATGAAGCTCTTGGGTTAGGGCCCAACCCTAGCAACAGAGGTTCCTCTTATTTTTTTATATGTATGCTTAGATTACATTCATAGTTAGCTTCTAAAGTTATTTCTATTTATCCCATTTGCAAGTACTTGAATTATTGTTTAGTTTTTCTCCCATTAGTTGAAAAGGTAGATCAGTGGTACAATAGTGAAAGTAAATACATCAGGAAATATTGTGATAGTGGTCTCTTCCTCATCTCCCTCATGGGATCATGGTTTGAGGGCCCCACTCTCACAACCCCCAAAACATATTTGTCTGTTTAGATCATTGCATGGCTAGGGTTGTTGATTGAGTAGATTACTGTTTATAATTCCTTAGAGGCACCTGCAAGTGGAATTTTGGTTTTTGAAGTTGCTGTAGTATAGAGAGCATTGCATTTCACAGATTTCGCCATTAGCCATCAATAATTCTATTTTTACTAAATTCAACTCATCTTTTCCATATGTAAATGAAGTTATGCATAAATGAATGAAATACTGTATGTTTTTGTAGGAGTTTCTAATTTGTAGGGAGAACTGATTTCACCAGCCTCATCCAAGTTGTCTTCATCCATACTACCCACGTCTACTAACCCCTAATCCAAATTTATGTTTTGTAGCAAAGTGGACATCTCCCTTCAGCAAATCCAACCATCTTGAAGAGTTGGGCTGAGCCTTGGGTAGTATACACCTCTCCTCTATGACTTATACCACCATCAGATGCCTTTCCCACACTTTATTCCACCTCTCCTACCCTCCTATAGCTTTCAGCCTATTTCCTGTAGTAAACCATGACATCCTGTAGTAAAAACCAGGACATCTTGTAGTACTACAGGAAACCCCGTAGCAGCCTGTTTTATGCTCGAATTAAGCAGAAATGATCATATAAGATTAGGTTAGGCCTCCACTTGGATTCCATAACCTCAACACCATTTTGGACCTATTTCCCCATGCCTTTCTCCCCTGCAAAAGATCAGATTTGTTCACTTAGCATTTACATTTATAAAATTTAAAATAAAAAAAGACCATTTTATGCAATTTCTAGTTAGTACATGCATACAACAGTTAGAGTAGTTTGAGGTTAATTTCCATGCTTGCTTAGTCTAACTAACTATACGTTGGAATGCATGGTTAAATTAGGTCTCTTTTGCAAGTAATGTGTAAATTCTCAGCTAGATAATTTCATGCCACTTAATAGCACTTTCTCATTCAACATTTTCATTTCCTGAGATATGCAACATTTCCTTTCTGCATTACAGATAGTTTTCCATTTGATGTTAGTAGTCATACTCCTTCTAGTCAATAGAAGTCTGGTTTAAAAAACCCTAGTGGTCTATCGCCCCAGTTGAAAAGTGACAAGAGTAGACCGTTGCATCTACTGTGTATACAACACTATCACCTCCAAGTTTGTAGGAACCCTAGGTTGACAAAGTAAAGTTGGTAGCCCTAGGAGTTGCAACATCCTTGATGCACTTTTAGAGCTCATCACTTTTTAGCAGTGTTCGCGAGGAGATGTTTAAGTAGATGTGATTTTTTCTTACCTTTCCATTTTACATTCAGTAAATAGATGCAATTCCTGCTTTCCTGTTTTTTTCATTCACCAGATAGTTGCAATCTTTGCTTTCTTTCCATTCTGCAAGTAGTTCCATTCAACAAATAGTTTCAAATCTTGCTTTCTTTCCATTCTACAAGTAGTTTTTTAAAAAACCCTAAAAGGAAAAAAAAGGACAAATTCCTTTCATGTCTTGTAGGAGTAGAGATAACTTAGGAATTTTTTTTCCAAATACCCCCACTGCATCTAACAACCAACCTTCCCTCTTCTTTAGTGGCTGTGAGCTAGAGGACCCATTAGACGAACAACCAAAGATATTTGAAGAGCTTATTGGAGAAGAAGAAGAAGAAACCATTCCACCAACCTACACCATGGCTGAAAATAGAAATGGGATTGAAAACATAAATGGAGCTAAAAACAAAACTGAGGGTACTTTTCCCATTAGAGAAACTAATGGAGTTGCTAGGATGAAAAACATAAGCCCCTATGCCCTTCCTCACTTCCATGGCTTAACCTTAGAGGACCCAAATACCTTTTTGTTTGAGTTTTTTGTCATATGTAGAAATTATGATTATACCTCTGATGACCTGAAGTTGAAATTGTTCCCATCCACCCTCAAAGATGCAGCCTTGTGCAAGTTCATGGGTTTACATGGGGACAACATCACTACCTGGGCTCAAATGAAAAAAGCCTTCAATAATAAGTACAAGGATTATTGCAGGTCCAAAGATACCAAAGAGGAAATATTTAGAATGACCTTGAGACATGATGAGTCTCTTGAAGATTATGAGGAAAGGTTACAACTTAGCTACAATAGGGCCAGAAGCACCCTCGATCCTGAATCACTCAAGCTAGTCCTTCTTAGAGGGATCCGGGAAGATCTCCTAGGAACCCTAAACATGATTTTAGGAAGAGACATCTACCAGTTATCCTATGATGATATCAAGACAATTTTCAAAAATCATATTAGGGCATCCAGAAAGAAGGGCAGGGCTAGTCAAGCTTTGGCCAGTTCATTCTCCTCCAACACATCCATCAAAATTGAAATTGGGAACATGTTGGAAGACTTCAAGAGTGAAATTCTGCATACCCTTTTCTCTGCAAATGGATGCCATGCAGATCAAGAGGAAGTAGGAGGAAGCAGAAAGAGCCTTAACTGCCTTTTTCCATAGATGCACCAGAAGGCACCCTAAATGAATGTCCATTGAATCTTATAGAGATATGCTCAGTCTATGAGGAGAAACACTCCACAAAAAAGTGCCCTTCTCTTCCTGGATTGAAAGCTATGTATCAAGGAACTAAAGGTGTGAATGAACAACTTTTTTATATTAATCAAATAGGGCCTCAAGGACCTCGACCATACCAGCAAGGCATGCAAGGGGTTTTCTATTCATATTACAACCCTAACGAGAATGCATCCATTCCCCCTTGGTTTCCTCTTGCTTATCCTTCATGGTCCACACCTTCTCCCTAGTCTTTTGCACCTCAATACCATTCCCAACCTACCAATAAATCATTTCAGCCATAAGTTCCCCCAGAACCTCAGTGGAATACACCATCCCAGAGGTGGAGGCCCCCATACAACCAATCTCCAACCTTACTTCCTCCACCTCCATCTCAAGCATAACTCCTTCACCCTGTTCCATCTAAGCAACCTCAGATGCTACTCAACCAAATCCGAACTCGAACAACAAACATGTACAACAAGTCTATAGTGGGGAAACATCTTACCCTGCCTATGTTGTGGAAATTCAAGAAATCAACATCAGGTCTGGAAGAGTGCTTCCTGATAATTAACCTTCATCTCCACATGAGGATATTGAAAAGGAAAAGGAGGATAGTGTTCCTAAAGCCAATCCACCTCATTTCCTAAGAGATTAATCCATCCTATCCAACACACCCCATAAGATACCGAACTTTTGGGTGAATTGAAAAACTAGTGTGTTAAAATCCTGCTCCTCCAAGCTATCAAGGATGTCCCCATCTACAACAAGTTAATCAAGGAGAAATGATTCAAACATCCTAGGAGGTGAAAGAAAGACACCCCTACCATTAATGTCATTGGAAAACTGTCTGACTTAATGTTGGGGCGAGTGATTTGCTCGAAGTATTTAGATCCTGGAAGTCCTATGGTAGATGTGCACATTGATGGTATCATTTTCCCCCATACCTTGATTGATCTTGGGGCTACCATCAATGTGATGATGAAGGAGACTATGCTTAAACTGAACCTCTAAGGATCATTAAGGAAGACCACACAAATATTACAACTTGCAGACAGATCCACAGTAGCTCCTGAGGGAGTTGTTGAGGATGTGATGGTCTCCATTGATTCATGGGAATACCCTATTTACTTCTTATTTCTCCAACCTAAGACCAAGTTTAATGGTTATCCTCTCATCCTTGGAATGCCATGGTTAGCCACTGCTGATGCTTACATAAGTTGCAGGGCTGTGAATATGACCATTAAAAATGGTCATTTGTCCAAACAATTGGTCTTGTACCCTCCTTCTCAACCATCTCTAGAGCATGACTTACCTTTATGGTTAGAAGAGGAGGAGGAAGATGAAGTCTACTCTTCCCCAATATGTACCCTAGATGCTACTATAGGAGGGGGGCAACCTGATTGAGAAAATCCTCTAGAATCAGCCCCCCAACACCATGTCCCTTGAGGAGTTAGTAAAGAAAGCTGAAGATAACCCTTGGACTGATTTGTGCCTAGCTGACTCAAGTCCTACTCATGTCAAGATGATATAATTTTTTCCAGAAATAACATTGAAAATCAAACCCTCTCTCTCTGAACATTAGAAAAATGAGTTATGTGACATGCTAATAGAGCATCTAGATGCCTTTTCCTGGAGTTATTGAAGGGAGTGCACCCTTCGGTGTGTACTCACCACATTTACATCAAGGAAGGCTACAAGCCAGTGCGCCAACCTTAGAGGAGAGTAAACCCAACCCTCAAAGATATAGTTCAATAAGAACTACAAAAGTTGTTGGATGCAGGGTTCATTTACCCCATCTCATATAGTGAGTGGGTGTCTCCTATGGTTCTGGTGCCAAAGAAGAATGGGAAATGGAGGATCTATGTGGACTACAGAAAGCTAAACAAAGCCACAAAAAAGCCCATTTCCCTCTACCTTTCATTCAACAAGTATTATATGGTCGTGTAGGAAAGAAATTCTTGTATTTTTTGGATGGATTCAATGGTTACAATCAGATCTAGATCAACCCAGAGGACCAAGATAAAACCACCTTAACTTGTCCTTGGGGTACCTTTTCTTATAGGGTCCTTCCTTTTGGATTATGCAATTCCCTTGCCACTTTTAAGAGGGTAGCCCTGAACATCTTTTCAGATCTAGTCCATGACTCTGTGGAAATTTATATGGATGATTTCAACCCTTTTGGGTGTGATTTCCTAGAGGCTCTCTCTAACTTGGGGAAAATATTAAACAAATGCATTGAAATGAACTTATCCCTTAGTCCTGAGAAGTGTGAGTTCTTGATGAATGAAGGGACTGTTCTAGGTCACTCAATATCCCAAGAAGGACTACAAGTGGACCCAAATAAAATTGCTATCATAAAGAGGGTCCCTACTCCTCAAAAGCAAAGGGATGTCAGAAGTTTCTTGGGCTTAGCTAGATACTATAGGAGATTCATAAAGGACTTCAACAAAGTAGCCTCACCTTTGTTTGGAATATTGGCTAAGGACTCCAAATTTTTATGGTTAGAAAGCTACCAAGAGGCCCTAGAAACCCTAAAGGAAAAGTTGACTACTGCACCTATACTTTGAGGCCCAAATTGGGCTCTTCCTTTCCACATCCATGCTGATGCCTCTGACAAAGCTATAGGAGCATCTCTAGGCCAGATAGATGACAAGTTACCTTATGCCATTTACTTCATCAACAAAAATCTGTCCAAGGCTGAATTGAACTATACTGTGACTAAAAAAGAGCTCCTAGCTGTTGTCCATTCCTTGAATAAATTTAGACATTACATCACTGGTTACCAGACCTTTGTACATACTGACCATGCTGCTATTAAATATTTGATGAACAATCCTGATGTGAATGAAAGAATTATTATATGGTTTCTTTTGTTACAACAATTTTATATAACTATCATTGATAAGCCTGGTAGAGAAAATGTAGCTGCAGATTTTTTGTCTAGACTATCTTTTTCTTGTAGGTGAGGAAGGAATGGTTGATGATCAGTTTCTAGATGACAATTTATTCTCTATTTTAGTTCTCTCTCCATGGTTTTTTGACGTAGCCAACTACTTAGTGGCTACACATTTCCTTCCAAATATTTCCTCCAAGGAAAAGAGAAGAATTATAAGAAAAAGCGCATCATTCACTTGGATTGGGGGAAATCTCTTCAAGCTAGGCCCATATCAAATTCTGAGGGGATGTGTCAGGGAGGAGGAGTTTTTTGACATCCTTCTAGCCTGTCATGATGGGTCTTGTGGAGGTCACTTTGCAACCAAGAGGACAACCTTCAAGGTACTACAAGCTGGCTACTACTAACCCACTCTCCACCAAGATGCAAGAAGATATATCAGTCGATGTGACCAATGCCAAAGAATGGGGAAACCTACTCCCAAGAATGAAATGCCTTTGCAAAATCAAGTGACTCTTGAGCCATTTGACATGTGGAGCATGGATTTCATTATACCCATTGATCCACCATCAGGACAGAAAAAGTACATAATTGTGTGCACTGATTACTTGACAAAGTGGGCTGAACCAAGGATGTCATGGTAACAATAGAAGAGAAAGTGGCTGAGCTCTTAAGGGATAATGTGTTTTACAAGTTTTGGTACCCTAGAGAGCTAGTCACTAATCAGGGCGCTCAATTCACCTCACACTTGATTGAGAATCTGTTGAGTTAGTATAAGATCAAGCACATGAAGTAAAATTCTTACCATCCTTAGGCCAATCGACAAATAGAGGTTACCAATAGAGCATTGGAAAACATTCTCACAAATCTTGTGAGTAGCAACAGGAAATATTTGGCTGATAGAATAGTGGAGGCCACTTGGGCCTATAATACAACTTGGAAGACAACCACTGGCTTCACCCCTTTTGATTTGGTCTATGGGAAGAAGGCTCTGCCCTCCATTGATTTTGAGTACAACACTTTGAGAATGGAAACGCAGTTGGATTTGGATGTTACAAGGGCACAACAAGAGAGGCTGCTCTAGCTCAATGCGTTAGATGAATTCAATATTTAGGCCCTCCTACACACATAGGTGACTCAAGTAAAAAGAATGGTTTGGCATGAAAAAACATCAAAGAAAAAGTTTTTCAAGAGGGTGATTGGGCTCTGCTATATGACTCCAGGTTCAAGGACTTCAAAGGAAAATTGATGACCAAATGGCTGGGCCCATATGTGATAGAAAAGTGCCATGAAAATGGGTTATTCAGATCAGAACCATTGATGAATAAGGTATCCTCTTTCTTTTCAATGGATACAGATTGAAAGCCTACAAAAAACCTCTGTCAAAGGAAGAGTTTATTAGTACTATCAGTAAGGAAGTGAATGTGATTGGAAGTGTCTCAGCTTCCAACTCACTGAATTCTTGAAGACTGTTTTATTTTTGAAGAAAAAAATGAAAAAAGAGGAAAAAAATAAGGGACCTAGGTGAAAACCTCCATGAGGTGCCTGAGGCCAACTTTTGGGTTGAAAACCTCATTGAGGCAACCCAAGAGTGAAAAAGGAAAATAAAATATCCCTAGGTGAAAACCTCCCTTGAGGCGCCTAGGGTAGGAAAATAGGTTGAAAACCTCCTTTGAGGTGACCTGTGTGTCTTTCAAAAAAAGAAAAAAGAGAAAAAAAAATGCTATGGCAGGGACCTCAAACCTACCCACTAATAAAATTATGTGATTTTTGCAGGTTTTCAAGGCAACAAAGGACACCAAGTTCAGAGGGAAACAAGCCAAGAAAAACCCATTATTCCATCATTCACTACATATCTCCCATACCTACCATGTCTCCATCATCCATCCTCATTTCCAAGCATTGAAAACCAGTTTGCAGGCAATTTTCTGACTTCTACAATATTTCCTGTAGTTACTATAGGAGTTTCCTGTAGTACCACAAGATGTCCTGAAACTCTATAGGAATTAAATTTCGGTGGAGAAATGATGATGCAGGCCTATTTTGGGTTGAAAAATAGGACCATACACCTCACCACATCTCACCCAACACCAACTCATGACCATGCCACCCTCTGTGTCCATAAAAAACCACTAAAAAAGGAAACTATATATATATATATATATATATATATATATATATATATATATATATATATATATATTCCAAGGGCCATACCATCATTGGCCTCACTCACCTACCACTCCATTTCCACCCCTTCCACTCCTACCTCACCACCTATTCCTCCTCCAAGTGAAAAAAACAAAAGAATTATGAAAGAGGCAGCGACAGGATTTCTTGTAGTACTACAAGAAACCCTATAACAACTTGTGTTATGAAAACAATAGTTGTCCATGCCTCCTCTTTGAGCATCCATGTAGAAAAAAAGTTTCATCACCCTGCAGGCACTATGGCACCTATCCAGAGCTCAACAATAGTAGAAGAGGCCAAGCACCTGCACACCACAACAAAGAAGACAAATATATCAGCTAGGTGAAAACAACAAAACAAAAGCCAAGGAAAAACATGTACGTGAAAAAGAAGAAGCATAACAAAGGCACCCTCCAACATGCATCGACCAAGCAAAGGAAGGCATAGGTATGTTACCTCATCCACACTCTTTCCTAAGTACAAATATGATAAAAGTGTAGGAATATGAAAAAAGTTTATTTTATAAGTTGAAGGTGGCTAGTTAATTTGGCCACCTTCAGCTAGAAAAAAAGAAGTAAACTCCTAGTCAGCAGGCCATGTGGCAAGGTCACATAAAAAAAAATGAGTCGAAAAGGTGGTCGAGTTAAGTTGTATAGGAGTGGGTGATGATTACGAGGGAAGGTTGCATGATAACTAACGGTGGGCCAACAATCCAAAAGGGGAAATCACATACACTTCCAGCCAACAGAACGCTCCAAGGAATCTGTTAGCGCTTGAAATTTCACCTCAGGCTGAGAAAGGCAAACTCCAAGGCAACATCAAACCACTTAGCCTCGTAGCTAGACCTACGGGGCAAGAGAGGGCTCTCTCCGGTATATCTCGGTAAAGATCTTCAACGGGCGAGATAACCAATAAGGAAACGCTTATTTTAGGCTAGTAAACTGATAAAAAAGGTTTGAATTGGAAGTTTTAAGATTTTGGTGGAAAATTGGGGAATGACAATTTCAGGTGCGTGGATTGGACATAGTTTTTGCAGGGGGTTCTTTGGGGCGAGGTAGGAGACAGTATTGATGCCTTTGATAGAGGTGGATGGATGAGAATGACCGGTGAGGAGTTAAGGAGAGAAAGCAATAACCTTGAATTCCCCTTAAACAGTTGAAAACATTGATATTAAGCAAACTTAAAAGCAAAGCATGACAGTCATGAATTCTACTTTAACACTTCATTTGCCTAATTTGCAGAAGGAAAAGTAAGGAAATGATTCACATAACACACTTACAAGTACAAAGAGAAACACACCATCAATACATGTGACCACAAGAATCCCAAAAAGGACTGCAAAACCCTGGTCTTCCTTTGCCAAAAATTGCAGAGATACAATGAGTAATACAATGGAGCTTATCCCTCAAGAGTCCAACCATGAAAATGAGCAAGAAAGTACATAATATAGGCCATATAACATCTTTCCCTGCCTCTAGGGGTCGAGCTCACTATCCTAGGAGCTGTTTCAACCAATTCTAAACTAAGCACTAAAATCTAGGCAGTCAAAACAACTTGCCTCTATAAGCTAGGAAACCAATTCATTCATTAAATGTTTACCTATCACATGAATGAATCTTCTAGAATAGGTAAATAAGTGTCATGTCATCATGAAAATACATTAATTACATCAAAGAGGGTGAAAAATCCCATCACAAGTCAAAAATGGTCAAAGCTGGGCGAATTTCTGAGCTGGAGATGATTTCCTGTGCAAACTGCCTGATGGGTTGCGCGCAATTCCTGAATGGTTCGCGCGCCTTTGGAAGCACTTTTGAGGTACTTCAAGGTGTCCAAATTAGGCAAAAGTGGGCTTGTTGGAAAGGTATGGATGTCTACTTTCCAACCCAAGTGGAATTTATAAATTTGGTGGTCATTTTCCCCTCAAAAATTGCAATCTCCCAAGACTGCTTCCTGTGTGTCAAAAATGTGGCAGAAAGTCATTTTTTGCTTGTTTTTTGACTTTCTGGAGGCCCAAAACTTGGTGAAATTTCTTGGTAATGGCTGAGAAAGTGTAAATTTTCATGAAAAATCCATAAATGCTGAGTTTTCCCAAAATGGAGTTGCCAAACGAAAGGGTTGCGCGCGGCGCACGACCCATTGGTGGAGAAAACCTGTGTTTGGCACAAAAAATTCACAATTGACAAAATTTTCTCCAAATTTCTTGAAATTTGGGCTGGGAGTCCCCAATAAAGTACCATGCTCAGTCAAAGAGGCTTTGGCCAAAATTTGGAGTGGATCGGGCCTTTTCCGTCGTTTTAGTGCTTTGGCCAACCTCCTTGGATCTGGCGATTGCAATTTTGACATTTCTCTAAAACCGTGACACCTGTACAAAAAGTGAAGGATGTTTCTCTTCGTTGGCATGTTATGGACAAAAAACTCTCTCATTTTTCCAAAATTCATCTTGTATTGCTCTGGAACATCGTTTGAGTGCGACTTGTCCCGATGTGTGAAACAAGGAATTTTGTCGAAATGGAGCGAAATGAAGGGGATAGGGGGCTTCTAAATTCTTGGGGAAATTTTTGGGAGTGGGGAGGGATGTTAGGAAGCAGGGGAAAGTGGAATCTCAGAGATTGAGCGAGGGGAAGGGGTCCAAAAGGGCAAAACACAGGCCAAACCTAGAAAATTGCCAGGTTGTAGCTAGAAACTAGGGTTTGTGCAAAAATGAGGATTTTGGGGGATCTCAGTGATGGGAAGCATTTGGTAAGGTACTTTAAAGATAGGGGAAGGTGTATGAACATCAGGAAACAAGTTTTGCTGATGATTTGACCGTCCAAGAGAAATTGCCTTCAAAACCCTAAGAGAGGGAAATGAACCTTGCCTAGGCGCAACTGAAGCATGAACAAGGTGTAAAATGACTCATTAGACACTGACATGATAATGAAAACCCTATGAATGATGATAGAATCAGCTGAATAGTGACATAGACCGACATTTGGACAACTTTAGAAGGAGTGAAAGCAAACCCTAGACCTAATGCCTAGTGACCAAATTTGGCTTGAAGACTCACTGAAATGACAAAATTTGACATTGACACTTCAAAATGACTTTGTAAGAGCATGTTTGATCACCGGAGGAAGGCTGGAAAGACTGACACTAACAGAATCAACCATAAATAACAAAAATTCCTTACTTTCAAGCACACATTGTTCATTTCGAGATCAAGAGAAACGAGACCACCTGGAAGAGAAATCGAAGAAGAAAACCAGTTTCGGCTATCCTACAGGTAACACCTACAGGAAACACATAGAACTATAGGAAACAATAAGAAATGTCAAAAAAATCTCCAAGGGGGTGCCTAGGGCCCAACTATTCAGAAATTCTCCTCACCTAGGGCATCACAGTGAAAGGTAGGTGGCCCATATCCTCTATGTTTTGACTTGATAGCTAGGAAAAAGAAAAAAATGAAATTTGCATTTTCTCTAGTAATTACAGTGGCATGGGGGTAGACAAAAGTGTGTGGAGGAATTATGTGGGGATAAAGAGAGAATTGCAGTCACCCTCGTAAAATCTAAACCCTCAGTCACCTTGGAAAGCTCTAGAGCTAGGCCACCAAACTCCCTACAGTTAGCTTTCCAGAGAGGAGAAAATGATAGGAGGTTTCAACAGAAGGGATCCCATAGGGACATCCATAATACACCTCCATCCTCTTGTGGTAGGGATATTTAGAAGGCATCTGATCCAACTTGGATCCTCAAACAATTCCATAATTCGTAAGAATGAATGACAGACTTCAAGAAATCTTATAGCTATCAGAAATAACCTCTGAATAATGGCAATTTGTAGCTAGCACGGAGCAATGAGGACCTTCGGTCAAAGCGTGCTGATCGTTGGCCCATGGAGACTGCACATGGCGCAAAAATGGCAATTAGGAAGCTCAAATCTGGAAATGGAGGCTGTTTCTGATACGCGATTAGTGCAAAGTGCTAATCGCGTATCACTGGGAAAAACCCCTCAAGAAGGAAAGGCCTCGAGCGCTCGGTCACAAGGGAAACCAGAAAACCTTGGGAAACCCCTTAAACCGATAAGGTGGGTCCCGCACTCAAAACCAGCAGAATATCGGAGGCATTTCTGGTGGTAAGCGGGTTTGGCTGAGGACCCAACGATTCCATACACTGAGTGATGCGTGTTTGGTGAGAGAGAGAAATCACTTACATCACGGACTAACGGTCGAGCAACTCAACCGCGCGATATAAGCGAAGACCGTAGGATCGGGGGCCTCTAGATCAATAGTGGAATTTCAACCTGATGGATGACCAGACCCAGGGGAGAAATAAAATACGACGCATAAGATTTGAAGTCCGATTTGGCCAATGAATTGATAGAAGGATCCGTTTCACAGGCATATGGAAATAATGGAAAAAACGACCGTTAAGGAAGAACTGACACTCAGTTCGCAAAGAGACAGGTGGACACCTCTCTACAAAGTGCTACACAATGATGATGATGCAGGGAAGAGGAGTCCCAATGGACAGAGGTAGGCGATCCGGAAAGCCGAGAAGTCGAAACGAACAATCGAAGGAACGAACTGGCTTTAAAGCCACAAGTTGACAGTGAGGCAGAGAAGCAGTGAAGAAGCCGAAGGCCGAGAGACACAGAAAGAGAGGCAAATTTGCAGAGGGCAGAGAAGCTGAGCTGACCATCAGAGTAAGGGCAGCATCAAGCAGACAGAGACCAATTGAGGTCCAAATTCAGTAAGGGGAGTCTGTGAACTCTAAATACTTGGGGAATTCTAAGTTCCATCCTACTGATCATCCTCTGTCAAGTGAGACTCAGATTGAGCTCCTTATTGTAAGAATCTACTTTAAAAACATAATAAAAGGCCACCACTGAAGGCTGGACTAGGAGACGTAGCCCAAGAGGATTGGGTAAACTTCTTATTAAATTTTGTTGTGTTTATGTTTGCTTACTGTGATATCTTACTATTTCAAGTGTCTGTGTATTTCACAATCTTATCGATCTGTTGCACAAGATAACATAGAAACACACACTAGCACACAAGTTTGTAATACCTTCATTAATTTCCTGAGATCACCTAGGGGTAATTTCAGATCAAGTGGTATTAGAGCTATAGGTTGTTAAGGTTAGACAAGCTTGTGCTGGATTTAGCTATTGAATGCTAACTAGATCGAAGCTCAAATTAGGAGAAGGAGAGTTTGTCGAAACTAATCCAGAAATTGGAAGAGTCTACCCTCAGAAGACAATGTCGGAGGAAGGTTATGTGGGCCCAGACCCTCAATTTATAGATAGTTTCATGGCCATGAGATCCATGGTAGAGGAAATGTATAAGGACTTTAGAAAACATAAAGATGAGGAATCATCAGGCTCCAAACAAGATAAAGGAGAAGAAGATTCTCTCCTCCACGACCACTCAAAAGGCAAAGGGAAAGAAGAAAACTTTCTCACACCTCCTAATAAGCCCTAAACATAAAAAGAAGACATCTTTGATTAAACTAGATGTTAAAGTTGATTTACCAATATATGATGGAGAGTTGAATGCAGAAAAGCTGGACAATTGGATAAGACAAATTGATGTTTATTGCAGAGTGCAGAGTATCGACTTAGACAAGAGCAAGATTCAGCTGGCCAGCCTACGCCTTGGGGGCACTGCCTTGGTTTTGTGGGAAGTCAGGACCCAACCTGACATGAAGAGACATGGTAAGACTCTTTCTATCTGGAGTGAATTTTTTTCTGCAATCATAAAGCAGTTCTATCCATTGGCCTACATGCAGCAAGCCATGATGAGCTGGCAAACTCTTTGCCAATTGAAAGGGAAAAGTGTATTACACCCAAGAATTTAGGAAGAGAGCTTTGATTCTAGGAATGTCATTAGACTCACCTGAGACTTTGTTGAAGTACATCGGTGGTCTACACAGCTACATGAGGCACACTATCCTCACGTTTAATCCCACTAGTATAGATGAGGTATCTGTTCAAGCTATGCATCTAGAAGCTAGAGGAAAGAATGGGAACCCAGAGGTTGGAGGATCATCCAAGCCCATTGCAAGCAAGAATAAGGAGAAAAGAAAACAGAAATGGAAAGAGAGGAAGGCCAACAATGCACAAAAAAGCAAGTCTTCATGCACTCACTGTAAGAAGGATGGGCATGATGATGAGCACTGTTGGATTCTGCATCCGGAGCTGAGACCTAAGAAGTTCGAGGGAAAGAAGAAGAAGACTGCTGCAGTTATTCAGAAATATTTGGGGTCGGACTCAGGAGATGAAACAACCATTGAAGCCACAAGTATAAAAGGTAAGAATTCTGAAGCATCTACTAGTAATTCTGCACAATCTACTATTGATGAAGAAAATGAGAGAAAAAGACATGAGCTTTTCCATATTCGAGTTATTTCCAAACATCAAAAGATTGATACTTTGTTTGATAGTGGCTCACAAGTAAATTTAATTTTTGAAGCAATTGTGAAGAAGTTGGGATTGCTAACTACACCTCACAAGAAACCATACCCATTAGGTTGGTTAAGTGATAAAGCATAACTAAAAGTGACTAGACAATGCAAACTCAAGTTTTCTTTTGTTTCAGCATTTGTAGATGAGGTTGAGTTAGATATAATTCCTTTAGATATATGTGGAATTGTTTTAGGAAGTACTTACTTGTATGACAGAAAAGCTATTTTCTATAGAGCTGAGAACAAGTATCTACTCGTTAAAGATGGAATCAAATACTTTGTAAGAGCTCATAAGCTCAAGAATAATTATACTCTCATAAACTCAGGGCAGATGAAACGAATTGTAAATTCATGCAAACAATTTTTACTGATGGTTGTAAAGGAAAAGAAACCTGATAAAACCAATGTATTTGAGGGATGTGATGCTAAACAAAAACATGATTTAGAAAAAGTTGTTTCATAGTATGATATCTTGTTTCGAGAACCTAAAGGTCTGTCACCCAAAAAGGAAATAGTGCAAGATATTAATTCGCAGCAAGATGCTCCATTGCCTAACATTGGGATGTACAGGTTGTCTGCTTTAGAGAATGCAGAAATCAAGAAGTAGTTGCAGGAGTTGCTCGAGAAGGGGTTCATCAGACCTAGCACATCACCATGTGGGTCACCAATCGTTTTGGTGAGAAAGAAAGATGGCTCGTGGAGAATGTGCATTGATTACCAAGCACTAAATAAAATAACAATAAAAAATCGTTATCCCCTTCCTCGCATAGATTATCTATTAGATCAGTTAAATGAAGCTGTTTATTTTTCCAAGTTAGACTTGCATAGTGGATATCATCAGGTTAGAGTTGCAGAACAAGATGCATGGAAGACTGCTTTCAAAATAAAGCAGGGATTGTATGAGTGGCTGGTTATGCCTTTTGGCTTAACTAATGCTCTTGCTACTTTCATGAGAATCATGAATGATGTGATCAGACATTTTCTTGATTATTTTGTTATTGTATATCTGGATGACATTCTTATATTTAGCAAAACATGGGAAGAACACTTAAAGCATGTTAAGCAGACACTAGATGTTTTGAAAAGAGAAAAACTTTATGTTAAACTCTCAAAATGTGAATTTGGCAAAAAATCTTTGAATTATTTGGGACATATAGTAGGGGGTGGTGAATTGAATATAGATCCCTCTAAGGTGGTTGTCATTGTAAACTAGCCTAAACCAAAATCTGCTACAGAAGTTAGAAGCTTCTTAGGAGCAACACAATATTGGAGAAAGTTCATTTCTAACTTTTCCTTAATTGCATCTCCCTTACATGCTTTAACAGGATTGAACAAGGTGTTTTAGTGGGGAGGCAAACCACAGAAAGCCTTCGACACCTTGAGAAAAGATTAGTACAACACTAGTAATATCACTGCCAGATCTTCAAAGACCATTTGAGATGCAAACAGATGCCAATGACTATGCCATGGGAGTAGTGTTGATACAACACAGTAAACCCATATGCTATCATTCTGAGACATTTAAATCTGCAGTAGTTAAATATCCCACATATGATAAGGAATTGTATGCATTAGTACAGAGTGTGAAAAAGTGGAAACATTACTTAATGGGAAAAGAAACAGTTATCCATACTGATCATCAACCACTTCAATATCTACACTCCCAAACTAAGTTGCAGCAATCAAGACACTACAGGTGGATGGGGTTCCTATAGCAGTTTCATTTAGTCATCAAATATAAAAAGGGCATACATAATAAAGTTGTAGATATGTTATCTAGACCCATTATAAATGCATCTACTATACTTAAACATAATTCTGTATTACATGAAAGTTACATTGAACAATATGCTCAAGATATAGACTTTAAAGATGTATATGCAACTTTAAGTCAAGGAAAATGAGTAGAAGAATTGGATTATCATATTAAGGACCAACTCTTGTATCATTGTGGGAAGCTATGCATTCCACAAACTGAAAGAGTAAAGATAATTCGAGAAGCACACACTTCTCTAATATCGGGTCACTTTGGGGAAGAAAAACAATGGCACAGTTGCAAATATTTTGTTATTGGCCAAAAATGAACGAGACAATTTCTAGATATGTAAGAGGGTGTACTATGTGTGCTAAAAGCAAGCCCAACAATAGGAAACTAGGCTTGTACACTCCATTGCTAGTTCCTTCTCATCCTTGGGAAAGCGTTTCCATGGACTTTGTTGGAGGACTGTCTAAATCTAGGAAGGGTCATGATTATCTATATGTTGTTGTGGATAGGTTCAACAAAATGTGTATCTTGATACCTTGTAATAAAAAGATTACAGCTGAACAAATTGCAAAACTATTCTTTCAACATGTATGGGTTCATTTTGGATTACCCACTTCCATTATATCTGATCGATACACCAGATTTGTGGCGAATTTTTGGTCAAGTCTGTGGGAACTGATGGACACCAAACTGAAGAAAAGCACAACTTTCCATCCACAAACTGATGGCTAGAAAGAAGTAGTCAACATGACAGTGATCCAGTTTCTCAGGGGATATTGCAACAAACATCCCAAGCTTTGGGATGAACATTTGTTTTATGTGCAACATGCTTACAACCGAGCCAAACATTCTTCCACACAAAGATCTCCTTTTGAGACCTGTTTTGGTTTCACACCAAGGTCTCCCTTGGATTTTGTCTTTAGTAAGTATGCAACAGTTGAGGGACACAATGATGTGGACAAGGCAACTAGGTTCATTGAACAAATCCAAGAGATCCATCAGGCAGTACAGGAACAACTGGAAAAGAGCCAGGCCAAATACAAGGCAAGGCATGATAAGCATCGGATGGAGCATAGTTTCCAAGTTGGTGATCAAGTCTGGCTATATATCAACAAGGACAGGATGCAAGGTGAAGGTAAAAAGCTAAAACCAATAAGGTATGGACCTTTCAGGATCCTTGAGAAAATTGGTGAGAATGCTTTTCGCCTTGATTTGCCAGCTTATATGCACATCTACTCAGTCGTCAATGCAGATAGCTTGAGACTATTTGAACCTTCGTTAATTGAAGATCCTGAAGAGCAGAGTCAATTGCCTTCTATTGATGACCTATTACCTGAATATCTTAATGAATTGTAGGAAGACACAGTTCTGGACAGGAAGGTGAGAATGATGCGCAGGGGAGATGTTGAGTACCTCAGAATTGGGCTCAGGGGTTCAAAGCCAAGTAGTGAAAAATGGATAGATATTAGATAGGTGAGAAAGTTGTATCCTCACTTAGTCGATGCTTGAAAACCAAATTTTGGTGGTCCAAAAGCCTTTTCAGTGGGAAGGCCGTGATCTGAATTATATCCTCAAACAATTCCATGATTGGTAAGAATGAATGACAAAATTCAAGAGATCTTATAGCTATCAGAAATAACCTCTGAATAATGGCAATTTGCAGCTAGCACGGAGCAACGAGGACCTTCGGTCAAAGCGCGCTGACCGTTGGCCCATGGAGACTGTGCATGGCGCAAAAATGGCAATTGGGAAGCTCAGATCCGGAAATGGAGGTTGTTTCTGATATGAAATTAGCACAAAGTGCTAAACACATATCACTGGGTAAAACCCCTCGAGAAGGAAAGGCCCCGAGCGCTCAATCACAAGGGAAACTAGAAAACTGTGGGAAAGCGCTAAAACCGACAAGGCGGGTCTCGTGCTCAAAATCGGAGGAATATCGGAGGCATTTTTGGCGGTAAGCAGGTTTGGCTAAGGAACCAGTGATTCCATAGACTGAGCGATGCATGTCTGATGGGGAGAGAGAGAAACCTCTTACATCACGGACTAACGGTTGAGAAACTCAACCGCGTGATATAAGCAAAGACCGTAGGATCTGGGGGCTCTAGATCAACGGCAGAGGTTCAACCCGATGGATGACTGGACCTGGGGGAGAAATAAACTACGACGCATAAGATTTGAAGTCCAATTTGACCAATGAATCGACAGAAGGATTTGTTTCATAGGCATATGGGAAATAACGGAAAAAATGACCGTTCAGGAAGAACTGACACTCGGTTCGTAAAGAGACAGGTGGCAATCTCTCTGCGAAGCATTACACAACGATGATGATGTAGGGCAGAGGAGTCCCAACAGACAGAGGCAGGTGATCCAGAAAGCCGAGAAGTTGAAACGAACAGTCGAAGGAATGAACTGGCTTTAAAGCCACAAGCTGATAGTGAGGCATAGAAACGGTGAAGAAGCCGAAGGCTGAGAGACACAAAAAGAGAGGAAAAGTTGTAGAGAGCAGAGAAGCCGAGATGACCATCAGAGTAAGGGCAACATCGAGCAGACGGAGACCAATCGAGGTCCAAATTCAGTAAGGGGAGTCTGTAAACTCTAAGGACTTGGGAATTCCAAGTGCCATCCTACTGATCATCCTCTGTCAAGTGAGACTCAGATTGAGCTCCTTATTGCAAGACTCTACTTTAAAAACATAATGAAAAGGCCACCACTGAAGGCTGGACTAGGAGATGTAGCCCAGGAGGATTGGGTGAACTCCTTATTAAATTTTGTTGTGTTTATGTTTGCTTACTGTGATCTCTTACTATTTCAAGTGTCTGTGTATTTCGCAATCTTATCGATCCGTTGCACAAGATAACATCGACACAGACACCAGCACACAGTCTGTAATACCTTCATTAATTTCCTGAGGTCACCTAAGGGTGATTTCAGATCAACATCAATGGTTGGGATTCTTTGAGTTGCTTAGAGGATATGATGATGATGTAGCTCGAGAATTTTCCATGTCACTCACCCCTCAGGCTAGAATCAATGCTACTTCTGTGGTAAGAGGATTGTCAATAACAATTACCCTTGAAATCATTAGCAGAATCACTACACTTCCTCTAGGCATGCAATGGAGAAAGGAGGATAAAGCTAGCAACACTTTTGCTAAGAAGAACATTTTCTTGAGAGATGAAGAGCCAATTGAGGACAAAAATGGGATTAGAAGGGAGAGCCTTCCCTATCCTTGGGATGAAGTAAGCTATCACATTCTCAAATATATTTCTTGTGAAGGAAGGCTCAGTATAATCTATGGTTACCAATTTAGACTCCTCCATGTGCTGAGATTTGTAGAGGATCTACCCCTTAACAAAAGACTTAATGTACCCTACTTCTTGTTGCAATCAATAATAGACATGAGCCTATAGGTACATGAAGGAAAACATCATCAACTGGCACATCATGGACTCATCAAGCTCATACTAGAATATGCGTTGAGCCATTTAAAAGTCCCTATTCTATGGTCCACATTTAGGGACATGGACAGGGAGGATGTAATCGAGGAATTTGAATATGAGAGGGACCCAACCTCTAGTGGTGAGGAGGAAGAAGAATAACTTGAGGAGGAAAAGGAAGAACTTGAGGAAGAAGAAGAGGAACCTGAGGAAGAATAAGAACTTGAGGAAGAAGAAGAGGAACCTGAGGAAGAAGAAGAAATTGAGGAAGAAGAGGAAGAACTTGAAGAATAAGAGAAAGAACTAGAGGAAGAAGAGGAGGTAAAGAAAAATAAAATAGAGGAAGAAGAAGAATGAAAAGAGAATAGTGGGGAGGAAGAAAAAAATGATGAGGCAAGCCCTAAAAAACATACCAAGGAAGGGGAGGAATCTCCAAGAATCTCTCCTGAACCCACAGAGAGAGGCAATTGCTACCTTGACTTCCCTAAGCACACCCATAAAGTCAACAGGAAAAAGGCAGAGGCAGACTCCCCTATATTTCAAAACAAGGAGGAGCACTAGGATCAAATAGGGGAGACCACAAACACCCACCAAGACTCCTATCATTATTGAGGACTCACCAAAAGAACAAGAAAAACTAATCTCCTTGGAAATGAAAGGTGAAGAGGGCACATCAAAACAGGCTTCCCCAAAGTTTCCAATCACCTATGTTAGGAGGCCTATCACAAGGTCAACAACAACAAAGAAAATAGAACCTTTGAACCCATTTCAGAAAGGAAAAAGCCTCCTATAGGAAACAAAAACAATCCTACAGGAAACTCTACCAACACTACATGAAACACATAAAAAGTAGAAAGAAGGACAACAAGGATAGAGGAAAGGAAAGGAAGCAACAACACAAGTATAGGAGGAGGCAGATGCGCCAAATACATCAAAGGGATAATCCCAAGAGCTGCAGGAACTTAGCCCACAACCCAATCTGAGCTCTTATTACAAATTCATTGAGGGAGGTAGAGTAATAAATACCACAGAAATTTTCCATCCCTCTCTTCGTAGAGCTTGAGGAGGAGAGAGGACAGACACATCGCTAGATGCAAATTTCTAAATCAAAGAATGTAGAGGATGTGGGCCATATGGAAGAGAAGCTACTGGAGATGGGCAGAGAGTTGAGTAGGATAAGAGACAGGGAATGAATTTTGAAATCTCAAATATAGGCTAAAAACACATGGCTGAGGAGGAAGGTACAAGGTAAAGAGAGCCAATTGGCCACTATGGAAAGCCTCTCTATGGAGGTACTCTAGTGTAGGATGCCACCAAAGTCATATGCCTTGTACCTCAAAGATAAATGGCTCCAATTTTGGATAAAGACATTAGCACAACGGGGGACTATGCCTTTCCAAGATTATAAGTAGTTAATTGAGCTATGTGACCAAAGCACCCTAGAGGATAAGGCCAAGATATCTGAATTCTACTTACACAAATTGGCCTTAACAAAATTGAATGTGTGGGGCCCCACTGTAAAGCTGGGGGACTTACAACTAATGGCCCATGAGCCCTTGAATCATGGATGAGTCATGAGGAGGCCAAGGCTAACCAAGTGAAGAGGGTTTTGGAAAGAAAAGAAAAAGAGATCCTTTACATTAGAGAAGAACATATCAATTCCATGGCTATCATTAGCACCCACAACATCATCGCAAATGATCCCCAACTTGCACCAAGATACCTAGCTACACAAGAGCAACCAATCACTCAT
Organism: Pinus tabuliformis; assembly: GCA_031772625.1. Taxonomy (NCBI): domain Eukaryota; kingdom Viridiplantae; phylum Streptophyta; class Pinopsida; order Pinales; family Pinaceae; genus Pinus; species Pinus tabuliformis. Next base: position 819,660,984 of record CM062818.1, read on the forward strand.
TTGAAGACACCTTGAGAATGCTAGGGGATGAAAGCCAACAAGCATGCCAAAGGAGATGGGGCACCCTACCATACAACCTACGGAACATGGAGTATCATTCCCCTGAAAGATTGAGAGATTCACTAGAAATGAACCCACTATATAAGAAGGCACTACAAAGACTCAAAATCAATTGGATTGGTTTGAAACGTAGTCCATCATTGCTATTGGGTATGTTAGAAGGAATAAAGGAGGAAGAGGAAAGAAAGAAGTGGGAGGAAATAGAGAAGCATGCAAGATTTTATCCACAAGAGGAGACTACATCAACAGAAGCCTGGGATGTCAGAGAGGCCACAAGAGCAATGAAAGACATGGACATAGATTAAGTTTCTCAGAGGATGAGCAACACTTTCAGTAGGGGGTGATGATGAGGCTCATCAATAGGTAAATTATATGGACCTGTTGTAGTGGCTACAACCACCCTCCAAAATTTTTCTTTAGCTTCATTTCGGAGCCTCCCTTCTAACCTTCACAACAGCTTGCCTTGCTTCATCGAGTTCACCAGTTTCAGTGTTTTGCTTGTGCAAAGGTAGCCAATCGATCACAGCTTGATGCATTCCCCTCATAGGCTGTTCACCCGGACTTGGTCCAATTGCAGGCTGAGAAGCTTCCCCTAGAAAATTGCACATTTCTGGAGGGAAACCAGCCTTCCCTCCAGAAATTGCGCAATCTTGTCTAGCAGCCTGCTGGGCTCTGGGATTGTGTAATCCTGCCAGTCAACACTCCCAGTAGGAATTGCGCAATTTTCCCCTGCAGGGCTGTTCAACCCAGAATTTGAACAAATCTAGGTAGCAGTCATCTGCTCTGCCTAGAAATTGCACAAATCTCCTAGGCAGTCAGCCGAACTCCTAGCCAGAAATGTGCATTTCCTTTAAGTAGTCGAGTAGTCTCTTGCATGTGTAGCTGAGTTGATGATTCCCTCTGGGACCGAGCAAAAATGACTTGCATGCATAGGCTACTTCTCCCAAGGTAGCATGCAAAGCCATCCCTTGTTTCAGGGATCTATGTTTAGCAGTCAGAGGTTACATGCAAGGATCATTTCAAAAACCTCCCACCAAGTGTCGCTTTCCCTAGATTTGTGGCATGCGCGTCACAACCTCGATGTTATAAAAAATTATCAACCAGATGCTGCAGAGATCATTCCTCACATCAAACTTGTAGCTTTCACATCCCACATCACATCTAGGAGTAGTCGGCACATTCAACTCAGCTGTTGTAGGGTAAGCCCGCTTCCCATGCCTTATGTTGCATTTCTATCGCTTTTTGTGTTTCCACTTGTATGAGTACTATTTGCTTGATTTTTTTGAAAACTTGCTTTCATTTACATGTATATTACTTGTCCTAGCACCATTTCAGTTTTTGTCAACATCTCATTGCTGTCGCATGCATGAAATTGTTTTTCACAAACAGTCGTTGATTCGATGAATCGCCTCACCCACATGCATGTTGTTCCATTTTCTGAATCTGTCATTCACCATTTGCATGCATGATCATTCACTTATGCTTACACTTAGTATTAGCATGCATTCACACTCACATTAACTTGAAGTTGCTTGTCGGCGAGTCTGGCCAACCTCGACCAGGACTCTACCCCACCAAGAGCCTCACCAAGACAAGATTGCGCAATCCTGAGAGGGAAGGCTCTGCCTTCCTCACCAGAAATTCACATTTCTACCCAACAACTGTTCCCCAGGCCTGCTTTGCACAATCCTCAGGAACAGTGACTGCTGGCCAAGAAAATTGCGCAATGCAGTCACTAAGCCTGCAACCATTGCCAAATGAGATTGCGCATTGCGCAATTCCAACAGTCAGAAGCCAAACTGGCCTATGCATTGCACAGTTCCAGCAGTCAGTCTATCTCCCAGTAGCCTAGACTGTGCCTTGTGTAGTCTTGGCGGTCGGTCTCCCAACCTCCCGAACGAAATTGCACAACCTTCATTATCATTCACACATGTATGTTGCAAGTTAGTTCTCAAGTTCGTTTTGGTTTTCGACTGACAGATTGCTTGCCATGAGTGTTGACATGTCTCTAGGTATTGCATGTGTTCATCTAGCTCTCATCAGTGCGGGTACAATGGTTTCCAAGAGACGAAGTCGAAGGCACCGTTCAGAGCTCACCTGGAGATGCAGTCGATCAAATGTCTATGAGCTTGCCTGCTCACACAGATGTCAAGTTGTTCGTAGACAAGAACATCAAGGTATCACAACAAGCAACATCATGAACAACAACTGAAGGCCACATAACAAACGCAGTGAATGCACCGAATGCAGTGGATGAAATGAATGTAAGAGGAAGGTTGTTGACAACACAGAGGCTGAATGAAGTTGCAAGATCAAGTAGATCCATTGATAATGAAAGAAACTTTGGAGACTCAGGCTATGAGGTGACGGTGCAACATGAAGATCACACGAAGACAGAGAATGGAACAGATAAGGAGTTTCATGTGCTAAAATGACAAATCAGGAAGAACACAAAGATGCACAAACAGATGAATGAGTTGCAGCAGGAACAAGAACAACAGTGGGTGCAACGTTCACTCACAGATGAAACTGCACCCGTATAAGTTAAAGATCCATCCCAACAACTGACACGAAGCAGACATGGTGAGTAGTGTTGTTGATCGCATGTAAGGGATTCAACAACATGCATGTCATTGTGCACATGCATGCAATCCAACCCATTCAACACACTCACCAAGACGAAGACAAGAAGTAAGTCCAACTAGAGCTAAACAGATACTTTGACAAGTTGATTTGCATGATCACCGGCACACACTTGAAGATCAACACAAACACTATGCAACAATGTTTTTCTGGTTTAGCCGTACCCAAGAAGACCATGTGCATGTTAGCAGACGAGTTGGATGAAGGGGCCGAACTAATGCACCGATTTCAACAGAGGCAAAAGTTCGCTTTAGCAAGATGTCACCATGAGGTGCATGCACACCATCACGGATGACCAAGCTTGGCATCAGATCACCATCTTCACCATTACAAGCATGTTAAAGAGTTGGTCTCATCACAGCAGACCGAGTGTAAGTGATGTCTTGCATGGCTTGCTCAAGCCATGTTGTCTCACATGAGTACATGAGCATTGTAATGTTGAGTCATGTCAATTGTAAGTCAAGGGTCAAGAGTTGGATGTAACAATCATAGAATAGGTGAAGAGTCATGAGGGTAGTTGAACTGTCACAAAGGGGAATGTCAAGGGTCACCCCACTCTTTTCTATAAAATAGTCCCTCATAACTCATTGTAAAGGCTTTTGGTCAGCCAAGCTTCTATTCAGACTATCTTGAAGAAAGATTGGACAATATTGTAACGTGCCTTGGCTTCTCCACTGCACGAAGTTAGCTCATCTCTTCGGAGGAGCAGGCGGATGTGGTTGTAATGTTCCACTGTTGGGGCTAGCGGGTTTACATGGATGTATTGTATGATTTGAACTTACACTTCTTGATATAATAAGAGCCAACAAGTTTTCACGCATGTATTGTATCTGTTGTAAGACTGATCTTTAACACTTGTAAATCATGTTGCTTTAACTTGTGTTCTACATCTAAACTGATTCATTTGTCATAGTGCATAATCTATTAATGGAATTGTGTTGTATATGCTATTAATGCTATCCTATCCATGTCGACTGCTCTGATGGACATCAGATAGAACTTTCACATGAACCTTGCTGTAACAACTGTTGCACTCGTTCATACTGATCTGTGAGTGCTGTACGTGTTATCTTACCTTGTATGTTGTGACTACCGCATCCGAATGGACTGCTCTGCTAAGAGTTGTGTATGTCCTGTGTGTTGTGTGTTCCTAGCCGAGTTGGGACTGATCCCTTTCAACCTGGAACTCACCTTCACCCTCATCTCAACCCACCTATGTTAGAACCTCTCATACACCTTCCTTGACTCACTGCAGCAGTCACACCCTTGCTACTGACAGAGTTATCTTACTTTCCTCTGTGCAACATCGTAGTTAAGGCATTACCTTAGACCAAATGATGGGACTCCTACACCAAACAATCTGAGGTCTAATTGGGACTTCTTACTAGGGAGATCCCCTTACATGTTGGCAGGTCCAACACCATCAACATTTTGGCGCTAGAAGGACGGCCAGATGACAAACTGAGTCCTCAAATCTGTTTTGAATCTCTTCACATCTATCATGACTACCTACTGAGTTGCTCTTCTAGAATGCATGTCTTATGGAAACGATTTCATCATTTCGAAAATGCCCTTAGATAACTTGTCTCATAAAACATTTGATGGTGGAGGCTATGTAGCCTTGGTAAGGAATGCTATTGGCATTGTATGCTCATGCGAAAGACATGGATTCTTTGAGGACTACATGAGCTGTGCATTGTTCATATCCATGCTTCGAGGGCACCCAATGCACTGGTGTGACATGCTGCCCGAAAAATATATTCATTCTCTTGCTCATCTAGTCGCAAAGATAGACTGTGCTTTCAATCACTACGACCGTAAAGCACTCAACAATTTTTTTTTGAAATTATGAAAAGCACCCGATGAATCAATTGAACAGTTTCACACGCACTTTTGTAATCTTGCATACCAATCCCTGAAAGAAGATATCGATTGGGAATTTCTTGATGGAATATTTGAGTATCTTCTTCACATATCCGAACCCCACTCAACACACTTCAGTGATAGAGCTGTGCAATCACAGGCAAGCACAGTTGCTGTCACAAGTGACTGTCCTCATTCACCTCATCAAATAGCTCCACCACTATGGAGTGATGTGGGAGATCATGCACACGCCTCTATTGAAATGTAACACTCTCCCACCCCACCTTCTCTTGAGATTTGCGTAGATTTGGCTAGCAAGCCCGTTGGTTGTCACGTGAACTCTTTCCCTCGACCTCTGTCCTCACATTCTGTTGATCCTCTGGATTGTACTGTCTTGTGTTCTCCCATTCCGGACTCTGTACCTATTGTGAATAAGGATCAAGTTGTCAACGAAGTTGGTGTTATGCAGCCAATCTGTGCCATCATTCATGATGAGTGTGTGCGGGAATCTAAAGAAGAGCCCACAGTGAAGGATGACTCCCTTCCAACTGCACCTCATTCGCTTCATCCTAACATCCCTTGTGATTCTACCACTGCTGATTTCTCTTGTGAAAACTCATTTCCAGATGCTTCTACTTCTGATCATTCATAGGACACCTCGGATGTTAGCCTGTCACTACAATGCGGAGAGGACACATCTTCCTTGGAAAATCTGTCCAATTTGTCATTTATATTTCTTGAAAACACAGAGGGTGAACATATTTTCTTCTCATCTACCCCTCTGCCTGATTCATCAAATCATGAGGATGCCGACAAACATCCTGAATTTTATGATATTGGTTGTCGTGATCTATTCACTTCCTCATCTGATCATGATGTTGATTCAACTATTGTTAATCTATCCAAGACACTAGTCTACGATGATCTATCCATCCATGAGGTTGAAACCCCCCAGACTGTCAAGGCATTTCAGCCCGAGATGATGGTTATGTCAGGCCCTCGCTGTCCTGAGGTTGGTTTCGCTTCCAATTAGGAATTGTTGAAACACTCAAGGCTCCTCATCACTCTCTTCTTTGCATTGAAGATCAACCAAACACCCAGATTTTGCTTCCCCCACTCGAACTACATGACCCCATCACTCATGCATTGGAGGAATCTTACATAGCCAGCACACATGCACAACACAAGTGGTCTACCTTCCTCACGTTTTCTTGCATGTCACAGTCAAGAGAATGCATACATTCACCATCTGCATGTAGTGTAACACAATATCATGGCAGCTCCATATAATGCATGGAATGCAATTTCACTCATCTTTGCTCTGTGGTCACTTGTAAGATTAGAGCGTGTTCATCTTCACTGTTACATCTTTCTTGTTTGCTGGTTCACACAACTATCTTGTTCGCGAACCATGCCCTCACCAACATGGGTCAACCAATGCATCGATGGCTGCATTGGAAGTATCACTTCACGTGAGATGACCCATCCACTGTTAGCTTAGGAGTAGGAGTAGTGTTTGCTTTTGAGTTGTTTACTTGCATGCTTGTTTTCTTACTTGCTTTGTTTTTTTGTTTGTCTGCTTGCTTATTTTCTTACTTTCTTTGATTTCGCTTTTGCTTTATTTGTTGTTTGTTAGTTCACTACTTCCATTTCATAGGTTAGTTTTGCATGAAACCATGTATGAATCTTGAAGCAAGCTGGGTAAAGTACAAGAGGCCTTGTGCTGATATCACTACTTGGTTATCTGTCATCCTGCCTCTGTATGAAGAACTTGTTGCTTTCAGTCCATGATACGTCCATGTACTGTTCGAAGTGAACCTAGGGGAAAACACAATGCTTGCGCGATAACTAGTGTCACCTACTCTAGTCGATTGCTTTTGGGTTAACCCTTGTCATCTCAGTCAAGTAGAGTAAGGTGAGGGGGAAAACCTTAACAGGCATGTCAGAGGTATAATAAACTACTTCTCTGTAGGAACAACCTCTTATGCTCTCAATAAGTCAGGATCCCTCTTTTGCTTATGAAATGAATAAGTGCTATGCACAGTTAAAAAATAAAAAGAAGAAAGTGAAAAAATTCAAAATTCAAAATGAATAAGGTGAAAGAAGAGAAAGGCTTCCTGCATAGGGAGGTGATGCAAGTAACTTCGTCGGGGTACTGACCAGGCACACTGGCAGTGGAGCCATGCTTGTGTTCCTATGTGACTCCACTGGGGTACTCTCCAGACCTGCTAGCAGTGGAGCAACACCAGAGATGAAACTGAGAATATGACGACCATACTGCTTGTGCATCAATATACCCCTCAACCCCAATCAAAACAAATGTGTTGCCTTGGCTTGAAATGTGTGTCAATCAACCAAGAGCTTTGCAGATGCTACATCTTATAATCAAGCTAGTGTGGAAACCAAGAGGAGCCGAGAATTGAACAATACTTCTGGAGGTGGTAGACTTGCTTTTCACAAACAAGGTCCATTAAGAGAGCTGGAGTTCTACTAGTTTGTCTCCAACTGTTATAGTGACTACAACCACGCTCCAAAATTTTGCTTTAGCCTCATTTAAGATCCTCCCTTCCAATCTTCACAGCAACTTGCCTTGCTTCGTCAAGTTCACCAGCTTTAGTGCTTTTCTTGCGCAAAGGTAGCCTGTTGATCACAACTTGATGCATTCCCCTCACAGGCTATTCACCCAGACTTGGTCCAGCTGTAGGCTAAGAAACTTCCCCTAGAAAATTGCACATTTCTGGAGGGAAACCAACCTTCCCTCCAAAAATTGTGCAATCCTGTTTGGTAGCCTGCTGGCCTCCAAGATTGCGCAATCCTGCTAGTCAACACTCCCAGCAGGGCTTCTCAGCCTAGAATTTGCACAAATCTGGGCAGTAGTCAGCTGCTCTACCCAGAAATTGTGTAAATCTCCTAGGTAGTTAGCCCAACTCCTAACTAGAAATGTGCATTTCCTTCAAGTAGTCGAGCAGTCTCTTGCATGTGCAGCTGAGTTGACTGGTTCCCTCTGGGACCGAGCAAAACTGACTTGCATGCATAGGCTGCTTCTCCCAAGGAAGAATGCAAAGACATCCCTTGTTTCAGGGATTTATGTTTAGAAGTCGAAGGTTACATGCAAGGATCATTTCAGAAATCTCCCACCAAGTGTCGTTTTCCCTAGATTTATGGCATGCATGTCACAACCTCGATGTTATCAAAACTTATCAACCAGAAGCTGAAGAGCTCATTCCTCACATCAACCTTATAGCTTTGACATCCCACAAGACATCTAGGAGCAAATGGCACATTCAACTCAACTATTGTAGGGTAAGCCTGCTTCCCATGCATTATGTTGCATTTTAGTCACTTTTTGTGTTTCCACTTGTATGAGTACTATTTTATTTATTTATTTGAACGCTTGCTGTCGTTTACATGTATATTAGCTTGTCCTAACACCGTTTCAGTTTTCATCAACATCTCACTGCTGTCACATGCATGAAACTATTTTTCGTGAACAGTCACCGATTCGACGACTCTCCTCACCCACATGGATGTTGTTTCATTTTATGAATTTTTCATTCACCATTTGCATGCATGATCATTCACTTATGCTTACACTCATTATCTTCATGCATTCACACTCACATTCACTTGCAGTTTCCTGTTGGCGAGTCTGGCCAACCTCGACCCAGACTCTGCCCCAATAAGAGCCTCACCAAGACAACATTGCAAAATCCTGAGAGAGAAGGCTCTACCTTTCTCTCCAGAAATGTGCATTTCTGCCCAACAACTATTCCCCAGGCCCACTTTGCATAATCATGAGGGATAGTGACTGCTGGCCAAGAAAATTGTGCAATGCAGTCACTCAGCCTATAACCATTACCAGCTGAGATTGTGCATTGCACAATTCCAGCAGTCAGAAGCCAGATTGGACTGTGCATGGCATAGTTCTAGTAGTCAGTCAGTTTCCCACCAACCCAGACTATGCCTTGTGTAGTCTTGGTAGTTGGCCTCCCGACCTCTCGGCTGAAATTGCATAACCTTCATGATCAGTCACACATGTATGTTGCAAGTTAGTTCTCAAGTTTATTTTGGTTTTCGACTAACAGATTGCTTTCCATGAGTGTTGCCATGTCTCTAGGTATTGCAGGTGTTCATCTGCCTCTCAACAGTGCAGGTGCAATGGTTTCCAAGAGAGCGAAGTTGAAGAGACCGTTCAGAGCACACTTGGAGATGCAGTCAATAAAATGTCTATGAGATTTACTACTCACAAAGATGTCAAGTTGTTCATAGACAATAACATCAAGATATCATAGCAAGAAGCATCATGAACAACAGCTGAAGGCAGCATATTGAACACAATGAATGCAACAAACACACCGAATGCAGTGGATGCAATGAATTCAAGAGGAAGGTTGTTGACAACACAGAGGCAGAATGAAGTTGCAAGTTCAAGTAGATCCATTGATGATGAAAGCAACTTTGGAGACTCAGGCTATGAGATGACGACGTGACATGAAGATCGCGCGAAGACAGAGAATGAAATAGAGAAGTAGTTGCATGTGCTGAAGCAACAACTCAGGATGAACATGAAGCTGCACAGACAGACAATGAGTTGCAGTAGGAACAGGAACAACAGTGGGTGCAATGTTCACTTACAGATGAAACTGCACCCGTATAAGTTAAAGGTCCATCCCAACAACTGACATGGAGTAGACATGGTGAGTAGTGTTATTGATCGCATGTAAGGGATTCAACAACATGCATGTCATTGTGCACACACATGCAATCCAACCCATTCAACACACTCACCAAGGCGAAGACAAGAAGGAAATCCAACTGGAGCTGAACAGGTACTTTGGCAATTTGATGCGCATGACCACCAACACACACTTGAAGATCAACACAGATATTATGCAATATTGTGTTTCCAGTTCAGCTGCATGTAAGAAGACCATGCACATGTTAGCAGATGAGTTGGATGAAGGGGATAAACCGATGCACCAGTTGCAACTGAGGCAAGAGTTCACTTCAGAGAGATGTCACCATGAGTGATGCAAGAGGATCCAGACTTAGCCAACAATGTGATTGTATGTTCACATGTTGTGGGTAACATGAGATGAATTTCATTGACCTGAGTGGTCAAAATTAGTTTAGTAGAGAGGGTTGGATCTCTCAAATTGATCTTTATCTCAATTATTGTAATAATTAAATCATTGTATTATTTTTAGAATAGGAGATAAGTGTTAGGATAGGTGTGTATCAGAGCTTGAGAATATGGATTTAATAGTTGAGCTGATAAAAATAGAGATTAAGTGTCAATGTTGTTAGGATAGGATTCGATCCATAAAAGAAAAGGAAAAAATGTAATGATAGATTGGAATGGAATAAAAGAGGGAGTAAGCTAAAGATTGAGGGAGAGATAGGGTTTGCGAGGAAACAAAGGTCAAAAAAATTGCTGTAATCGAGCCGAGAGGGCCAAGGCTCTGTAATTTCTATATTATTGAATGATTGATTAAGTGTGGTGTTGCATGTTATTACTGGTGCAGAGTTTCTATTGAATCTGTAGTACCCTAATCGGGTATGATTTCCATTTATGTGTTTATTGTTAATTACAGTCAATTAACGTTAAGGGTTAATACCGAGATTAGGTGCTAAATCTTATTAAGCACATTTATTAAAGGTTCTGTATTAAACACGTGAGTAGTGTTGGAAAGAAGTAAGTGGTATATCGCGTGGAAAATAAATGGGAAATGGTATTTCTACAAATTGCGTGATTAACCTAAGTTGGTGACACATCGCACGGGAAAACCACTTTTCTCATGCACTCTCAACCTGATATCAGTCGTGCAATAATTCACATGAGATGGCGCGATAACCGTTGGATCAAATGGGACAGATCGATAGTGGAGATCGTTCGGCTAGTTGGCGCGTGATACAATGCGATATTCGTCAGATCTAAGAAAGCCAAATCAATGGTCGAGATTAAACTGCTCTGGGAGTAAGATGTCAACGTAGTACCGACAGTGATTGGTCAGCTTAGCGGGACCCTCGAGAGGAAATACACGTACTTAATCTTATTAACACGCAGTTGATTGGTTTTTAAGTGAACCATTAGTCTAAATTCTAGACGACCACATCAATTTTGGTAACCATCCACATCATTTTGGTATCAGAGCCCAAGAAATAAGTCTGTTACAATAAACATGTCACCTAGGAGAGGAGATGGCATAGGTCAGGGGAGACCAGTAGCGAATGCAGTTCTGCTGGAAGAGATTCAAAACTTGCACACAAGGATGGAGACAATAGAAACTACTCAAAGGAGAGCACCTGCTGAAGGAGATGCAAGTGCTACAGAGGAATCTTCTGAGGAAGAAGAAGAGGATGAAAATGAAGCTACCAAAGTTCTCAAGATATTATCCAAAGCAAGTGGAAGACCAAAGGTGGAAATACCTTTGTATGACAGGAATCTCAATGTAGAAGAGTTGATGGATTGGATCAGTTCATTGGACAAGTATTTCAACTATGAGGAGGTTGATGACAAAAATAAGGTGAAATTTGTAGTTACCAGATTGAAGGGTCATGCAGCTATCTGGTGGGATGAACTACAAACATCCAGAACAAGAAAGGGGAAGTCCAAGATCGAACAATGGGATAAAATGGTGAGTAGATTGAAAGCTAAATTTATGCCAAAAGATTATCAATTAAATCTTTTTAGAAAATTGAAAAATTTGAGACAAAAAGGACTGACTGTCAAAGAATATACAAAAGAATTTTATAAGTTGAGCATCAAAGTAGGACATGCAGAGGATGACGTAGAAAAGGTATCCAGATACATCAATGGCTTGAGATATGACATACAGGATGAAATCAGCTTGCTGAGTCTGAAGAGAATTGAAGATGCCTATCAAGAAACTCTGAAAGTAGAGGAGACGATGTTGATGAAACAAAATTAGAGGAACAAAAGAAAAAGTTCAGCAAGAGGGAGAGGAATTGCCAGATCAAGATTTCAGCACCCTCAAGGTGAAGCAGGAGGTTCAAGTAGTAGACCACCACAGAGAGGAGACTTTAGTAGAGGAACATTTGCACCTAGAGGAAGAGGCCGAGGAAGAGAAATTTGGTGTTATACATGTGGAGAATGGGGGCATGGATCATGGGACTATCCTCATAATAAAGCAACCAATCAATGAAATGTGAATGTGGCTGAGGCAAAGGAAGAAAAACCTCAAAATGAAAATAAGGAAGAATCACTCGAAGTAGGAGAATCCTTGTTATTGAAAAGAGTATTGCTTAAATTAGAGAAAGAGACAGGAGAACCAACTTAGAGAAAGAGTTTATTCAAAACTACATGCAAGTCCAAAGGAAAATGCTGTAAGGTGATAGTTGACAGTGGAAGCACTGATAACCTTGTTTCTACAGAAATGGTGGACAAGTTAGGATTAGTGAAAACAGTACACCCTACTCCTTACAAAGTATGATGGTTGCAAAAAGGACATCAACTTATTGTGAGAAAACAATGCAAAGTAGAAATCCAGATTGGTACTTATAAGGATGTGGTATTATGTGATGTAATGCCAATGGATGTATGCCATGTATTGCTGGGAAGATCTTGGTAGTTTGATATAAAGCCATTCATGATGGTAGAAGAAACACCTATACCTTGGAGAAGAATGGAGTGAAGCATAAATTGCTACCATTAAAAGATAAAGCAGACAAAAGAACAACTGGAAATAGTGTTATGTTGGTGAGTGGAAAGGAGCTGTTGCAAGAAGTTGGAATAGGTGAAGAAATGCATTTTGCTGTCATAGGGAGACCTAAGGTAATTTTGACTACTACAAACTTGGATGATTTACCTGAAGAAATCAAAACTCTGTTAAATGCTTTTTCTAATATTATTGTGGATGAGTTTCCAAATGCATTGGCACCAATCAAGCGTATTAGTCATCACATGGACCTGATACCTGGAGCAAGTTTGCCAAACAAAGTAGCATACAGATTGACTCCTCAGGAGAATGCAGAAGTTGGGAGACAAGTGCAAGAATTGATGGATAAGGGATTAATCAGAGAGAGTCTTAGTCCATGTGCTGTGCCAACAGTATTGACTCCAAAGAAAGGTGGTGAGTGGCGCATGTGCACAGACTCCAGAGCCATAAAAAAAATCACAATCAAGTATCGTTTTCCTTTACCACACATGGATGATTTGATGGATTGTTGAAGTGGGTCAAAGTATTTTACTAAGATAGACCTAAAGAGTGGAGATCATCAAATCAGGATTAGAGAAGGAGATGAATGGAAGATTGCATTTAAAACAAACAATGGGCTATATCAGTGGTTAGTGATGCATTTTGGACTCACTAATTCACCTAGTACATTCATGAGATTGATGAATGAAGTCTTGAAGGAATATTCAGGCAAGTTTGTCATTGTTTATCTTGATGATATTCTAGTTTTCAGTAGAAGCAAAGAAGAACAGCTGGAGCATCTTAAGTTGGTTCTAAGAACTCTGCAGAAAGAGAAATTGCTAATAAATATGAAGAAATTTAGTTTCATGAAAGAAGAATTAATCTATTTGTGGTTTGTAGTTTTTAAAGAAGATCTGAAAATGGATCCAAAGAAAGTCCAAGAAATTTGGAATTGGCCTATTCCAAGAAACATATTTGAGGTAAGAAGATTTCATGTTCTTGCAAGTTTTTATAGAAAATTTATTAGAATTTTTAGTCAGATTTGTGCAACAATTATTGAAACAATCAGAGAGAGTAATCAAACATTCAAGTGGACAGAAGTAGCAGACCAAAATTTTAAGTTGTTGAAGAAGAAAATTACAGAAAAACCAATTTTAGCTTTGCCTGATTTTGGAAAAGTTTTTCAAGTTGAAACTGATGCTAGTGGAGTTGCAATTGGAGCAGTTTTAAGTCAGGAACAGAGACCGATAGCATACTTTAGTGAGAAACTAAATGAAGCTAAGAAGAAATATTCTTCTTATGATAAATAATTTTATGCTATTGTGCAAGCTTTAAAAAAATGGAGACATTATTTGCTACCAAAGGAATTTGTATTGTACTCTGACAATCATGCATTGTAGTTTGTAAACAATCAACCAAAATTGAATCAAAAGCATGCCAAGTGGGTAGATTTTTTTACAGAGTTTTACTTTTGTGATCAAACATACAAGTGGTAAGTTGAACGAAGTTGCTAATGCTTTAAGTATGGTAAATTTCATAGTGCAAGAATTAAGAGTTGGTGTTGTAGGATTTGAAGAAATGGTTGATATGTATAAAGATGATGCAAAATTTAAAGATATTTATATAGTTGTGAAAAATCCGACAGTTCATAATACAAGCCAGTGGTTAGATTGTCTTATCCAAGGAGGTTTATTGTTTAAAGGTAACAAACTGTGCATTCCAAAATGTTCAATGAGGGAAAACATAATTAAGGAGAAACACAATGGAGGGTGATCTGGACACTTTGGACAAGACAAAACCTTTGCTCAATTAAATGATTTTTACTACTGGCCAAAGATGCAAACTGATGTTAAGAGATTTGTTGAAAAGTGCAGGATATGTCAGCATGCTAAGGGGAGAAGCCAAAATACAGGATCGTACCAGCCATTACCAATACCAGACCGACCATGGGATGCAGTTAGTATGGATTTTGCTTTGGGATTACCTAGAACCCAAAGAGGAAATGATTCCATTGATGTTGTCATAGATAGATTTTCTGAAATGGCACATTTCATTGCATGTAAAAAGACTAGTGATGCAACAAATATCGCTAATTTGTTTTTTTCAAAAGTTGTAAGGTTGCATGGATTGCCTATGAGTATTGTGTATGATAGGGATACAAAGTTTGTTGGGCATTTCTGGAGAACTCTTTGGAAGAAACTAGGTACCAACCTTAGTTTCAGTTCAACATATCACCCTCAAACAGATGGACAAACCGAAGTGGTAAACAGAAGCTTGGGAAACATATTGAGAAGTTTGGTGTATCAAAATCCTAAGTAGTGGGATTTAGCACTTGCTCAAGCTGAGTTTTCTTATAATGACACTCCTAACCGGAGTACTGGGATGAGTCCCTTTCAGATTATTTTTGGGATGAATCCAAGAGGTGTGTATGAGCTAATAAATTTGAGCAAACAGGAGACAAGAAGTGCAAATGCTGAAGAGTTTGCAAAGCATATGCTAAGACTACAAGAATATGTCAAAGACAGATTGCAAGAAAGCAATGGAAAATACGAATAGAGAGCTGATATGAAGCAAAAGGAAAAATAATTCCAAGTGGGTGATATAGTGATGGTACACTTGAGGAAAGAAAGGTTTCCTGTTGGGACTTATAATAAACTAAATATGAAAAAGATAGGGCCATGTAGAATTGTGAGAAAATTTTCAACCAATCCTTATGAAATAAAGTTGCTAGAAGGGATTGGAATCTCGCCTATCTTTAATGTGGTACATTTGTACCCATACAAGGAGATAGAGACGGAGTTACAGAAGGAGCCTACGGAATATGAAGAACAGATTGTACATTGGGAAGAACAAATGCCTAAAACAGTCCAGAAAGAGGTGGAAGATGTTCTGGAGAAAAGAGTAACTAAAAGAACCATAGGACAAGTTTATTTTACGTATTTAGTGAAATGGAAGGACAACCAATAGATGACAATAGTTGGTTGACAGCAACAGAGTTGCAGAAGTATGGAGTAAACCCTGAAAATATGATGGATGATTCTTTTATTCCCCAGGAGTCTGATGCATGAGCATCCGGACTTAGCCAGCAATGTGATTGTATGTTCATAGGTTGTGGCTAACATGAGATGAATTTCATTGACCTGAGTGGTCAAAATCAGTTTAGTAGAGAGGGTTGGATCTCTCGAATTGATCTTTATCTCAATTATTTTAATAATTAAATCATTGTATTATTTTTAGAATAGGAGATAAGTGTTAGGATAGGTGTGTATCAGAGCTTGAGAATAGGGATTTAATAGTTGAGCTGATAAAAATAGAGATTGAGTGTCAATGTTGTTAGGATAGGATTCAATCCATAAAATAAAAGGAAAAATTGTAATGAGAGATTGGAATGGAATAGAAGAGGGAGTAAGAGAAATATTGAGGGAGAGATAGGGTTTGCAAGGAAACACAGGTCATAAAAATTGCTGTAATCGAGCCGAGAGGGCCAAGACTTTGTAATTTCTATATTATTGAATAATTGATTAAGTGTGGTGTTGTGTGTTATTCTTGGTGCAAAGTTTCTCTTGAATCTGCGTATCGGCGGTTTGTACCCTAATCGGGTATGATTTCCATTTATGTGTTTATTGTTAATTACAGTCAATTAACGTTAAGGGTTAATACCAAGATTAGGTGCTAAATATTATTAAGCACATTTATTAAAGGTTCTATATTAAACACGTGAGTAGTATTGGAAAGAATTAAGTGGTATATCACGTGGAAAATAAACGGGAAATGGTATTTCTACAAATTGCGTGATTAACCTAAGATGGTGACACATCACACGGGAAAACCACTTTTCTCATGCACTCTCAACCTGATATCAGTCGTGCAAGAATTCATGTGAGATGGTGCGATAACCATTGGATCAAACAGGACAGATCGACAGTGGAGATCATTCGGCTAGTTGGTGCGTGATACGGCGCGATATTCGTCGGATCTGAGAAATCCAGATCAACAGTGGAGATTGAAGTGCTCAGGGAGTAAGAAGTCAACGTAGGATTGACAGTGACTGGTCAGCTTAGCAGGACCCTCGAGAGGAAATACACGTACATAATCTTATTAACACGCATCTGATTGGTTTTTAAGTGAACCATTAGTCTAAATTCTGGACGACCACATCAATTTTGGTAACCGTCCACATCAATGAGGTGTATGCACACCATCACGGACGACCAAGCTTGGCATCAGATCACCATCTTCACCATCACAAGCATGTCAAAGATTTGGTCTCATCACAGCGGATCGAGTGTCAATGATGTCATGCATGTCTTTCTCAAGCCATGTTGTCTCACACGAGTACATGTGCATTGTAATGTTGAGTCATGTCAAGTGTAAGTCAAGGGTCAAGAGTTGGAAGTAATAGTCATAGAATAGGTGAAGAGTCATGAGGGTAGTTGAACTATCACAAAGGTGAATGTCAAGGGTCACCCTACCCTTTGTTATAAATAGTCCCTCATAAATCATTGTAAAGGCTTTTGGTTAGCCAAGCTTCTATTAAGACTATCTTGAAGAAAGCTTGGACAATATTGTAACGCGCCTTGGCTTCTCCACTGCACAAAGCTAGTTCATATCTTTGGAGGAGCAAGGGGATGTCGCTGTAACATTCCACTGGTAGGGCTAGCGGGTTTACATGGATGTATTGTATGATTGGAACTTACACTTCTTGATATAATAAGAGCCAACATGTTTTCATGCATGTATTGTATTTGTTGTAAGACTGATCTTTAACACTTGTAATGCATGTTGCTTTAACTTGTGTTCTACATATGAACTAATTCATTTGTTGTAATGCATAATATATTAATGGAAATGTGTTGTATATGCCATTAATGTTGTTCCATCTGTGTCAACTTCTCTGCGGACATTAGACATACCTTTCACATGAACTTTGCTGTAAAATCTGTTGCACTTGTTCGGACTGATCGTGAGTGATGTATGTGTTATCTTACCTTGTATGTTGTGACTATCACATCCGAGTGGACTGCTCTACTGAGAGCTGTGTATGTCCTGTGTGTTGTGTGTTCCTAGCCGAGTTGGGACTGATCCCTTTCAACCTGGAACTCACCTTCACCCTCATCTCAACCCACCTATGTTAGAACCTCTTATACACCTTCCTTGAATCAATGCAACAGTCACACCCTTTCTACTGACAGAGTTATCTTACTTGCCTCTGTACGACATCGCGGTTAAGGCATTACCTTACGATCCACTGTTGGTACTCCTACACCAAACGTCTAAGGTCTATTTGGGACTTCTTACCGGGGAGAGCCCCTTACATGTTGGCGGGTCCAACACCATCAACATGACCTTAATGCCACTCTCCAACTTATTAAAATTAACTTTTCTTACATTTCTTTACATAATTTATTATATTTTTCCTAGTGATAAGGGTAAAGGTGAGATGTTATGTCATGTGGCCTAATGTGCATTAATTGCAGGATTTAGAGTAGTTTTTGGCTAATTTAAGTGCAGGAACTCGAAGTAGAAAAGCAAGAGATATTTTAGGAGATTGGATCTCCCTCCTTAACTCCTCAATCACTCGAAGATTCCTCCACGAGATCTCATCAACTCAGAGTTACAAGTAGCCAAGCCCATTGAGGTCATTGGCAACCAAGCCAGTGATAGTTGAAGACAAGCTAATCTTGAGTTTGGGAGCCAAAACTCTCTAATTTTAAGGAATATGTTGGTAGCTTCAGTTGTATATATAAAAAGGCCTAGGGTCTCATTAGGATTCGACTTCTTATTATAACCAAGAGGCAATTTTGAGCATAAGACATTGTGACTATTATTCTCATTTCTCATGCTATTTTCGACATTTTGGTGATAATGGAAAGGGTTTATTTGATACAACACTGAGTTGGCTCAAAGGGCTAAAACTCTTGGGTTAGGGCCCAACCCTAGCAGTAGAGGTTCTCTTTATTTTTGTATATGTATTCTTAGATTACATTCATAGTTAGCTGTTGAAGTTATTTATGTTTTATCCCATTTGCAAGTACTTGAATAATTGTTTAGTTTTTCTCCCATTAGTTGAAAAGGTATATCAGTGGTACAATAGTGAAAGTGAATACTTTAGAAAATCTTGTGATAGTGGCCTCTTCCTCATCTCCCTCATGGGATCATGGTTTGAGGGCCCCACTCTCACAACCCCAAAAACAAATTTGTCTCTTTAGATCATTGCATGGCTAGGGTTCTTGATTGAGTAGATTATTGTTTATAATTCCTTAGAGGCACCTGCAATTTTCATTTTGGTTTTTGAAGTTGTTGTAGTTTAGAGAGAATTTCATTTCATAGATTTCGCCATTAGCCATCAATAATTCTGTTTTTCCTAAATTCAACTCATATTTTCCATATGTAAATGAAGTTATGCATAAATGAAGGAAAGAATGTATGTTGTTGCAGGAGTTTCTGATCTGCAGGGAGAACTCATTTCACCAACCTCATCCAAGTTGCCTTCACCCATACAACCTAAGTCTGCCAACCCCTAATCTGAATTTCTGTTTTGTAGCAAAGTGAACATCTCCCTTGAGCAAATCCAACCATATTGAAGGGTTGGCCCGAGCCTTGGATAATATACACCTCCTCTATGCATTATCCCACCATCAGACACCTTTCTCATATTTTATTCCACCTCTCCTACCATCCTATAGCTTTCACCTAGTTTCTTGTAGTAAACTAGGACATCCTGTAGTAAAAACCAAGACATCTTGTAGTACTATAGGTAACCCTGTAGCAACCTGTTTTAAGCCTGAATTAAGCAGAAATGGTCATATGAGCTTAGGTTAGGCCTCCACTTAGCTTCAATACCCTCATCACCATTCCAGACCTGTTTTACCATGCCTTTCTCCCCTGCAAAAGATCAGATTGGTTCACTTAGAATTTACATTTATAAATTTGAAAATAAAAAAAGACTCTTTTCTGCAATTTCTAGTTAGTACTTGCATACAATAGTTAGAGTAGTTTGAGGTTAATTTCCATGCTTACTTAGTCTAAATAACTAGATGTTAGAATGCATGGTTAAATTAGGTCTCTTTTGAAAGTAATGTGTAATAGCTCAGCTAGATAATTTCATCTCACTTCATAACACTTTCCCATTCAAAATTTTCATTTCCTGAGATAGGAAACATTTCATTTCTACATTATAGATAGTTTTCCATTTGCTGTTAGTAGTCAGACTCCTTCTAGTCAATAGAAGGTTGGTTTGAAAAACCCAAGTGGTCTATCACCCCATTTGAAAAGTGACAAGATTAGACCATTGCATCTACTATGTATACAACACTGTCACCTCCAAGTTTGTACGAACCCCGGGTTAACGAAGTAAAGTTGATAGCCCTAGGAGTTGCAACATCCTTGCTACAATACTGGAGCTCATCGGTAGCCATGATGATAGGCATAGTGAAGGAAGTAAATCGATTTATGTTTTAGCCAAGGCATGTGGATCAACATGTGTTGAAGTACTGGTATGGTACAACTGATCATGTCACAATCAATTATGGTTTGAGATATTCTTCAAATAGTTAAGTACAACTGTAGGGATTCATAGATTTAAATTGGGAAGAGTATGCGGAAGACATAAAGATCTCATCTAGGTATTGCTTCTGTTTGGGCTCCATGATGATTTCTTGGATAAACATGAAGCATACATCTGTTGCACATAGTACTACTGATCCGAGTTGACTCAACTCCCGGATTTAACCAAGATCTTTTTCTTTTGTGATGTGATTAGAATTGCAATTAAAATAGCATAATAGAACATAAATGCATGATGTAAAGAAGAAGGAACATGATAATCATCAACAACATAAAATAACATGACGTTGATAACAAATTTCGTCCAGGAGGGACTACGTCTCTGAGCCCCGGTGTCAAGATGGTGTAGGCCACTTCATTAAGTGCTATTAATAGTGATGATGTACATAAGTGGTGATGTCGCTATCATACAAGGAAAATGACCTCATGCAAGAGTGGCTCCAAGAGATGTTCCTACAGGAACTTTGAGTGAAAAGGACTCCCATCACTATGACATAAACTCATGCATGATGATAATGAACATCTCGCCAACATGGCATAAAAGGGATCTCAAGGCAATCATACATGGTGACACATGAGTATCCCATCAATATAATGACAAAGGGATCTCAAACAAAACATGACGAATCATGACAACAAGTACATCCCACAAATGATTCCCCATCACATCAAGCAGGAATCATGAGACAAGTAAGAAACAATATCCCACATCAAAAATCAAACAGGGATCTGTGCAACACAATGCATCTCATAGCAAAAAGAAGCACATGAACACACTGCATATACCTCACATCCTGGGACCATTTGAAGAAAGGGATGTCAAACTGCTGAAGCTGGTCGTACCATCAATCTTGCTGCAACGAATCTCATGGAATGAATGCTCACACATTGAATGTTGACACCTACACTCCACTTTAGAAAGTGGACGAAAATTGAAATGGTCAAATGGAAAATCTGAATGCACCATCAGATATGTGGTGTCGAATAGTGCAAAATCGATTGTCAATTTTTTTGAATTCTGAGAAAGTGAAAATCTGGGGCTTAAGGAATCTTTTAGATTCCCCCTAGATTCCCCAAATATTCCCTCCTCTGGGTCATCTGAAGATTTTATGCTCAGATCAGGAACCTGACTACGCCACCAGGTTCGTGTCACTGCGAGGTGTAAGATCGACATAAAATTTGTCCAATTTGGACACTGCAAAAATTTCACCCTCCTGAGAATTTCACCCAATCATGGTTCTGCCTACCTCTTCTCTGGGCTCATGGTTCCACTTGCAATAAATTAATTAAAAAAATTGTCTCAATTTCCGTGCGCATTCTTGGCTCCTCCATCTTGCTGGGCGCACTGACAAATGAGTTTATATAAAAATTTGTGGGCGGATATTACAATGAATTGGCCTTTGGCCCAATGGTAAAAATCCCCAATTATGAGGAGGAGGTTGGGTGGTCAAACCCAAACCCCTCCATATTAACACACCATTCGTTTTAAAAAAAAACTACATTAATTTGTTTTAGGGGGTTGGGTCCGCATTGGGTGGCCCGCCTCGTAACCTCCGCAACATATTTGGATTGGGTCGTTGGCACTATTTAAAAGGGGCGTATTGTTTTAAAGATGGTTGGTGTAATATTTATGGTTGTGTCGGCGCCCGAGTGGTGGGCCGACCATTCCAGCTGGGCGGGTTCAAACCCCATCACCCATGGCTTGAGTACATAGTAAATAGGATTTGGGTGGTTGGGGTGTGGGTTGGGTACACCAGAGGTGGCCCGCCCACCCCACACATAAAATTTGTTATAAGGTTAGAGTTTGGGAGGGTCGACGGGGGTCATGGCCCGTTGATCCACTTTTAATATTGATTTTTCATTATGACGGTTGGGGCTGGCAGGGTTCATGGCCCGTCAGCCATTTTTAAAATTTTGTTACGTTGGTTGTTGGGGGGGTGGCTCGCCACCCCATAATATATATTTTTTTTGATTTTTATTAAAATAGAACACATTTTTCGAATTTGTCTAATATAGGGGATATTGGACAAATTAACGATCCAACAAATTTTCCCTCTTTCGGGAGCTAGGTTTCATGCCCCGGGGTCGGTTAAATTGTAGGACACTTAAACCTGACCCACAACCCAACTTTGACCAAAAATTTGAGTGGCTCGTTCTCCTTCATACAAGCTCGGATTGACGAACCATTCACACCATTGTGATTAGGATGACAAGATCTACGCTTTGGTCTTGGTTCGAAAGAATTCTAATCACTTTGATTTTTGAGCTTCCATAAGCCCTCTTTGTCTTGTGTGTGTCTCTGGAGCCACCTGGATCAATCCTGCCCACTGAGGAGATTTTGGTCCTCCAAAAGCATGAAAAATATTCTGCAACTTCTCTGTAACTTGTCTGCATCACAAGTGTCCTGAAAAAGGTCCTGCTTCCATCTCCTTCACCTTTGTTCTTCGGAGCCTTAAGTGATGAATCGACACCTGCAACCTCTAGTACATTGTTTTTCAAATTACATGGTTGACTTTCATGACCAACTAATGAACCAAGCATCTCATACTTGCCACGAGTTTATAACACATACTCAGTGGTCAAGTTTACATCGAAATAGACACAATACCCCAGCTACGAAAACAAGGCCAACATATCATTGTTGCTCCAACAAGTGATGGAAAACACATCATCTCTGCAACATATGATTTACAAAAATAAGGCCAAACACTATTGTTTCTTCGACAAGTGATGGAAACATGACATCACTTCCACAGTTTAAAATGCATCACAAAATGAAACCATACATCATTGTTGCTTAACAAGTGATGGAAAACACATCGTCACTTTTACATTTTAAAATGAAACACATGATTTACAAAAGCACGACCATGACAAGATAACATATCTAGAAACCATTTTTCACTTATCATTGTGAATGGGTCATCTCCTTGTGGCACATTCACTGGTTGAACAATCGTTTCATCTAGTGCATGCATCAACACTTTGTCTTTAAGGCGCTACTCTGGATGGAGCCTCCAACAAGTGGCTCTTTGATGGCCACTTCCATTGCAATGACTGCAATACATCTTCCACCTCCACATCTGCTTAACATGTTTCTTTGCCTGCTGTTGAGAGGGTCTTTCACGCCTCATCTTTGTTTGTGCTGCTATTCTTTTCCAAAACTTAGAAAATGTATGGTTATGTAATCCACAAAAGGTACATGTTTTTTGGTTCCATGCTTTACGTTCATCTTTAACAACATGATTATAATTGAAATGAACATTCGAATGTTGAGACTGGTTATACCTTTCCTTGTTGTCTCTGGTGTAAGTATGGCGATGAGAGCTTGCCTCAACTCCTTCCCTGCAATGGGCACTTCCATGGGATGATGGGGATGTGTTCCCATCATTATCTTTCCTCGACGATTTCGACGATGTCTCGGACGAATCTGACACCTTCGAGCATTCTCCCTCGGTGTATCTCAAGCATGAAAATTAAGGTCTCTGCACAACCTCCAATGGTTGAGTTTCCTTGGTTATTATCACCAAGTTCTTTTTCCTCATGCCTCATCCTGTTAAGGAGCTTGATGTTTGTCCCTGTAATTGGGATCTCCAAATCTCAAACAAAAATCATACTATGTGAAGACAAAACTGAAAGGAAATCAACATCTTTTACCTCCTCTGTCGATTTGGAAAGAACTGATGAGAGCCTCTCATCATCTATTGTTGGTGGTTCGCTAGCTGTCTCGGCGCATTCCATGAATTCCTTTATGACATACTCAAGTCCTGCCTGACGAGGTAATTCCTCTACTTTGATGGGGTTGACAATGCCTTGGCCATTAATGCTTAAACCTTTTACTTCATACCCCATTTTCCTCAACAATTTGGAGCCAATGCATGTGGTATGATTTTCAAAAACAGCGAATCATCATCAGGAAACATACATGAATTCAGAGAATTACTTTTTAACTCACATGGGTCACACTGCAACTTTTCCAAAGGCCTCGTCCTTAGCTTGCAACTGTTGTAGCAAACTTTGTTTTTCCTCTTTCTCTTCATGTTGTTGTGCTTCAATTCTTCTAGGGCCTCTTCTGTGGCTTGCAATTGAAGCTGCAATCACTCCTTTTCCTCTGTCTCTTTTTGTAGAGATTCATACATTATTTCCACCCTTCTGGAAATTTTGAGCATGGTCTCGTACATTTCTTTTTCGTCCTCTGTCACTGCACGTTCCATTGTTCATGCTTGTAATTCACATCCATGCAAAGATTGCTCTGATACCAAACTTGATCTGAGTTGACTCATCTCCTGGATTTAGCCATGATCTTTTGCTTTCGTGATGTGATTAAAATTGCAATTAAAATAGAATAATAGAACATAAATGCATGATGTAAAGAAGAAGGAACATGACAATCATTAGCAACATAAAATAACAAGACGTTGATAACAAAGTTCGTCTAGGAGGGAATACGTCTCCAAGCCCCTGTTTCAAGATGGTGTAGGCCGCTGCATTAAGTGTTGTCAATAGTGATGATGTACATAAGTGGTGACGTCGCTATCATACAAGGAAAATTCCCTCACGCAGGAGTGGCTCCAAGAGATGTTCCTACAGGAACTCTCAGTCAAAAGGACTCCCATCAGTATGACATAAACTCATGCATGATGATAATGAACATCCTGCCAACATGGCATAAAAGGGATCTCAAGGAAATCATACATGGTGACACATGAGTATCTAATAAACATAATGACAAAGGGATCTCAAACAAAACATGACAAATCATGACAACAAGTACATCCCACAAATGGTTCCCCATCACATAAAGCAGGAACCATGAGACAAGTAAGAAACAAGATCCCACATCAAACATCAAACAGGGATCTGTGCAGCACAATGCATCTCATAGAAAAAGAAGTACATGAACATAATGCATATACCTCACATCCTGGGACCATCTGAAGAAAAATATGTCAAACTGCTGAAGCTGGCCGTACCATCAATCTCGTTGCATCAAATCTCATGGAATGACTACTCACATGTTGAACGCTGACAGCTACACTCCACTTTGGAAAGTGGCCGAAAATTGAAATGATCAAATAGAAAATCTAAATGCACCATCAGATTTGTGGCACTGAATAGTGCAAAATCAACTGTAAAATTTCTGAATTCTGACAAAGTGAAAATTTGGGGCTTAAGGAATCTTTTAGATTCCCCCTAGATTCCTCAAAGATTCCCTCCTCCGGGTCATCTGAAGATCTACTGCTCAGATCAAGAAACTGACTACGCATCAGGTTTGTGTCATTGAGAGGTGTAAGATTGACATAAAATTTATCCACTTTGGACACTGCAAAAATTTCAACCTCCTAAGAATTTCCTCCAATCATGGTTCCGCCTGTCTCTTCTCTGGGCTCATGGTTCCACCTGCAATAAATTAAATAATTTTTTTTCTCGATTTCCGTGCACGCTTTTGGCTCCTCCATCCTACTGGGTGCACTGAAAAATGAGTTTATATAAAAATTTGTGGGTAGATATTACAATGAATTGGCCGTTGGTCCAATGGTAAAAATCTTGAATTATGAGGAGGAGGTCGGGTGGTCAAACCCTGACCCCTCCATATTAACACACCGTTCATTTAAAAAAAAAACTGCATTAATTTGTTTTAGGGGGTTGGGTACACATTGGGCGGCCCACCTTGTAACCTCTTCAACATATTTGGATTGGGTTGTTGGCGCTATTTAAAAGGGGTGTATTGTTTTAATGATGGTTGGTGTAATATTTATGGTTGTGTGGGTGCCCGAGTGGTGCGCTGGCCATTCCAGCCGGGCGGGTTCGAGCCTCGCCGCTCACAGCTTGAGTACATAGTAAATAGGATTTGGGTGGTTGGGGTGTGGGCTAGGTCCATTGGACGTGGCCTGCCCACCCCATACATAAACTTTGTTATAAGGTTGGAGTTTGGGAGGATCGGCGGGGGTCGTGGCCCATCGACCCACTTTTAATATTAATTTTTCATTATGACGGTTGGGGCCAGCAGGGTTCATGGCCCGTCAACCATTTTTAAAATTTTGTTACGTTGGTCGTTGGTGGGGTTGGTGGCCCGCCACCCCATAATATGTATTTTTTTGGTTTTTATTAAAATAGAACACATTTTTCGAATTTGTCTAATATAGGGGATATTGGACAAATTAATGATCCAACAAATTCACCCGCTTTCAGGAGCTAGGTTTCATGTCCCGGGGTCGGTCAAATTGTAGGACACTTAAACCTGGCCCACAACCCAACTTTGACTGGCTCGTTCTCCCTCATACGAGCTTAGATTGACAAACCATTCACACCGTTGTGATCAGGACGACAAGATCTATGCTCTGGTCTTGGTTTGAAAACATTCTAATCACTTTGATTTTTGAGCTTCCATAAGCCCTCATTGTCCTGTGTGTGTCTCTAGAGCCACCTGGATCAACTACAGAATATGGCTATATTGCAACTTAGTTGGTGATTTATGAAGCAATATGGCTTCAGAAGGTACTTGTAGGATTGTCTTAATTAGGTGCAGGTCACGACCACGATGACAAGTTGAAGCACAATGAGATCTAGTACTAAGACACATCACATGGTTCAATCAAGTAGATTGGTGACAAAGTCTGTTTTCTTGGATGAAGTTTGAATACTTCGAGGAAAATCTTGGAGTGATTGAGCATGTATCTCTCCGTAAGAGAGAGTGATGAAATTGTAACATCTAGGACAATCATTCTCCCTAGGTCAGGTTGACTAGGATCAAGGAAAGTGGTACAGAGTGATAGCATCAGGGACAAAAATTATCCCAGTGACAAGTATGATTTAAATTAGGGAGAATGGTACAATAGAGGATAATCTTTCTCCTTGTGTGAAGTATGTTGATAGAAATTAGGAAGAATTGTCCTAGAAGCCTAGGATCACTTAGTTGAGTGGGTACTTGTTAGCATCAAGATCAGAACTATCTAGATAGGTTGGGTGAGGTAATTTAGCATCAAGTTTGGACTTAGATAGAGTGTGGCCTTTGGATATTCATCATGTGTTAAAGATAGTGATTAGAATGATGGTGAACCAAGATTATTCAATATACCATGTGTTAGATGGATCATAATTATGGTGACTAGTTGATGCTAATCATGTACCATGTGGCATGAGTATTGAATAGGATTATGGTGAGGATACACCTTAGGTTAGAGGTACCAACTAGAATTATGGTAACTTGTTGATGCTGTTGATTTACCATGTGCCAAAATTATTGACTGGGATTATGGTAATTGTATAATGTTGATGCTGATAGTGATTTTTTATAACCTTTTCTTAATGAAATTTGTCAACAAGGGAACATCTAGATAAGGATTATGAATATCTCCATAGCTAAGAGGGGGTGTTGAATTTTTTAAGCTATGTTCGGTCTTCATAATTTTTTTTAAGCCCTTGAAAATATATGTAAGACATGTTCTTCATGTTGACTTCGAAATAAAGGAAGTTTTGAATTTTTAATATCGAATTTTTGGCTCCAAAACATAAAGTCAACCCTCCAAGAAGTCAGGTTGACTTTCCCTTATGGTCACACCCATTTGGCCTTAGAGAAGTTAAAATCATTTGGTCCTTCTCCTAAAGCATGGATTTAGATCACTTTTGAGGCAAAGTTAGGATCATCACAAGGAAAATTCTTAGGTCAAATTTGAGACAAGAAGAAAATGGAATCTGAGGCTTATACAAGGAAGAATCTGAGGATGAGTTTGTGGCATGGTGTAAGACCGAATCTACGAGGAAAGTGCAACACCGAATATATGAGGAAGGTAGTAGGCAAAAATTCCGAGGTAGAAGAGAAGGCTAAATTTTGTCCTTATATCTCAGGTTTGACTTAATTCCTTATGGGTTAGCTTGGATCGTCTAACGGGCAGTTTGACTAGGTATGACCAATGATTATGTTACTATTCAACCTGACTTAAACTTGATGTATCTCCGCTGAACTTAATGATTTCTCTAAGAAAAGGGTTGCTGGGGTTTTCCCCCATGTGGGCTTTCCAAGGGTAAAATACTTGTGTTCTTGTTTGGCTATCTCTTTATCATCTTACTATCTATTGTTGAATATATTCTATGTAATTACTTAATGATTAATGTGAATATGAAAGAATTTAAAGTGAATATCATTAAAAGTAATTATAAGCTAGAATATCTTTGAAAAATTAACGTGGTATTAGAGCTTGGGTAAAAGAGCATCCAACTTATTTCAAGTTAATTTTTAGGGTTTGTTATTTCTTGAGTCCAACTCTGGTTGTAAAGAGGACACAAAATACCCCTAAAGGAAACCAAGATATATTTGTGCCCTAGAAGATCCATTCGCGTTAAAATACTAAGCTTGTGAAAGAACCAAAAGATCTCTGTGATGGTTAAGTAGAAGGGCTGAAGTTTATAGATTGCAGTGAAAATTACAAGAAGGTTGAGAATCTTAAGTTTTCCTCAGAGAGATTGATCAAATATTGTGATCCATTCTTAAGGATGAAGTATACTTAGAAAGGGCCGAAGTCTTAATCTATGTTAAATATAGGTTGAAAGGTCTCAATCCATTTTGGTAGATCGAAAAAGACTTAGAATCTATTACAAAGGTTCAAAAAGGCCTCAAGGTCTATTGCAATAGGATGAGAAATCTTAGAAGAGTCACATAAAGTAAATTTGAAATATCTTTGATTGAAGAAAAACCAAATTGTCTCTTGTGAATACTAAAATCCCTAGTTTGTAGAAGACACTGTAGATAGGAAAAAGGGCTGATGCTTTCATATTAATGGCAAGGTTGAAGTATGCCATGCAACTCTTCAAAGATTTGTTCTAGGACTGACATCAAGGCATGTTATTTAATCCATAGTTTGAAAGAATCTATTTCATAAGTACATTAGAATAATGTGATGTTCAAATAAGTATTTAAATCTATAAAAAGGACCAGTAAGCTAAGAATGATTGAGAGAAAGGACCAAAATCTAGTGAAATCATCCTTCTATGTGAAGGCTGATAAATCGTCCTTCTATGTGAAGATTGCTGACAAAGACTCTGTTCTACGATGAAGTTTGAGTACTTCAAGAAAAATCTTAGAGTGATTGAGCATGTCACTCTCAACACGAGGGAGTGATGAAATTGGATCATCTAGGACAATCATTCACCCTAGGCCAGGTTGACAAGGATCGGGGAAAATGGTCCAGAGTGATAGAATCAGGAATATACATTCTCCTAGTGTCAAGTATGATTAGAATTTGGAAGAGTGGTCCAACAAAGGACAATCATTCTTCTTGTGTGAAGTATTTTGACTAGAATTAGGAAGAATGGTCCTAGAGGCCTAGGATCACTTAGTTGAGTGGGCGACTTTCAACATCAAGCTCAAAACTCTTTAGATAGGTAGAGTGAGCTCATTTAGCATCAATTAAATAATTACTTAGATATAGTGTGGCAGATATTGACTAGAATGATGGTGAACCAAGACTAATAAGTATACCATGTGTCATATGGACCAGAATTATGGTGACTAGTTGACGCTGATGATGTACCATGTGTCAAGAGTACTGACCATGACTATGGTGAGGATTCACCATAGGTCAGAGTTACTAATTGAAATTATGGTAACTTTTTGATGTTAATGATGATTTTTTATAAACTTTTCTTAGAGAAAATTTTCAATAAGAGAACATTTAGATAGTCATTATGAATACCTCCATAATTTTTTTTATGCCCTTGAAAAAATATGTAAGACATGTTCTTCATGCCGAGTTCAAAATAAAGAAAATTTTGAATTTTTAACATTGAAATTTTGGCTCCCAAACATAAATTCAACTCTCCAAGAAGTTAGGTCATCTTGCCCCTATGGTCACACAAGTTCGGCCTCATAGAAATTAAATTCATTTGGTCCTCCTCCTCAAGCATGAATTTAGATCACTTTTGAGGTAGAGTTAAGATCGTCACAAGGAAGAGTATAAGGTCAAATATAAGACAAGAAGAGAATAAAATTTGAGGCTTATACATGGAAAAAATTGAGGATAAATACATGGCATAGTGCAAGACTGAATTTCTAAGGAAAGTGTAGGATCGAATCTCTGAGGATGGTAGTAGGCCGAAATTTTGAGGCAAAATAGAAGACTAAATTTTTTCCTTATATCTTAATGTTGACTAAATATTTTGTTGGGGAGTTTGACTTGTCTAAATCGTAGTTTGGCCATGTGTGACCAAATACTATATTACTAGTTAGCTTGACTTTGACTTGATGTATCGTTATTGAATTTAATGATTTCTCTAAGAAAAGGTTTGTTGGGTTTTCTGAGGGTAAAATACTTATGTTATATTTTGGCCATCTCTTTATGATCTTATTGTTTATTGTTGGAGATATTATATGTACTCACTAAATGATTAATGTGAATATGAATTAATTTAAAGTGAATATCATTAGAGGTAATTATTAGCTAGAGTACCTTTGAAAAAGCAACAATCTATGTGAAATTAAAAGCTACAGAGTTAAGACTGGTCAACATTGCTTTACCTTGTCATTAGAAACTTGTTTTAAGTTAGTGATTCATAAACTATTATGGATATTCCATTAGACAATTTGTTACAAGAGATTTAATAAAATTATATTTAAAATATGAAATCTAAACTACAAGGGTTATATTCCTTCAACTCCTAGATTTATTAAGTTACTATTTTCATGCATGCAATATATAAACTATGGAAAATAAAGAACAAACAAAAATACAATCACTCACAACCATAATAACAAAATATATGATTTAGGAGTAAAACCAATTGGAAGGCGAGGTTTCTTTGCTCTGTTCTTTGAATGGAAATGGATGCAAGTACAAAGGAGTGAAACATGTGGCCCATGGGATACTACAATGTAAAAACCCTTCTATTTTCTCTCTCTATCCACTCTTAGCTAATATTCTCATATCTAATTCAAAATGCACTTGAATAGAATGGAACCCCTTTTCCTCTTAGTGGCTCAATTATAACACAACTTGATAGCCTACTAGTGGTTAAGTTGCTTCCTTCCACTTTTAACCAAAGTTATAATATTGACTATATTAGAGTTTTATTCATCATGATCACATGTCTACCCATTTTCCATTAATAATAGGGGTTTATGTGGCATCCTCTCAAATAATGGTGGTAAAAAAAGGAAGTTCAACTTCCAAGTGGAATAACTTTTGCATACAAACTCTATTTGAAGTGTTTTTTACGCCAATGGATAGGTATCTGAGTGTAAAATAGTGCTAGAAGTTGTGATGCTTTAGAGACAAAGTTTTACCCTAAAAAGTCACTGTTTAATGCCTCAAATTGCTTCTAGAATGTTTTAGACCCCAATTCGTCAAACTAGGATCCATCGATAAAAATGGTCATGTAAGATAATTCCTCCAATTTTTCCACTCTGATAATATCAAGATGGATGGAAATAATATAATAATCCAATGAGGATTTTGGTCCCAAAAACCTTTTATAAATGAGGGGAGGATAATTTTCTTCCACCTTCTCTCAGGTGTACTATTTATCTTTGTCTGGAAGTTGTCCTTTCAACCCAATTCGCCAAAGTTCATGCTATCCTTGTCTTATAGTCCTTGACCTCTTTTGCAAACTATATCCTTTACCAACTTTTCCTGAGCATCTGGTGCTAAATCCTCTATAAAAAGTAATATCATTCCTCTTTCTGATCCAACATGGAAGGCTTATAGAGTTTCAAATTCTCATTGGGGGAATTTTGAGGTTTAAAGTGGACCTCCTAAATAAAATAATAAATAGTAGTTAAATGAATAAAATAAGAGTTATGAATTTTTAAAGAAAAATAAAGGAAACTATACTTTTATTTTTATTTTTATTTTTTCTTATATCCTTGTAGGCTTACTCAAATGCCAACTGTAGACACCCATTGGATGCGTAATTAAATTCCACATCCAATGAGCACCCACTATGCATAGTTTTGAGTAGACCAACATCGGAAAAAAATTGAAAATATATGAAAAAGTGTTTCATGTATTTTCGATATATATATATATATATATATATATATATATATATATATATATATTTCGATGTGGGTCTACTAAAAATTATGTAGAGTGGATGCTAATTTGATGTGGAATTTAATTACGCCTCTAATGTGTGTCTACACTTGACATTTGAGTAAACCTACAAGGAGATAAACTAAAAATATAGTTAAAAAAATAGTTTTCTTCTTCCGCCCCCCCCCAAAATATTTTCCATTGGGGATGAGATCATCCTCTTGAATCCTATTGGTTATTTTAAGATTAATTTTGTTTGTACATTATTTGTTTTGAATCCCATTTTTTACCTAAAAATTCAACTAATGTTAAATTCACCACTGAATAAATGTGCATATATCCCACCATTTCTAGTAGATCAAAGTGACAATATCGCAGGGCCTTGATTTTCTTTCTAGGACCCTGTAGCCTCTCCTTATTCAACTATAACCATACTCTATCTCTCACCTTGAATTACTTCTTTGTTCTATGTTAATCATGCTTAGCCTTGTACTTTTCTTGTGGCTTTTTCAATGTCTCTTTTACCTATAGATGGATTTGCATAATCTTCTCAATATTTTTTTTCCACCCTTAAGTCATCCTCTATAAGATCCTCCCTCACTCCTTGCTTTCCATAGTAAATATCCAAAGGTGAAGGCACAAAATATCCAAAACAAGTTTCAAATAGGGACTTACCAGTAGAAGTGTGGAATACTATGTTATAAGAGTGTTGTATATATACCATATTTTCATGCCATGTCTTTAGATGTTTGTGTTTATAACCCCTCAAAAGTTGCACTAAAGTCTTGCTGACTAGTTCTAATTTCCAATTTGTCTATGGACGAATTTATGTAGACCTCTTCAACTTCGTGCCCATATTCTCCCATAATATAGTAAAAAATGCATTGAGAAATCTTGTGTCCTTGTTTGAAACAATGCTCCTTGTTATCTCAAAGTGCATTCAGACCTACCCAAATAATAATTTTGTTGCTTCTTAATTGTTGATGATATTTTTATAAGGCGTGAAAACAAATCTTGTTGAACCTATCAATTACCATGAATAAGAAGTCATGTCTCTTCTTGGTTGTTTGTAAACCACCCATAAAGTCTATGGAAATTCTTTCCCAAGGATAAGTGGGTATAGGATAGAGATGGTATAGACCCTGTTTCCTATTACTAGGCTTTCTGTTACAAGAAGGTATGCATCATATTATGAACCTAACTACCTCTTCTTACATCTTGAGCTAGTAAACTTACTTGTATAAGTTGGCCACTATTTTCCCTACACCAAAATTCCCTGCAACCTTGGAGGTGTAGACCTCTTTGATCAACTGCAACTGCTCACCTTTTGGAACACATAACCCAACTTTTAGAGTAACCCATTTTAGAGATGGTAGTCAATTGATTTGTCACCATCGCGCACATGAATCTGGATTTGCAACTGCTGAAACACCTCTTTGAAGTCCTCATCCTTTGTATATGATTCTTTGTATGCATCATGGGTGAAAGGATCCATGTTCTTCATAGTCCCTAAAGTTGTGATATTTAATGTGGGTGGCCTTAAAAGGATGTTAGCCAAATTGTTTGTGTTGCCCTTCTTGTACTTGACCACTAAATGAAATTTCTATAAAATCCCCATCCACTTGTAATGCATGGTTTGTTGTAGCTTACTTTGGACTTGTAGGTACTACAATGGTTGGTGATCAATGGGGATTGCTATCTCCTTTTCCATCAGATAATTTTCCACATCTTAACAGTTTATACCAGGGAATAGAACTCCTTGTTATAGCTAGGGTAGTTAAGAACCAACCTAAGAAATACTTCATAATGGTAGCATATGAGTATTTCTTCATGCATCAAGAATGTTCCTATAACATACCCACACACATTCCTCTCCACTTTGAAGGGTTGATGAAAATTCGATAACGCAAAAAACAATGCTTGACTTATCTTCTTCTTTAGCTCCTTAGAGGCCCTTTGCTGATTGGAAACTCTTACCACTCACCATTATGACATGGAGTGGTTTTGTTATTGTTGAAATAAGGTTATGAATTTCCTTAGGTATTGTGATACCCTAATGAAACTCCTGATCTCAAAAACATTATTAGGCACCGACCACTTAATGATGACCTCCATCTTGGTAAGATCTATCTTCAACTTTCTTCCACCTGTCATATGTTATAGATACATCAAATATTGTTGTAAAAATTAACTCTTCTTGAGATTTTCTAGCAGCTAATGCTTCTTCATTGTCTTTAGCACTTGCATCAAATGTGAGATGTGCTCCTCCTAGGTAGCACTTGTTTTGTTTTGAAGGTGGTATTCTAGGTATTTTGTTCTTTGACTCAAAATTGGTGATGCCTTGACTTTAAGTTTAGCTTGGTGAAGTATTTAGCTTGTTGCAACTAATCAAACAAATCATCTATCCTAGGTAGGGGTCATCTTTTCTTGACTGTAATTTTGTTTAACACCCTGTAATGCACATATTCAAACTCCCATCCTTCTTAGGCACAATTGTAATGGGTGACCCACACGATGAGATACTTGGTTGAATAAAATATTATTCTAGTGGCTACTGCAATTGTTTCTTTACCTCATTTTCATCTATAACAAATTTCCTATACAACCCAATGTTTGGAAATAGAAAGTCTGGCAACAACTAGATCTCATGCTCCACATGATTTTTGCATGGTATCCCTTTAGGCTATAAATTTTTTTAGGCACTGTGATGCCCCAATGAAACTCTTGACCTTAGAAACATTAGTAGGTATCAACCGCTTCATGATGGCCTCCATCTTGGAAGGATCTATCTTCAAAATTCATCCACCTATCACATATTTTAGATACGCCAAATACTGTTGTGCAAACTCACACTTCTTGGGACTTTCCAACAACTAATGCTTCTTCAATGTCTCTAACACTTGCATCAAATGTGATATGTGTTCCTCCCAGGTAGCACTTATTTGGTTTTGAAGGAATCCTTTTAGGTATTCTCTTCTTTTACTTGAACTTGGTGATACCATGATTTTAAGTTCAACTTGGTGATGTATTTGGCTTGTTGTAACTAATCAAATAGTTCATCTATCATGCTAAAGGGGTACCTATTATTCATAATAATTTAGTTTAACAACTTGTAATCAATGCACATCTACAAAATTCCTATCCTTCTTGGGCAAAATTATAATGGGTGACCCCCATAGTGAGATACTTCGTTGAATAACACCCTATTGTAGTAGCTACTACAATTGTTTCTTCTCCTTGTCTGCCTCTATAAAAAATTTCTTGCACAACCCAATTTTTGACAACAAAAAGTATGACAACAACTTGATCTCGTGCTCCACTTTTGTTTTTGGTGGTAGTACTTTAGGTTATGAATTTCCTTAGGTACCATTATGCCCCATCAAAGCTTCTGACCTCAAAAACATTAGTAGACATAAACCACTTCACAATGGCCTCCATCTTGGAAAGATCTATCTTCAACTTTCCTAAAAATATCACATATTTTAGCTACACCAAACACTATTATGCAAACTCACTCTTCTTGAAATTTTATGGCAAATAAAACTTCTTCAATGTCTTTAACACTTGTATGAAATGCAGGATGTGATCCTCCCATGTAGCACTTTTTTGGTTTTGAAGGTGTTCTTCTAGATATTTTCTTCTTTGACTTGAACCTACTGATATCTTGAATTTAGGTTTAGCTTGGTGAAGTATTTGGCTTGTTGTAACTGATCTAATAGATCATCTATCCTAAGTAGGGGGTACTTATTCTTTAGCATAATTTTGTTTAATTCCTATAATCAATGCACATTTTTCAAGTTCCATCCTTCTTGGGTACAATTATAATGGGTCACCCACACAGGGAGTTACTTGGTTGAATATTAACATGTTCTATTAGTTTCTACAATTGTTTCTTCACCTCGTTTGCTTCTTTAAAATATTTCCTATACAACCCCATGTTTGGCAATGAAAATTCCAACAACTATTGGATCCTGTGCTCCACTTGCCTTTTGGGTGGTAGCCTTTTAGGCTATGAATTTCCTTAGGTATTGTGCTTCCCCAACGAAAACCCTTGACTTTATAAACATTAGTAGTCATAAGTCACTTCATAATGGTCTCCATCTTGGCAGGATCTATGTTCAACTTTCCTCTTCCTATCACATAGTCTAGATATACTAAAGATTGTTGTACAAAATCAAACTTTTGATATTTTCTAGTAGCTAGTGCTTCGATATATCTAATAGTTGCATTGAATGTGAGATGTACCCCTCAAAAGTAGCACTTGGTTGGTTTTGAAGGTGATATTCTCTTGTTTGACTCGAACCTAGTGATACTATGATTTTAAGTTCAACTTGGTGAAATATTTGGCTTGTTGTAACTGATCCAACAAATAATTTATCCTAGGCAAGGGTACTTATTCTTGAGTGCAATTTTTTGTAATGCACTATAATCAATCCACATTTTCCAAGTCCCATCCTTCCTAGGAACAACTATAATGGGTGACCCACATGGTGAGGTACTTGGTTGAATAACACCCTGTTCCAAAAATTATTGCAATTTCTTACTCACCTTGTTTGCATCTATAACATATTGCATATACATCCCAATGTTTTGCAATGGAAAATCTGGGAACAACTGGATCTTGTATCCACTTTCCCTTTGGGTGGTATCCTTTTAGGCTCTTGGAACACACCTATATGTTCACGTAACAACTCTTCCCATTGTTGTTTTTTTAGTTAGTGCATCATTGTAGGGATGAATTAGATCTCATGGAATCTTCTACAAACTAATTTTCTCTTAAAAATAACAACACATACTTCTTGCTAGAGTTAATCAACCTTTTAGCCTTGTTCGCACTTACCAACAATATCTTTGATTTTCTCTTACACATGTTGATGATGAAAAATTTTCATCCTTGATGAGGCAATACTAGTTGGATATCAACATGACGATCACATCCTTGCACATATAAATATTCCCAAATACAACTCTACATACATCAAGTGGAACTACTTCCAACTCTAGTTCATCAATAAAATAACCACTAATTGAAAATTTGATTTTGCATTGTTTGTTTACCATTATCTTTGGCTCCTTGTTAAACCATCCCCACTGATATGGGTTAGGATGGTCATGCGTCTCAGGTCTTAGTTTCTTGACCAGGTTTGTTGCTATGATATTTTCCTATGATCTAGAGTTAAAGAGGGCATCGACTTTTGTCTTCTTGACCTATATCTTTATATGGAAGAGTTTGGTCATTTCCTTGTCTTCCTGTTGCTGAAGGCTACTCAGATTAAACCCATTTTTAATTGATTTACATATAATGCTCTTATCCAAATATGAGTTGCTTTTGACTTGATTATTCAAATATTTGTCCATGGGATTTTATGCTCAACATCTTTCTTGCAGTTCTTCGATTTGATATCTGGATACAACTTCTAACTCTTCTTCTCTATATGACCATCAATGTTACAGTGGTTTTTAGGATATTTAAATTGATGTGTTGTGGGTAATGTATTTTTTCCTTTTCCTCCTTTCCACTTCTTCTTCCCCTCCTTGGAAGCTTCCTGGTGCTATTTTTGCTTTGACCCACTTGATTTACCTTTCTTTTGGCTTATTTTCTTTGAGTAATATGCCTACATACTAGCCTCATCCATCATTCTGGGTTTCAATAACATCACTTGATTATGTGTATGGATTTTTAGACCCCCTAGATACTTGAGGAGCATGTTTGAGTTCTTTGAAGAGATACCCAACATTGTTTTGATCTTCCTAAATTCCATGGTGTACTCTTGTACACTCTTCCCCCCGTCTCTTCCTGAAGTAATGTCACTGGATCGACTAGTATTCTACATAATCAATAGGGTATGACTATGACTTTGTGAGAGTTTTGAAATCCTCCCACTTAATCACTAGAGGATCTCCCTCTAGTCTTAGGGTTTCCTTTTGGCCTTCCCACCAGTTCAGGGTGTGGCCCTCTAATTTTAGATGAGTAAATGAATTTTCTATTTTTCCTCTATGTAGCAAACAATAAATATACCTATGACTGCTACAACTAATGATTTAACTTCAAAGCATCAATATCATCTTGATATGAATCGATGTCAACCTTTTATTCCATCTTGAATAGGCATCATGAATGGTTCATAGCTCGAACTGGGTTGTTCCTTTTTGGGTTCTTTCTTAGACACCATCTCTGGTTCTTCTTGGCCCCTTGATTTATCCTTTTATCTGACCTCTAAGTTGGAACCTCCATATTCTATGATTCCTAACTTGTTCACTAGAGCTGCCATAAAGAGATTCATCTTATGATTGATATCTGTGATGCATTCTTTCATCCTAGAAATCTCACCTCCATCGCATCTCGAGGGTTATTAATATATTCATCGATCATGGTTAGGGTTTTACGACTTTCTTCTTAATTTGATTTGGATCCTTTACGAATTCCCACAAAATAACCAAAGACACCTACTTTGATGCCAATATGATCCATAAACTATCGTGGATATTCTACTCGATAATTTATCACCATAGATTTTATACAATTATATTTAAAATATGAAATCTATATTATGAGAGTTATTTTCCTTAGACTTCTGGATTTATTAAGTTAACCTATCCATGCATACAATATATAAAATGTGGAAGATATAAAATAAAAAAAAAACAATCACTCACAACTATAATAACATAAAATATGATCTAGTAAACCCTTATAGGAGAAAAGCTCGTTGGAAGGTGAGGCTGCTCTACTCTCTCTTTCTCTGAACATAAATGGGGGCTAGTACAGAGTGAGACCTATGGCTTGTGGGCTACTACAATGCACAAATCCTATTTGTTTTCTCTCTCTTTATCCACTTTCAGTTACTTTGTTCATCTATGGAACAAAGTGCACTTGAATAGAATGGAACCTCTTTTCCTCCTAATGGCTTAATTATAATGCAACTTAATAGCCTACTAGTGGTTATGTTGACTCCTTCAACTCTTAAATAGATTTACAATATTGGCTCTTCTAGAGTATCCTTCATCATGATCACGTGTCTAGAACATTTTTTGTAAATAATGGTGGCTAATGGGGCATTATCTCGAATCATGGTGGTTAAAACAAGAAGGTCAACTTCTGGGTGGCATAACTTTCGCACATGGACTCCATTTGAGGTTTTTCTTGTTTCGTTGGAATAGTATCTAAGTGTAGAATAACACTATGGGGTGTGGTACTTAAATGAAAAGGTTATACGCCCGCCTGCCACCCCGCCCCCCCCCCCCCCCCCCCCCCCCCCCCCTCCACCTCCTCCCTACAAGTTTCCATTTAATTCCTCAAATTGCTCCAAGAAGGTTTCAATCCCCAATTCACCAAACTAGGAACTACCAGTAAAAATGGTCTAGTGAGTTGATTCCTCCAAATTTTCCACTTTGAAAGCATCAATATGAATAGAAAATAATACAATGATCAAATCTGGATTAAATAGGCACAAAAAATCTTGCTTGTACTTATGATTATGTAAAGGAACATTAAATCTTATCATACATTGTTTCATTTAATTTGTATTCTTATGGATAGGGCCATCTAAGTATAATGCATATGAGTGTGGCATGTGTTCTGGTCATTCAACAACTACAATTTTAATAATGTCAACTTTATTTATCTCATGTTTATAAACTTGTATGAAGGTACAAATAAAAACTCTTGCTTGTAATTTTGATTATGGAATGGAATATTAAATCATATTATGTATTGTCTCATCCAACTTGTATCATATGTAAACAAAAAAATTATTTGACATTGAGATTTCTTGTGTTTATCCCATATGAATATGGTGAGAATGAATATGCTATGTGTAATGGGACCTCCAAGTTACCTGCGTTAGCAGTATATGAGTATGTTAACTATGCCCAAGAGATTTGTGACACTTTCAAATCTAGCATTTGATAAAACACATTTCTAGGCAGCCATAATGAACAAAAAGGAAATCTAGGCTAAAAGGCTATACATTATCATCTATGCCCATGATCATAATTCTACCATAATTTTTACCTAGGCATACATGGAGGCCATACACCCATCCAATTGTAATGTTGGCCACTAGGAATGTAAGAATAGAAACCATATTGAATTTCCATCAAGTCACATAAGGGAAAAAATCAGAAATAATAATAATAATAAAATTAACTTTTGAAATAAGGTTGGTATTCATTCAGTAAGCCATATTTTTTTCTTTGTAGTTTCCCAACCACCTTTAGATGAATTAGGGTAAGGAATTGTTGGTATCCAACCATCATAAGCCTAATTTACTTCTTTTAGTTTCCATTTGTTGAAATGACTAGGGAACTTTTCATTCTGGCGCCTTGATGTAGGTCTTATAGGATAATTTTTACATTTCCTTTAAATCTCTTCAGCAACACATTCATTCTATGTGTTGGTATTCCCTTAAAGAGTATTGAGATTCCATGGAGTAACTTGAAAGTGTAAGATATGCAATTGGAGGCTCCCCACACATAATTTAGGGACCCCACCCTAGTATTTTAGTAGTTGCTACAAGTTCACCACATCAAGCTCTACCATTGAACTTACACAATATTGTGCATATAGAGGCTAACATAGACCAACAAACTATCTATTGCGAAAAATATTTAACTAGTTGGTCTTGGTGAAAAACAGTTTTATTGCATTTTTCCTATATGATAAATTACACTTGATTTGAATAAGTTGTTACATTGCATGAAACTTCAATGACCCATGTTAATATATCACATAAGGAAGAAACTTTCTAAGTAATTGAAGTAAGAAATATTTTGGCATAACATTGAGTGACTTGTTGAAATTCCAATGCAAGAGAGAATTTCTAGACATGATAATTACTTGTGAATGTTATCTATGTTTCTTATTATCACTTACTTCATTTATTTATGTCGTTAAGAAAATTATACATTCAAAGATATATAGAAAATGTAGAAGACATAAGATTATGCCAGAGGCCAGGGAAAAACCCAGAAGGGGAAAACCCATCAATCCTTTCCTTATATACTCTTCGTCATCAAGAGAAATCCAAGTCAAACTAACCAATGATCTGATTACCAAGTCAACCCTCCAAACTCTACCATGTTTTTTCCATAAGATAGTTAATGAATCTACCATATGCTTATCCTTAGATGCCTCTGAAACTCATATCATCATAGAATGATGTGCCTCTCTAAAAACATGCATCATCATAGAAGAGTGTAATCACATCATCTTAATATATTGTACTTCTAAAACTCGCATTAAACAAAGATAATAATCCTCAAATAACTCACATTATCATAGAGATAATACTCCTCAAATAGCTCACATTATCACAAAATTATAGTGCCATAAATAACTCGCATTTTCAGAAGTATAATATCACAAGAAGCTCAATTTCATATAAATTATAGTTCCACATGAATATCACATTTATTCTTAATACTTTCTTCATATATTATCCTCAGAAAACTACCTTAGAACTTTCGTATTTCTGCCTCAGATCAACCATCCAAATTTTTCTTTTTCATAGAGGAGACTTGAATTTTCTTGCCAAGTGGTGAAGGATATGTGCCAATATATACTTTTTCATTCATGTGAAGAGACACATCCTTTGGGAAGATTGACTTGTCTTTCTAAAGGGCTGACTTGGAAGTTTGGAAGGACATTTGATACTTACAAAAATCAATTTTTCTTCTTTTCACAAGGGTCACGAATAACATGCCCTTTTACATTTTCTTTTGACCCAAACAAAGAACGAAGAAAATGCTTGAAAATAATAATAATAAAAATAAATTTTATTCTTTTTGTTTTTACATAAACTACATATTGATACAAGTACAATGACAATTATGAAGACTGACCTGGTTACAATTTCAACATGACCTAGTGCGGCTTATGCATAAAACCAAAATATATGCTTGATATTCTTTTGGGTGACCACACATAGGACATTTGGTTGAGGGAATATAGAGATGCAGTAGATTATGGTTGGAAAAACTAGAGCCTTGAGTGATCCATGACTCTCCCAATTTCCACCATTTTAAAAATGGTCTTAAATATTTCCCTCATTCATAAAAAGGCTTATGAGGATCAGTTGGTAACCTTTTGTTAGTTCAGTGATGGTGCTCTCTTATTAGTCTCTCTCTCTCTCTCTCTCTCTCTCTCATACTCTTGGATACTTAGAGTTTTCTTGGAGCACTCTTGGAGGGTGTGGCATACTTGGATTTTTGAAGCAAGAAGGCAAAGAAAGAACAGGAAAGCACAAGAGGACATCAGGATCATCAACTAAAAAAAAATTTGCTTGCAGGTACTGAGTTGCATGTATTTTTTTCTCACTAGTTTTGGCATGCATGACATATGCATGTGTTTTGTTAATTGTGATCTGTCATGGGCATGGAGGATGGCTGGGATTGACAGTGGATTGCCTAGCCTTTCCATTTCTTGGATAGCCATGGTGATTGTGGATTTGTTTTCATTGTTTTGTTTTGGTTGGTTCTCATGTTTCCTTAGCTTGGGTTGGGTTATTAGTCCTATAATGCCTAGTTGGACAAACGCTCTGGAATCCCTGTAACAACTTGTGTTGAGTTACTAGTCTTGGAAGCCTTGGTTGGAAAAATGCTCTGGAAGCCCTTGGTGGGTTGAGTTATTAGTCCTGGAAGCCATGGTTGGACAAACATTTTGGAAGTCCAATAAAAGCTATTGGTTGAGTTACTAGTCCTGGGAGCCTTGGTTGGACAAACGCTCTCGAAGCCTTGGAAGGCTTGGATAGAGACCAATCCGATGATAGTTTTGTGATGTTTGACCATGAGGTGGAATCACTAATTGATGGGTTGAGGTGGACGGTCTCTGGAAGCCTTGGATGGTTTTGAATTGATGTGTTCTCTGAGATCCCACATTCATGCTTGGAATATGGCACGAGGGTGAATGACTGAAGAGAGATTTGACTCAACCATTTTGCGGTCGAGTGGAAAATGAAAGTCCCATCCCAGGTTTGGATTTTGCATCATCAATATGAGGTTATTTCCCCTTGTATTTATATGAGTATTATACTGGATTATATGTGGTTTATAGGGCTATGATTTCATTGGTATTTCTGCTACTATTATGTTGGTTATATATATGTTTTATGACAATAACTATGTATGGTTCTCATCATGTTTTTACTTGTAAATGAATGAACAATGTATCTATGACCTAATGTATGAAATGGAAGTTTATGTGTTGAGGCATCAATGTTTCTTAGTGATTCTCAGCTAAGTATGAGACCCATATGCTCAAAATATGATATTTACACATGTAGATTACATATTGTGATATGTTTGACAAAATTCCTATCATGGATAGTAGGGGTACATTCAAGGTCTCATTCAAGTGATTGCATTTATATTGTCATTTCATTGTTATTTTAATGTTATGAAGATGTGATTCAATTATAGGCAGTGACCTGGGCTCTAGGTGTGAAAAAGTGGTTCAAATCCTAGGGACGGTTGCAAAACACTGTGCAAAAGAGTCCCTGGACGCTGGCTTGCGGGCTTGTGAGAGCGTCCAAAAGTCCCTGGACGCTGGCATCCCCATAGCATGAGAGCATCTAGAGGTCAAGTGGCCCAAAAGATCAGTGGGACCTAGGGGTTGGTTGGCAGAAAGGTTGGATTGGTTCCTAAAGGTCCTAATGTTGATGTTGAATGTATGTATGGTGTGTTTCTATTGGTTCCACTTCCTTAATATGACTTAGGAGGTCAAATCATATCATAGTGGCCTCTCGCCGCATGTTTACGCTGGCTAGCCAGTTGCTTGGGTAGATGTGGGAGGAAGGTGTTACAGAGTGGTATCAGAACACAGTTCACCCCTCAGACTGGATGGGCTGTGTGTTGGTCATACATGCAT
The DNA here is from genome assembly GCA_031772625.1 of Pinus tabuliformis. Lineage (NCBI taxonomy): Eukaryota > Viridiplantae > Streptophyta > Pinopsida > Pinales > Pinaceae > Pinus > Pinus tabuliformis. The sequence goes on from CM062818.1 coordinate 819,704,666, forward strand.
TTTAGTTGCATGTGTTTATATTACACTTGCATTCCATGTGATTTTTTCATTTGCTTGATGTTGATCATGGTTGTAGTGATGTCATCATGTGGAAGTTGACGTTGTTATTGTGGAGTACATTGTCGTGAGTGTATGACTAGTTACATGTTGTTATATGTGTTGGGTTGTGTTATATACTTTCCACGACTAGCCTACCTAGTCAACCAAGAGGTTAGAGGGGGGGCGGAGCCCCCCCTTCTTTGCACTGACTACGTAGTGGGGGGGTCACAAGGGGTTTGAGGGGGGTAGTTAGCCCCCCTCTATGGGGTGTGGGGCAGCGCCCCGGGGAATTTTTTTTTGGGACCCTATATTAGGTGGGCGGACCTACCTATGGTTTTGTGGATGGTTTTTGCACATGGTTTTTGGCGCAATGGTTTTTGGTCCATGGTATTGGATGCTTCAAAATGTATATATATGTATTGTAGCATTGAAAGGAACATAATGAAAAATAAATCTGGTAGTCCCAATTTTGGGATCCAAGGAAAATCTCTGTGTATATTTGTTTTATGTGTTATGCTCTTGCTATTGTTTATTTTCTGTGTTTTATAATTCATATGCAGGTAATTTCTGTACGGGGTTAAAACCTACAATATGTCTCTTACTTGTATCATTTCGTATGCTTGGTATATTCTTGTATGTTTGGTTACATTCTTGTATATTTGGTTACATTCTTGTATGCTTGGTTACATGTATCATTCTTATAGGTTTGGTTTCAAGTATTGTCTGTTTATGCTTTATCATATGTGTTCATGCATGTGTGTGGTTGGTTTCACCTTTCTTATGCACGTTAATGTTTGCATATGGTCAAGTGTGAAGTAATGAAATGGTTGTTGCCATGCATAAGGTCATGTTATGAATTGTTAATAAGGTCATGAATTGATGACTAGACCCTAGCTAGAATGATGGTTGCATGGTTATATGCTTGTGTTATGTTTCTATATGCTGTCATGATTATGTTATACATTTATCACATTGATTTTTTGATATTACAGATGAGGTATCCTCTCCAAACTATAATAAGGTACGTTGGTTTATGGTGATTTGGTTTAGCTGACATGATATACCTTGCAGGAAGAAATATCAAATGGCTAGCAAGATGGTAGACTACAAAGACTCTCCCTATGAATCAAAAGAGTAGTATGGTGTTGGGAACTCTTTCGATTTGGTAGATACACTGAGAAGCTTAAAGGAATAAATAAGGAGTTGTAAGGAAGATAATGATAAAATCATATAGGTACAGGAGAAAATAGCAGAGGTAAATGTAGTGACACTTCAGAGGTTGTTAGATTTGCAGCGACAGGGACCACTTTGGATCAACCATGAGTAGGAGGAAAAAACTAATGGGGCATATGGCAGTAGGTCACATGGTGATCATAGGTCAGATAGTGATGACACAGTCAGAGATGGCAGATTGTTGGACACTCCGGATAGGAGGAGGGATAGACACAAGTACCATTCTAGTTCTGGTTCTGACATGCATGATGATTGATATCGTTATCATCCTTATAGGAGGAGTGATATGGGATACTTTCCAGATGAGTTTAAGAAATCAAAGACACCAACATTTGATGGAGATATGAAGAAATCACAGGATGCAGAGGCATGGTTTCTTGGTACGAAGAAGTTCTTCAGGTTGCATGATTATTTGGAGAACACGAAAGCCAAAGTAGCTACATTCAATATCAAAGGTAAAGTAAACATTTGGTGGGAAGATGTGACGAATGTCAGAGGTATACATGAGGAGGATGTGACTTGGAATGAGTTTGAGTGACTATTCAAAAGGAAGTACCTATTAGAGAGATACTTTCATGACAGGGAAAAAGAATTATATGAGCTAAAGATGGGATCTATGATAGATGATGAGAACACTAGCAAGTTCTTGGAGCTAATGAGGTATGTGTCTTACCTCAAGGAGGAGAAGGCCAAGATTTAGAGATTCACTAGTGGTTTACTAATGGAATTCAAATATAGGATTGATTTCGATGAGCCTAGATCATTGGAGGAGGCCATCCAGAAACTAAATAATTTCTATGAACAATCGAAGAGTAGATCTGAGACTAAGCCAGACTGGAAGGGAAATGCAAAGAACAAAGAAAAATTGGACAAGAAGCGAGTAAGACCACATGATTCAGGTAATAAGGAGAATGTTGCACCACCTAAGAGGTTCAATGCATATGATAGAGGATATGGACATCAATATTAGGAGAATAAAAAGGATGCAGGACGGAAGCCTATAGAGTGTTAGACTTGTGGCAAAGATCATCGCAGGAGAGATTGTCTACAGAATCATGGTGGTGTGTCTTAGATATATAGTGCACAGGTGGCACAAACTATTGGGGATTTTGTTCATAGTGTTCCTCATATTTATGCAGTGCTGGATAACAAATGGATAGATCATTAGGAATCTATCATTGAGATGGACGATAAGCTTTATGATCAAGTTATTTATATTTTGATTGACCTTAGATCTAATTATAGCTATGCTAGTCTTGAATTGGTGGATAAGTGTGGTTTGAGTAAGGAATTGCATGCAAAATCTTGGTTATTGCAATTGGATATAGGTACGAAGAAGCGAGTTCATCATTGGGTAAGAGCTTGTGCATTTGAATTGAATGGTATGCCTACTGCAACACATTTGTATGTATTACCATTGGGATCATACAATATGTTGTTGGGCAAGGATTGGTTGTATCTTCATAGAACCAAGGTGGATAGTTATGACAAAGCTATTGAGTGCTTGGATGACAATGGGGAACCAAGAGTCTTTCAAGGCAAGAATAAAGCCACATCAATTAGGATGGTGAAAGCTATGAAATAAAAGCGCAGTCGCAAAAAAGGGTGTGTGTTATTTGCAGTACACATTTCTAGTGATAAAGGTAAGGAAGTTGAGGATGTAGATTTTTTGAGAAGTTATCTATTTCTACAACATTTCAAGGATGTATTTCCTAAGGATATTTAAGAGTTTCCACCTCACAAGGAGGTAGAATTTTCTATTGAGTTGGTGCTAGGGGCAGCTCCGACATCAAAATAACCTTACAGGATGAGCACAACTGAGTTGGTGGAGTTGAAGCTACAGTTGAAGGAAATGTTGGACAAGGGGTACATTAGGCCAAGTGTATCACCATGGGGCACACTAATATTGTTTGTGAAGAAGAAAGATGTTAATATTAGATTATGCATTGACTACAGGCAGTTGAACAAAGTGACCATTAAGAACATGTATCCGTTACCGAGGATTGATGACTTGTTCAATCAGTTGAAGGGAGAAGCAGTGTTCTCGAAGATTGATCTAAGAACCAGATATCATCAGGTACACATCAAAGAGGAGGAAATTTACAAGAAGGATTTTGAGACCAGGTATGGGCATTATGAGTTTGTTTTAGTTCCATTCGGTTTGACTAATGCTCCAACTACATTTATGTGCTTGATGAATAGTGTGTTGTGTCTGTATTTGGATAATTTTGTTATTGTGTTCATTGATGACATATTGGTATATTCTAAAAATTAGGAAGATCATGTCGAGAATTTAGCAGCAGTGTTGAGGTTTTTGAGAGAGCATCAGTTGTATGCTAATCTCAACAAGTGTAGTTTCTTTCAGACTGAGGTACACTACTTGGGGCATGTTGTCTCCAAGGAGGGCATTGCAGTAGATCTAGAAAATATAAGGGCCATCATGGAGTGGGTAGCTCCTAAGAATGTAGATGAGGTGAGATCTTTCATGGGGTTGGCAGACTATTATAGGAGGTTCATCGGCAACTTCTCACATATTTCTTATCTTATCACATCATTGCAGAGGAAATGTAAGAAGTTCGAATGGACAGAGTGTGAGGCTAGTTTTGAGCATCTTAAGCAGTTGTTGACACATGCACCAGTGTTAAATATTGCAGATCCAGACAAAGAGTTTGTAGTATGCACAAATTCTTGCAAGAAAGGACTTGGTGGAGTCCTTATGTAGGATGGACAGGTGGTATTTTATGAGTCGCGAAAACTGAATGAGCACAAGAAGAACTACCCCACACATGATCTTGAGTTGGAAACGATTATACATGCATTGAATATGTGGAGACACTATCTTCTAGGCAGGAGGTTTATATTGATGAGTGATCACAATGGTTTGTAGTATCTCTTTTACCAACCAAATCCGAATGGTAGGCAAGCTCGGTGGTTGGCTATGATCAGTGAGTTCAAGAAGGTGATCTTGAGGGAGTTTCATGCAAAACCATATTCGGGTCACCCAGGTTATCAGAAGACACTGACAACAGTGAAGATATTTTATTATTGGTTAAACCTAAAGAGGGATGTAGTAGTGTTTGTGGCTAGGTGTTTTTATTATCAGCGTGTGAAGGAAGAGTGTAAAAATCCAGGTGGATTGATACAACCTATTGTAATTCCAAAGTGGAAATGGGAAGTCATTTCCGTAGAATTCATCATAGGTTTGCGGAGGAAAGTGAGACAACATGATTCCATCATGGTTGTTGTGGACAAGTTGACAAAGGTTGCGCACTTCATTCCGGTGAAGTCTACATTCTCAGCTAGTGATGTAGCAGAGGTATTCATTAGAGATGTGGTTAGATTGCATGGGGTTCTAAAAAGGATCATATAATACAGGGATGCAAAGTTGACTTCCAAGTTTTGGAAGGAGTTGTTTGCTTTGGGCACAAAGTTGGCCTTCAGTACAACTTATCATTCACAGACAGATGGATAGACATAGAGGGTCAACAGGACATTGGAGGACATGTTGAGGATGTATGTGATTCATCAACAACGAAAGTGGAAAAAGTACCTTCCACCGGTAACAATGGGTATCAAGAATATTTGAAGATGAGTTTGTTTGAGGCATTGTATGGGTGAAATTGTAACACTCCTGTCAGTTGGAGTGATCCGGTTGACAGAGTGCTGATTGGACCAGACATGTTGGAATACATGGAACAAGAAATGCAGGTGACAAAGAAGAACCTAAAGGCAACACATGATAGGCAGAAGAGCTATGTAGATCAGAACAATTTGTTCAAGAAGTTCCAAGTTGGGGAACAAGTGTACTTGTGCATCAAACTGAAGAAGAGCTCCTTACGGATTGGATCATGTGCCAAGATGGCACCACGGTTTTGTGGACCCTTCAGTATCATTAAGAGGATTGGGCCAGTAGCCTATCGAATAACACTGCCTATGAAAGTGAAAGTCCATGATGTTTTCCATGTGTCATTGCTTAAGAGGTATGTTAGAGAATTTGATCATGCGATTGACTGGTCTGTATTGTAGGTGTAACCAGATGGAGAATTCTAGCTGGAGCTTGAGTGTATATTGCAGAAAAAGGTGCTCATGCTCCAGAGCAAAGAAATCGAGCAAGTTAAGGTGCAATGGAAGCACTTTGGGCCTGATGAAGCTACATGGGAGATGGAAGATCAGATGCGGGCTATGTATCCTTCCTTGTTTTCCAGTTGAGGCAAAGCAGTTTTGGTGTGGCATTTTGGTATATGTATTTGGTATATGTTTGATGATGTTTTGGTATATGTACGTATGTATATGGATCTAAATAATTCCATGAGATATGTTATAAAGATGCAATAAGCAGTATGGGTGTCATGTCATTATGATGTTATGTAGTTATGTCTTCTTGTTGGTTTTCTTCTTAGTAGGTTGATCATTGTAAATACTGCATTGAGCTAAGTTATAAAGCTCCATCGACATTATAATTTTCTTACAAAAGTTTTGTGGTTATAGGTGTTGTTGAACACCAAGGATGGTGTTCCCCAAGGGGGAGGCTTCTATAATATCCTTGGTGAAAATTCCATGTAACAAAAGCTAATGAAAGGCAAAATAATAACCACAGTTGATGGGACACTTATTCCAAGCTGAATGTTGGGCAAGACATCCTAGTGCAGGTGTTCATTTGGTTATTAATGGCTAAGGAAATTAGTAAAGGCAAGGCTAAGGCTGTGGAAAAATGGCATTTTTCGCACATTTATTTATGAAATAATGGAAATTAGGAGAAAAGGGAGGTGAAAGGTCATAGGTTGCATGTAAGGAGGAAAATGAAGGAAAATAATGGAAATTGAAGAAAATAGAGGCCTCATTTATAAAAATGATTTTGTGGATTAGTTGGTAACCTTTTGTTAGATCAGGGTTCAATTTTTCTCACTATTCTCTCTCTCTCTCTCATACTCTTGGATACTTAGAGTTTTATTGGAGCACTCTTGGAGGGTGTGGCATACTTAGATTTTTGCAGCAAGAAGGCAAAGGAAGAATAGGGAAGCACAAGAGGACATCAAGATCAACAACTACAACATATTTTTCTTGCAGGTACTGAGTTGCATGTATGTTTTCCTCACTAGTTTTGGCACGCATGACATATGCATGTGGTTTGTTGATTGTGATCTATCATAGGCATGAAGGATGGTTGGGATTGACAGTTGATTGCTTATCCTTTCCATTTCTTGGATAGCCCTGGTGATTGTGGATTTATTTTCCTTGTTTTGCTTTGGTTTGTTCTCATGTTTCCTTAGCTTGGGTTTAGTTATTAGTCCTGGAAGCTTTGGTTGGAAAAATTCTTTGGAAGCCCTGTAACAGGTTGGGTTGAGTTACTAGTCCTAGAAGCCTTGGTTGCACAAATGCTCTGGAAGCCCTTGGTGGGTTGAGTTACTAACTTACTAGTCCTAGAAGCCCTGGTTGGAAAAACACTCTGGAAGTCTGATAAAAGCTGTGGGTTGAGCTACTAGTCCTAGAAGCCTTGGTTGGAAAAATGCTCTGGAAGCCCTGAAAGGCTTGGATAGAGACTAATCTGATGATGGTTTTGTGATATCCGACTGTGTGGTGGAATTAGTGTTTGATGGGTTGAGGTGGATGGCCTCTGGAAGCCCTAGATGGTTTTGGATTGATGTGTTCTATGAGATCCCATATTCATACATGGAATATGGCATGAGGGTGAATGACTGAAGAGAGATTTGGCTTAGCCATTCTATAGTCGGGTGGAACGTGGAAGTCCCATCCCGGGTTTGGATTTTGCATCATCAATATGAGGTTATTCCCCCTTGTATTTCTATGAGTATTATACTGGATTATATGTGGTTTATATGGCTATGATTTCATTGGTATTTTTGCTACTATTATGCTAATTATATATATGTTTTATAAAATTAACTATGTATGGATATCATCATGTTTTTACTTGTAAATGAATGAACAATGTTTCTATGACCTAATGGATGAAATGACAGTTGATGTATTGAGGCATCAATGTTTTTTAACAGTTCTCAGTTAAGTATGAGACCCCTATGCTCATATCATGCTATTTACACCTGTAGATTACATATTCATGATATATTTAACGAAATTCCTGTCATGTCTTGTAGGGGTCCAATCAAGGTCTCATTCAAGTGATTGCATCTATACTTCCATTTCCTTGTTATTTTACTATTCTGAAGATGTGATTCAATTTTGGGCAGTGACCTGGGCTCTGGGCTTGAAAAAGTGGCTCAACTCTCGGGGACGCTGGCGCAACACTATGCAAAAGAGTCCCTGGATGCTAGCTTGTAGGCCTGTGAGAGCGTCCAAAGGTCCCTGGATGTTGGCATGACCATAACATTAGAGTATCCAGAGGTCAAGGTGTCCAAAAAATTAGTGGGACCTAGGGGTTGGTTGGCAGAAAGGTTGGATTGGTTCCTGAGGGTCATAATGCCGATGTTGAATGTTTGTATGGTGTGTTTTCATCGGTTCCACATCCTTAACGTGATTTAGGAGGTCGGATCATATCATAGTGGCCTCTCGTCGCATGTTTACCTCGGTTGGCCAGTTTCTTGGGTAGATGTGGGAGGAAGGTGTTACAATAATACTTTGCATGAGAGAGATAATGTGCACTATGTTGGGCTTCTAGTACATGCACATAGTGTCAAATACATTTTTCTGTGATAATCCTTTGCCAAAAAATAGATGTAATATCACATAGATTCCATCTAGGAGGACAACGTGATGCTATTTATCATCTTTCTTCCTAGGATGAAAATTGTTTAACGAGGAACGATTAGAAATGAGATAAAAGGAAATATCTTGAAACAAAAATACTTGAAAATTATCTTGCACATGACATTACATATTGAAATTGAGCACCTATGATATATTTAATATAAAATTCCCCTTTTCATTATACTAGTATTAGGAAAGTTGCAATTAAATAATGTGTTGTCACTCCTCCAGATCTCCAAGGCTGAGGAAGAGTCCAGCTGAGGTAACCACAAACCAACCTTTTGACTTGGTAGCTAGCCCTACCAGGCCGAAGAGGGCTCTCTCTAAAGGATCACAGCCAAGAGGGCTAGATGGATTAGGGTTTTAGGCTAGGTATAATGTGCAGAGTTCATTTGATTTGTTTTGATTGGGGTAGTCACTGGATGAGTGAATTAGGTCAGAGAGTGAAGTAGGCCAGGGCTAAGGAAAATCAGAATTACAAACATCTGATGGGGCAAGGTAGGCAAGTACTTTAACAGTTTGTAGTATATTGATGGAATGGTTTAGAATAATGAGGTGCTAAAAAGAGGATGGAAATCATGAATTCTTTTTAAAATAAAGAAATGAAACAAATTATGATGATTTTCCCAAAACAAAGCATATAAGATGAATTCTGCTTATCACACTTTGAAAATCAAACATATAGAAGTGAAATGGATCATGGAAATAAAAAACATTCACACACATGTAACTGAAGAAGAAACATTGTCAAAATACCATGCCACAAGAATCCCACCAAAATAGCTGCAACTCATCCAATATATTCCATGCCAAAGTTTGAAACACTAGTACAACATTGAATGAAGTCCACCCTGTAGAATGACTGAAAAATTACATGATATAGACCTCAAACCAACTCATCCGAGCCTCAGGGGTCGAATCCATGAGAGGATGAGCAGTTACAACAAAAACTGAACTGATAGCTAGAGTGTAGGGTGGTCAAAGTGACTCATCCTTAATTTAAGTAAATTGATTCATTACACTTGATGGAGGCCATTTACCTAATGTACTTACCCTAGGTAACAGTAAAAACATGATAATTACATTTACTTGATCAATTACATGAGTGAAAAGTTGATTTCCATAGGTGAAAATCAAATCTGGAGAAGAACAGTGAAAAACTAGGTCAACTGTCAAGTGCGTAACGCCTGTGTCAAACGCGTAGTGCCAGTGTCAAACTCGCAGTGCCATCTTCAAACCCACTTTTGCTTGCCTTCCTGGTGTCCAAATTGAGCTCAAGATAGCTCATTGGAAAGATTATCCAAACTATTTTTTAAATATGCCTTTATTTTTCAAAATGGGTTTTATTTGACCCTCCAAAACTCCATTCTCCCAAGATTAGTAAAGTGCACAGCGCCTGGGTCAAAAATGAGGCAGAAATATGATTTTTTGGTAGTTTTTTTCCTTTTTCACCTACTAGTTTTGCATTCCAGGGCTGTAAACATGGTTTTCCTAGATGTATTGATCCTTATGCATCCATTGGTGGCTTCCATTCCTCCAAAAAGTGTCCCAAAAAAGTGCGCAACACTTAGGGCGCTGCGCATTTGACTAAGCCGCTGATAAGAAATTGCCTCAAAAAACATAGAAAAGACAATATTACAAAAATGAGCCAAGAGTATTCAAAATTTTCCAAGGAGCTGATGTTTGGTGTGGCTAGGCATGGAGTGAAGCCTCTACAAGTATATCAAGCTTCTTCTTCTCTTCTTGGTGAGTTAGGGCTTCAATTTTTGCCTTAGCAACCTTGAGCTTTGCCCTTGCTATTTGGTTTCTTCGGCAATAATACTTTGCCATCTTTCTATGAGTGTCATTGTCTCTTTTGGCCTTGTCTAGGAGATTTTCAAGATGGTTTTTCACCCTCTCAAGCCAATGCTCCTGGTTCTCATTAATCATTTTGGCAAATTGTTCATTTAGGGTGAGCTCATTAGATAGTTCAACCTCTTTCTGTTTTTCTAGCTCCAATTCTATTTTTAGGCCTCTAGTCCTTGGCCTTCTTCTTGGAACCTGTTCCTCCAGCTGATCACCATATTCTCTATATGCTTCATCAAGTAAAGCCTTGGCCTTTTCAGCCTCTCTTTGTGCTTTTATGAATTTCACTTCATCAATGAAGTGCTTTGTCTTCAATTGATTATTCTCCTGCTTGTATAAGTTAATGACAAATCTGGCCATGCCAAGATTAGTTTAGAGCTCTCTAATCCTAGCATCCTTCTCCTTGAGGACTATGTTAATGTCCTCATAGTCATCTTGCTCACTAAGATCAACAAGATCAAAATCCTGTTCTGTCTCATGGAGGTCCTCCTCCTGCTACTGGATCTCTATCTCTGTCATCTTTTCCTTGCCCTTTTGTACCTACTTTGATGATGAAGAAGGAAAGGCCCCTCATACAATCCACGGGGAAAACACCTGCCTATGGCCTCTCTGATAAGTGAGTGTCAAAGTGCCCAAATCAACCCCTTTAGGCTTGATGACCTCAACCTATTCAATCTGCTCCTACTCTTTGATTTCATCTCTGTTAGGTGAATGAATATTCTCATGAAATGGTGATGATGGAGGTGATGGTGAGGGTGACTGATCAGATGAGGATGAATCATCTATGGGCTAAGCTGGAGGAATGGAGGTGGAAGAATGAGATGATGAAGGGATACTTTGAACATTCTGAGTAGATGAATGAGTGAATATGGGATTGGCTACGAAGGTACTCCATGCAATGTTGAGCTCTTTGAGATGATAAAGGACTATGATTTTAATGAGGGGATGATGAAAGAGACTCTTCATTTGATGTTCATACTCCCTTTTCTGGGAAATATAGGCCATCTTTTCAATGCTCTGGAAAATATAGTAGGGTATATTGAGCATTTTTACCCTAGTGAAATGCATTAAAAGCTGGATGTGATAGGAATAAAGCCTAGAAAATCTCTCTACACATGCAAAATATTTCATGATAATATTCATCATTGGGGCATATTTTTCAAGGAGGTGTGAAAAAGGAAAATAGCCCTTTCTTTCATTTTGGTACCTTGGTTTTATGTAAGGCTCATAATAATGTCTCTCCAAATCACCTTGTTTAAACAATTTCTCCCCAACATTTGGTATTTCGGTGGCAGCTGATATAATGGCAAAGGATAAAGTAAAAGTGACACCTACTAAAGTGATTTGGTTGTCTTGGAGTTTAGATGTGAAGAGCCTAGTCAACATAGGATGGTGTTGGACTGCCTAAACTTGCTCATAGAAATCATAACGGCCTAGATATTTGAAGGATGTTACAGCCATAGGAGATGCCAAGAGTTCCCTGAGATTTGTGGGCTCAAATCTGAGTATCTTTCCTCCTTTGTGTGTTTTCTTGACCTCTGTATTTTCTCCCTCTGTTTCTTCTTCCTCATTGTATGGTTTATATTCCTCTTCTGCCATAATGTTGTAATACCAAACCCTAGGGAGGTATAAGGTAGTTGGAATTTGGTTTTTTAGGAATAAGAAACGGGGAAGGGTAAATATGAATGAGATGGGTGAAGGGATATATGTAATGGAGGAGGATATAGGGTATTAGTATGATAGCTTTTTGGGATGGGGAAATTGTTTTCAATGTAGGGGGTTTTGGGAGCCTAGGTAGATGTGGCACCTAGGACTTAGGGTATTGGGACAAAGGTTTAGAGGGTATTTGGGATAAAAGAGTTTAGGGAAAGGGAATGAAAGTGTAGGGGAGTATGAAAGTGTGGGGGAGTTAAAATTTAGGAATTGAGGGTGCAAGGGTAGTTTTTAGGGAGATACTATGTTTTATATGTGAGAATAACACCAAATATTCAATTAAACTTTTAAAACACTTTGGGAATGACTCTGTGAGGGAAAAACATGTGATATGCAGTGGTTACTTACTTGTAGGAGGTCAAATGCACTTTTATGGAGTTGAGGAGGGGATTTAAGCTCTCTTGGACAAACACGCAGTGCCTGTGGGGAGTGCGCAGTACCTTAAGGGAATGCGTAGTGCCCATGGAAAACACACAACACCAGGTAAATGTGCAGTGCCAGAAGAGAACGCACAGTGCTTGCTCTGTTCTGTTGATTTTCACCTAGAATTATGAAAAAAGGTCTCTTGTGGTTTGCTCAGTCAATGGAAGGAGGCAAATGAAGCTGAGTTTGAAGCTAAGAAGTCCTTTATAGCTGATTGAATTTGATCTTTTAACTTTAAAACCCACTTTCTAATGTTTCATTTAACCCATTTTGACATCTTTGCTAATTTCCTTTTTGACTTTTTCCTTTGTAGGTGGATGATGCTGGAGTTTTGGCAATATTTACTCTTGAATCTTGCTTGGATGAGGGCACATAGAGTTTGAGTTAAAAGCTTAGAAATAGTAACTTATTACATATAAGGAACATAAAATTACATAAATTTGGAAAAGATATTACATCTCCCCTTTGAAATAAAATTACAATTTGAAATAAAATTCATACTTTGGAATGAAAATTAGAGCTTGGGAAACCATAGTTACATGTTTTCAAATCCTCTTTAAATGAAAAAGGGAAATTATTTCTTTCACTCTCATGATTTTGCTAGCCTTATGAAGTGAATGGCGAATGGTGTTTTATTGGACCTTGGAGGAATGAAACCTAGTGACCTAATAGGACCTCGAATAACCATACATGATGATTTAGCCTTTATAATGAATGTATGCTTAGTAAGGCACAGGAAGGTGGGCCAACAAATATTGATTTTTTGAGGGAGAGTGGGATTTTGACTTAGGCTACCATCGGTGAGTAAATTTTTGTGTGAGGACCTAGGTGGAATGATAAAAATTTCAAAATGGGACACTAATATGATATAAAAGAGGAGTTTTGATCAATGATGGCAGTATAAAAATACTGACTCTAACATGATGAATCTTTGATCATGTGTTGAATTTAGATATGATGTCAAAAAAAGAGGTTCTAATTTCAATACTTGTTCAAAACTAGGATAATATTGAGGGGGGGGGGTGTTAATGACAATTTCATTGACATTGTTTTCTCTAGCTCGACTAAAATATCTCATTCAAGAATTAAAAATGTTACTCTCTAGTATTTCAATTCACACTTCAACACCTTATAACACTTTTGCGCATCTATATCTCCCAGCTATATTTGTATAAATATGGCATGGAATGTCCTACAATTTTTTTTCAATGAAGAAAAAAAGAATCCCCTTTCTGCAAAGCATGAAAACAAGTCCTTTAAAAAAGAATCCCCTTTCTGCAAAGCATGAAAACAAGTCTCTATTTTAAAAGAGACTACATCAAGTTCTAAAAAAAGAAATCTCCTTGATTGAAATAATAAATATTCATGATTCTTTCCTAAAAAAAACAAAAGAAAGTGTGTAAGTGTTTGTTATAAAAGTACTTTCTCACTAAGCTCTCAGACCTTTTCATGTCCATTATTATAAAAGTTCAATGTGCATCCACAACTACGGGCTTATACACTTATGAAAACACTCAATTCAAGAACCTGAGACCACCAAAAGGACCTCATCATTGTTGAAAGAGCTGAGAAATGGTAGTGTTATATGGATATTATATTGTATTTTCCGACAACACCTGGGATATATGGTTTTTTAATTTAAAAATGAATTTATACATACGATGCATCTAATTGGTGTTCGAAGAAAAGTGTATGATTGACACTAGCGTCAAATCCGACCCACAAAAAGAGTCCAAGTTTCATGATAAAGATAGGGGACATTCTGGAATATGGCTGGAACACGATTTTCCATGATTGGAACAAGGAATTACATCAACATTTTTGCACAGGGTACATCAACCAAATTGGCTTCATGATCGGTATTGGGGTGACTGCATTGGGAACAATACGTATTATTAGTCCCCATCCCTTCAGGCTAGGGACTATATAATTATTTTTTAGTTTGGCTATTAGTTGCACACAGATAGAAATGCAAACTTCTTTGGTTTAACCAATTTTTTTGTTTCAGTTTTTCTCTCCTGTCCAATGAAAAATCGACATCATATTTGGCCTCATACCAAGGCAATACTTAGCATAAAATTGAGGAAATTGATCATATGTTATACTCAATTGAATTAATGCTAGCATTAATCCTTGAAAATTTAATGCTAATATTCCATACCACATAATAAGCTTCATTTTCCTTTCTTTTGGCTCTTGAATTGTCAAGAGCAGCTTCATTAGGTGTCACATGCATCTTGCTCTTAGCTCTTGAGCTATCAAGAGCATAGAATATCAATTTCACACACCTATTCCTCGTGGTTGTACACACTTATTCCTCAAGCGAGTTGCAATGGACACTTATTCCTCATGCAAGGTGTAATGCCCCCTTGAAGGGCTCTCAGTCTTGGTATTGAAGTAGATGCACTTATTCCTCAGGATCATGGTTGTACACACTTATTCCTCAAGTGATTTGCAATGGCCCCTTGAAGGGGTCTCAGTATCGGTATTGCAACAAATGAACTTATTCCTTAGGCTAGATGCAATGGAGCCATGGAGGGATCTTGGTGTTTCTGATTCCCTTACTTGAAATATGGTAAGAATGCCAATAATAATTTTATTTATTTGCCTGCAATAGCTCCATACTCTTTGTGATTCTCTTCACATGCGAAACAAAGTTATTCTTACCCTTTGATAGCAAGGGTTTCGTCAACTTCCAAAACACATTCGCTACCTCATCAAAGGTTGCAAATACAAAAGAGAAAAGACATAGGGAGTCAGAAGGGAGGGTTAGTTGACTTACTCGGTGGATTCCCCTTCATCGGTTGATGTTCACCTTATATCAATGTTGCTGACATCCCATAACTCTGTGTGTTACTCATACCTGTGTCGCTACCATTATTTCTTGCGTTCATTTGGAAAGAAGAGTAGATTTACCAAGGTAGGGATTATTATTCCAATGGATCCCTCAATCTATCGCATGTCAGTGATACTCTTAAGTCACTATTTACAATTTGACTCCCATCAAGCTTGCTAACCCTAGGGAATGGTCATATTGGATTCAACCTAGATTTTCTTTGCTCACAATTGGGCTCCCATCAAGATTTCAATGGATGATGTGCTTCAAAAGAAGGGCTTGGACTCTCTTTGTCATATCCTAATGATCCCAAAGCAAGCTAGGTGCCCATACCTTGAAGTGATGGAGGCCCGAAATCTGGTTCTATAATTGTTTAAGATCTGCCTTGATGCCTCTATTTCTATTGCAAATGTTGGATCAATTTCCCTTCTTACTCAGATTGGTAAACAAGGTGTGCTATTCTCACCTCTATCTTTGATGGTGAAGAAGGTAGTGGTGAAGCAGGGTTCTCCTGTATTGCTAGTTTTGGATCAATAGATTCTGGCACTTATTCCTGGGTGAAGATTTCAATTTGGAAGGTGTGAATCGTGAGGTACTGATAAAAATTGTAAACTTCTGGGTTGGATTTGGGACTCAAT
The DNA here is from genome assembly GCA_031772625.1 of Pinus tabuliformis. Lineage (NCBI taxonomy): Eukaryota > Viridiplantae > Streptophyta > Pinopsida > Pinales > Pinaceae > Pinus > Pinus tabuliformis. The sequence goes on from CM062818.1 coordinate 819,720,119, forward strand.
CTAACACATCTTTTTCACTATTTTTTAATATAAATATCTGAAACAACCTAACCATGGGTGCACCCACTCTCCATAATCGTTCAAGACTGCACAAATTAATAAGAATTAAAACCAGCAAGATTTGTCAAAATGCATGGCCACATACTACCACCGTTGCCAACTTATGGTGTTTTCTTATCAACAAGTTCCTATCTGGTTGTTGAAGCCTGGATTAATTTTAAATATTCTATATAATAAACTTGTAGTAGTATTGTATATCATGTTATTTTATATCGTGTTATTTCAAGTGTTTCCGAGAACTCTCACAATCTAGATAAATTATTATGGTATAACATAGGTTAGGTTCAAGTAGTTGTTAATATTTTATTTTTCTTTGGCAAACAATTGATTCATCAATCATGCAACCTTTATTGTTATACTAATGCTACATATTACAAGCATTGATATTTTATAGCTCATTTCATCACATTGCTCAACTGCTTAGGCTTTAAAATTGGTATCTTTGTTGATTAGATAAATGTTGATGTGAATGCTAAGATATATACCACCACGATAAAGAGCAGGTTTACCCAACTGAAATAAATGCCTTAATTATTGGTAGGAAAAGAGTGATCTTATTCATTTAAATAACAATGTCTCATATGCACAGTGTGCTTGTACTTACTTAGATCCTGCAGGTTTTAAGTACTCTTCACACATTTTCCCACTGTTCATACAACAATAATAAATCCTTCTTCAATAAGTCTCAAGCTTGCATATTATGTTGCAGGAAATGTTGGATTTTTTGGGAGAGATTCTTTGTGACATTACTGGGTTTGATTCATTCTCTACAACCAAATGATGGTGCAGCAAGACTGCTATTTTGTTGGTGGGAGGCCAGCGTACCTGAACTTACTTGATATAACCAAGGTCATGGATTTCAACATTCTAAAATTAGAGGCTTTCCCTTATGTTGAATATTTGTTAGGAAATGAACTCTTATTCATTACAAAATAGATTGGAATCATAACACTTTATTCTATTAGGAAACTGTGTTTTGTGCTTTGCTAACATGGTTACAACACTATGAAGATTGTATGGGATTTCCTTTTGGGTTCCGTGGTTCATTACTAGCTTGATGAGATCATTGATATTCCTTTCCTCTATTAAATAATGTGCAAACCACATATTACAAGAATACAATATTTTGCTGTGTGTTTTAGTTTTCTTTGATCTTTTTGGCTGATCTAAGCTATTAAACCACAAAATACATTCTTGGTAATGTCACCTACAAACATATTCTCTAGGCCTATGTCATTGGAATAACCCTGTAGTGCTCAATGAATAGGTAGAAGAATGGGCATGTGACAATGCCTTGTCCAAGATTACCCTTATTCCTTTCCAATTTGACTTGTTCCTTGGTGGATGTGGTGAATGTACAATTAAGCCCCCCACAACCTATCATTGTTGTGATTGTTGAGTTTAATTAATAGGCATTGTATTCATTGAAATACAATTCACATTTCCCTTTGTTGATTTGTTGTGTGATTGCATAACACATAAACTGCATTGAGACAAATGTGGGAAAGAAAAACAGAGCAAGTGTTGTGACCACACATACATTCAAAACAACATAGTATATTTTTTTGTCGTTCACTTTGTATTTGGTTTAACATATGTACTACAAAGTGCACACTACAGTTGGACTAACAAAGTGATCCTTTTGACGCTTGTATATCAAAAGAGAGAACGCTGGTTTAGGAGTACTGTGTATGCACAATCAGATTTTAGGCTATGATACTCAGTTGAAACAGAGTTCCATTCATTTGATTTGTTTCTTGTTTTATGTTTGGTGTGTGTATTTGAATTAAGTGAACCAACCTTTTGCAAAAAAATGATATTTTTGACCTTGTTATCACAAAATCATGTACTGATGGCTGTTAATCAGTTAGACTTTATGTAACTATTTCAGACCAGACTCTTGGCTAAGGATTAGCCTCCCTAACCTAAGAGGGATCTCTCAAAACAAACTACTGATTGTGATTAACACTAAGAGGGCTAACTCTTGAAATGAAAACTTAATAACATGCTGGTTGGACAGACAACATAAGATTTCTTCCATTGGGCTCATGGAGTCAAACACCATTTCAGTAAACCATTCAACTACTCATTCATGGAAGTCAAGGCATGTAATGTTTAAACACTCAAAACATTTGCAAATGAACCTCAACTCATAAATATACACAGGAAATCTGAGCAACTAGGTGAATTCAGAGTGATTGTATATCTATAGAGCTGTAAAACACAAAGGATAAGACAAAGCCAGATACATCTTGAGCATTTGAACAAAGTATGAATCTTGAGAAGAAAAAGTAGTCTATTATATTACTGCAACAAGTCTTTTACATAAGCCAATATAAAACTCTGTTTTTTCAATAACATCCAACCCCAATTACATCCTAGTTTGATACATATATAGGACTACATGCTTAACCACCTCGAGCTTCCTCCTCCAGCATGAGGGGAGCATCGAAGGCTGCTATTAACTATCCTTATCTACTGTATAACTAATTCATTAATTACATGATTGCTGAACTGTAATTACAAATGATCTTAATTTACTCAAAACCCAAAATCTGTCCTCCTCGTAGCATGATGCTTTTCTGAGTCTTGACACATGTCCTCTATCTGCTTTGGTTGAAGTATCTTGGAGGAGAATACACTGAACGAGCTGGCTTTGGATTCTTGTTGCGCAGATGGCTCATTAATTAACCAAAAGATGTGCTCTGTTTTCACGGTCCCTGTCTCCCAACATTCTTCATTTCTTAAAGAACATGTCCCCTGCTCTCTAATTCTTCATAAACAATGCATATCACCATACTTTCCAATGAGCTGGAAGCTTTGTGAGCTGAACAAGTGTACAAACAAAAATCTCCGAAAACTTTAACAGAAACCCTAACAATCCGGTCATAAAGTGCCTTTAACGAGACTTGAGCTAGAAACAAAATATTTCACCTTTTCAAAATGCACATCTGTCATTCTCTGAATAGCTAGGAGAGTCTTTTATGGTTTCCATTATGTCCTTGAGGCTTTTCCTTCAAAAATTTGCTGACCTCATCATTAAACTCCTTGTTTTTCTTATAAAACAGCACCTACAGCAGTTTCGTAGCGCGCTACGAAACTGCTGTTTTTACTAAAACAAAATGCATTTGCACTAAAGCTTCCTTTGCTTGAACTTTTGACTTTTCAAACTTCCTCTACAGGTGCCAAAGACTTAGATGATTTCAAAATAGTGGAACCCAAACAAAATTGACCAAAACTGAAAATATCACCTTTTCCTCAAATTAATGAGCTAGCTGACCTAGCCGCATCTTCAAATTTGAAACCTCCTTCTTTAAAGTTTTGTTCTTAGCTCTCAGGGTCAGGTTCATTTGTTTGAGGAGTTTAGCTTGCTTGAGGGCTGGGATCGTCCATGTATATACATCAGCTACGGAATCTGTCTGACCCATTAGGTTTTTACTGCCCTTTAACACAACTCTTTTATAATTGGCATACCTAACTGCACATTCCTTAAACACATTTTTAGCTTTGACAATTTCTTCTTTGGTTGCTCCCACTTGATCCTTTATGGCTGTTTTCACTTGACTCTTTATGGCAATCACATTTCCTCCTTGGGTGATGATGACCTTCTTATTCTTATCTTTATGTTTGACTGCCTCCACTGTTTTTGTCAACACTTCAATTACCTCTGTTCTGGGTGACTTTACAGCTTTCTTTGCTTTATGCACTTTCTCCTTTACAGCTTCTTCTTCTTTATTCACTTTCTCAGCTTCTTTAATTTGCTTCCTTGTAACTAGCCTTCTTGGCTTGAACATAAACACCTCACTAGGCTCATCAGGCTCATCAAACCTTAATCTTTTCGAAGCTTTTGACTTCTTAGTACTCTCAGGAGAAGATTGGGTCAAATCAATATGCATGGGTTCAAGATGCACTGGTTCTCCCTGCTCAAATTCAATAGCCTCAAGTAGGTCACTTAGACTGGCCTTTGAAATTGGAATTTCTTCCACAGCTACTGATTTACCTTTCTCCTTGCTTAGTTGACCCCTAGTTTTAACTCTTGATGCTTTTTCAGATTCAGCTGATCCATGAACATCCTTCTTTTGCTTGATCTTTTCCTTTGATGATGACTGAGGTGGCTGAGGTGGCTCTTTAATAACCAAGGATTTGACTGGTTTGTTCAACTGAGATTTAACTTTCTTTTTCTCCCTAGCCTCCTTCCTAAGCTCAGCAATAGTGGGTTCCTCCATTAATTCTTCTCTTTCTCTAAGTGGCTGTGGGGTGAGGCCTGTCTTACTCTGGAAACAGGCCATATAAATGAAAGAATCCCAATCCCTACCAATCTTCTGCAAGCCATCCATCACTAACAGTTTAACTAGGCCATGATGAAACAGTGATGACTCACAATCATCCTTCCTCAATTGAATTTTATCACACATCTTACTGAGGCTTCGAAACAAGTAGAATGGGAGATCTATAGGTGCTTTACCTGTGAAATGCAGCAACAACTTGAAATGATATGAATAAACTTTGTTATATCTGCCCTCACAAGTTAAATATTTTTGAATACAAGTAAGAAGCATAGCATAACTCTCCTTAACATAACTTCTAGGTACAACCTTGGTCAAATCTTCATTCACATAGGCTTCCTTCAAGAATATTTTACAGGGGCTCATATCAAATTTGAAATTTTTGAACCACTCCTGCCCTCCTCTAGGAATCTCAGTTACCCTAGCAATAGCCTCTGGAGATACTGGGAATTCTAACATAGATACCTTGGAACTCAAGCCTGTAAAATTCAATGCAAATTCTTTTGTTACCTGAGTGTGTCCTCCCTTCAGCTTTTCACAAAAACTCCAGCAACCAACGTCTTTGAATGCCTTTTTAACACCTTCCTCCCTCAATGTCAAGTCTAATCCTTCGGGTTCTGCCCTTTGACACCTTCCTGACCGATGCTCTTTCTTCTCCATTACGCCTTGAAAACTTTTGCACACAGTAACACCGGCAGCTTCAACTCAACAAGCAACTTCAAACTTTAGAACATAGGCTCGCTTGCAATGCAGCTCTCTTGAAGAAGAAACTCGGGCTCATTACAATTCAAATAACTTAACATATAAGCTGGCCGCTTCAAGTAATAATAATAGAACATCATGACACAACCATGCATGACAAGAACATTTAAATGAACTTAATGTGCATGACTCTGAACCTATTGGTGGAATGATGCCTCGTAATTGCTTGGAAGATACATAAACTGACAAAAATCCGACCAGACACAATGACTCATCCCTGGACATGACATTTCAAGAATGTGCGCTGCAAAATCCCGAATCTGCGATTTCGTAGCGCAGACAGTTATAATTCAGTGATATGTGCTGCGAAATGGCTGGCGCTACAAAAAGGCTGAAACATTACTATGCTGCAGAATCAGCCAATCAAACGGTGCTGCGAAACTGCGAAAAGGTGCTGCGAAACTGCAAAAAGGACAAATGACACATACGAGACAAGACATATCTTAATCAATCATGATGGAGGATGACTCGCGGTTTTGAAAATGATTCTCAACAATATCATTGAAAAACATGACCCCTAAGTGGTAAACATAGGAGAACAACCATATAAAATTTCATTTTTACCCATGAAATTTTGGACTTAACCTATATACATGCAACTGCAGTTCTCAGTGATAACAGACCTCATGGACTATGGGGAGGAGATCCCTAGTCCAAATTCCATTTTCAAATAAACACAAGATATTTTGGAAATTTGGCATAACGCTAAGGATTTCAAGGTTGTCTTTACGACCGAGCCATTAGAGTCTAGGCATGAACCCATATGCACATATTCCTTGAGCTGTGCAATGAATAATTTTCCTTCTATTTTATTCCACTCTTGAGCTCATTGAGATGTCCTGAAACTAAAACAATCATCAATTAATGTCAATCCTAAGACATATTTTCAACCTAAAAAAGACAATTTGATAATATTCATATAAAATCATGATCTCAATTGATAAATAAGCTTCAAGAGAGCACATTGAAAGGATAATGTTCACTCTTAGCATGTCTAAGCATGTAAGAGGTGATTGGGCATCTAGGCTTCAAAAAGTAAGGTGGGGAGAACAAACTTTTCACCAAAGGTCTTCTCAAACAATTGTTCTTAACCCAGATCAATAGTTGCTTCATCTACAAGATCATAATAAACTGACTCAAATACCAGTGCTGCTGGTGCAAAGTCTACTGCTTCTTATGCTGATGAGTCAATGACTGCTGCTGTGTCTTTAAATTCTCTATCTACTACTATTGGATCTACTTTTGGCTCTACTACTTCTTCAACAACTGAACCAATTGGCTCAACATTGGATGGCTCTACAGGATATATTGGTTAAGTGACTGGATCAACTGTATCAAATGTGAGATATGAAACTAGTGAAACAACCAGATCAACATCTAGCTCTGCGTCCATCTCTTCTTTTGCTACCTCCCTTCTGCTATGTATTGAATTCTAACCTTCATATTTCTATATTCAAAATTCCATAATGAAGTGAAGGAAGTTTGGTCTTTAGGTAGTCCAATTACTCCGAGTTGTCAATTCAATCTATCCAGTCCAAGGTTAGGTGCGGTTTCGCCTACTTCCTCATTGTCTAATCAATCCATCCATTTTCTCTCACTTATGGGGAAAGACTCTGAGCTGTTGCTTATTAGGAAGAAAATCTCCTTTTTAAGTCCATGAAAGGCAATGTACACCATAATTTGAGTATATGAACTCACTAGAACCCAAAAGGCAAGCCTCCTTCTGAACACACAAGTCATGGAAGAGGGACGAAGAAGAAACACTGTCTGTCTAAAAATTGGCATCTGAAATTCATTTCCAACTCATGTTTCGATGCTTTGTAAACTGTTTCTATTCTTCATTCATTATTGTTTTTAGTGGTTTGTTTTACTATAAGTTTGATACTCTCTAAATTTATTTGAATGGTGGAGATGGTTCACTCTCTCGATCTTTCTTAATCTCTATTTCCATCTATGTTTCAAACAAAAATAATAACACTGAGAGGTTGTTTAACGAAGGACTTTGCAACTGAATTGGCCAGCGTCTATTGCATAGCATGGCTACAATGGCGTTACTTCTACTAGTAGCCTTGATAGTTGTGCAGCTATATTATATGCTCGTAACACTATGGCATTGTGTGTTATTTTTCAGAGGAAAACGATTACCTCCCGGTTCTATGGGATTGTCATATGTTGTAAAAACACTTCATTTATTCTCTGTTAAATAGAAGAGGTGCTTAATATTTCCTTCCTTTCTCTTCTCTAGTCAAAGCTACAGTTCTACGTTGCTCTTCATTCATTCATTATTGTTTTCTAGGTTCTTCATGTCCAGACATAATGTTTACTATATATTCGTCACCTGATAACAACATTTGAGACAATATATGATGCCATACCTCTTGTCACTTTTGTGATTTCCCATCTCTTTCGAACAAATTGTGTGGTGGCAAATGGAGCTGTGAGGATTCACATATACACATTTCTCTCCTAGCACAAACCAAGCTTTTGTATCATTGGTTTGAAATTATCGGCCTGTGATGGTTTGTCTATTTTAGTATTTATTGGTAGACCCCTTTGAAAAAAAGTTAAGTCTGTAGATTATTGACATTTGTCAACATATCAAACTCTAGAGCTTTCTTGTCGCTTCTAACACTTTCATTTTTTACTCCACTTGCTCCAGTGTTAGTGCCTGGGGTAAGAGAAATCTTACTCCACTATTAGTGCGCGGGGTAAGAGAAATATTATTCCATTGTTAGTGTTGGGAGTAAGAAAATAAGGGTTTGTGGTGCAAATAGTCTTTGTATTCCCCAACACCTTGGTTTGAATCTTAGGCCATGCTGGAAACTTTTACTTTATGTTAGATCGTTGAATTTTCAGATCGAAATTGCTTGAATTGAGGAACTACATGCCTTCAATGAAACCCCAAAGTTTACTATGATGGATAGATATTTTTATTAGATTTCTATTGCAAAAAGAACCAACTCAAATGGTATAGGAGATACACTTTATACACTTTAGAGCATTAGGTGCCTTGAAGGCCCCTTAAGAGAGGAATATGTGCATATTTCTTATCTTGGGCAATGTGCCAAAATCAAGCATACAAGCTCCTTAAATAATGTGAAAACCACATGATGCAAGCATACAATATTTTATTGTGTTTTAGTTTTTTCTAACCTTTTTGGTTGATCTATGAAACAAATCCCTACCCATGGAGTCCCTTCCCATAGAGAAGAACATGCACAAAATCCATGGACTCTACTAGTTCTCATGCAAAGGCGACATACACAACCTGCTTGGCAGGGAATTGTTGCTTAGAAACCGTCTTTGTTTAATCATCTAAAGGGTTAGAAGTTGTATTTGGTTGAACACATTCTATTACTTTGTCATGCATTGATTCATACACTTGTTTGGTATCCTTCTTCTTGAACAAAGAATATATTAACATGTTTTCATATCTCACAACAAGGTTGTACCTTGTCCTTAAGTCTACATCAATTGTGGAGAAGGTGCAATAATTCTTTACAACATCAAAGGAACTATCCCAATATGGGCCATATGCTACTATAGAGGAGGTTCTTGCATTTGGGGAATTGTGCATAATCTTCCAGTAGAAAATGCACACCCCCATATTATTACATTATAAACATATATTTTATGAGGAATGTGTCTCAGAATGGTTTGAAAGAGAAAGGACTTGCCCACTTTGTTGCACTTTGGTAAATCCAACAAATTTGAGATCCTTTGGAGATGGTTCTCCTAGTATTTTCTTTCATCTATTTTTGATAATACAAAAGGAAGGTGAGTAAGTTACTCAAATTGTGGAACTGAGCACAACAATGCATTCACCTACTCAGAAATTGTCCAACATGGTAATGATGTATTGTTTTATAGGAACTAGTGCTAAAGTAATATCTAACATGCCTACAAGTCACATCGTTTACTTGTTCTTTCATAATCATTTAGTTCTTAATCATCGCAGCTTGCTTCAAGACTAATTTGGAGTATTGGAAAATTCATTCTAGAGGAGAGTTATTCACCATTCTATATGCATGATTTGTTGCTTCTGGTATTGCCTTTTCAATTTAAATATGGTGCAATGAGAGAGGAAAAAGAATATGGGGATTTTGAATTTTCAACATTTCATATCGTAGATTTCATTCTAGCTCTGCTGTTAGTTATCCTTGAAACTACATTGAGAACCATTGCTTTGGAAATGAAGTCACTACAAGGAAAATATATTCTAGCAGAGGTTTTTGTGGAAGCCCCTATAAAAATAGCCCAAAAATTCGTTTGTAACATAGGTCACTAGAAGATGTCGGTAGGAAGATGTTTTTTAGACAGTGTGTCTACAATAGACAACACACCTGTGCTTTACTATCCATACAAGAACTGGTGCTACATAGAACATGGTGCACCATGGAAAATTTATTTTTATAAAAATAAAAAAACACGGTGCGTTAAATAACACAATTCACCGGTGCTTTAATAATTGATAGCACTGATGTTGTTCATGTAGTAAAACACCCTAGTGCATACCACGAAGGAGCATATCTATAGTTTTTAAATTTAAAAAAAATGTGGTGTTACTTTCCAACGATGCACCAGTGTGATAAATTTATTAAAATGCTTCGGGGTGTCTTCTAAAGAGCACCACTAGATGATTTTTAATTTTTAAAAATAGAGCGGTGCTATAGTCAAACAAAGCACTCGTGTAGTACCTGTATTAGAACTCCCCAGGGCGTCTTAATTAAAGCATCACAATACAATTTTTAATTTAAAATAATGTGATTCTATCGATCTATTCTACATTGGTACGGTTAGAGTAATGCACCAGATAAGGGTTAAGTAAAAATAACCTCTCGGTCGTAGATTTCATTTTTACCATCTACATTGCTAGAGAGCTCTAAAGCACTGGTGCTACTCTTGCCTCATGCAAGTGCCCTGGCATCGGTGCTTCTCTTGCTCACCATCCTTCCGTACCATGCTCACTGCTTGACTTTCCAAAATTTTCAAACTGTGGTAAAATTTGTTTTTCTCCATTATATGTCCAATGCCTCCCCAACGACCAAATGTATAGGTAGTGTCTATATTTCTCTCTAATTTAATTTTTTAACGGATTAAACTTCAAATTAGCTTAAATTTTGCATTGTTTAATTTATTTTTTCCCTACGTGGTGCACTTTGTATGTTTGGCTCACGCTGATAGCAGTGCACACTGTAAATTTACAGGGTGCACAACATTTAGGTGCATGAACATAATGCACCATTATTTTTGCGGTACGTTTCATAAATGAAAACACATTGGGAAAGCAATAAATTGTAATTTGGTGTGTTAGTCCCGGTGAATTTATATTTACCAAATGCACCGCAAAAATAATATTTAATATAGTTATAGTCTAGTGTGTTCAATAACCTAAACGTTCCGTATTAATGCTAAAAGGTTATATGTGCACACCGATGCATAAGTGTGAAGCACTGTGATGAAAATTTAAATTTTTGAACCAAAAACAATGCATCATACTTATGTGCGCACCGATATCGGTGCGATTATGTTATACTATGCACCAGAGATGGTGCATGGCTATGTTTTGAGTGAATCAATGATTTTTTTGTTTTGAATTGAAAGTTATGTTTCCATATTTATAAATACATGTTTCATTTAATAAAAAAATTGTATTTTATGTATGAGGCTGATTTATTTTATATGTCAATCATGTAGCAGAGACGTCGGTAGAGGGAGCAATAGCAAGAGCAGGAGCAACAGGCGAACCCATACAATATGGTTCAACCATGGGAGGACAAAGAGAGGGAGAGAGATTTATACCCTTGACCTATTACTACAACGATTCGAGCACTCTTAGGGAATGTATGCCTCCTCAAGTACTATAAGGAGGCTACATCCCTGAAGGAACACACTGTCTTATTGGTGAATTTGATCTCTCGATGGAGTGCCTTGCAGTAGGCTTTCCATATCAGTCCTAGGGCATGGTATAAGCCCTCTGAGGAGGAAATATACTTTATCACTGGCATAACTATGAGAGGGGAGTCTTACCCATTTCCTGATGTCCCCCATGGGGTTGCAGCTGAGATTCATCTTGCCTACACTCAAAGATATGTTGGGCCTCATGGAATACGTCTAGCATATTTTTAGGTGCATGGTGGACAAATACAAATTTCTTCTTTTGTTGCTCAGGAGTTTAGGTGCCTCTCATTGTTTGTCACCACCATTACATATTCTAGTAGTGATGGGAAACAGATTAGTTTCCCTCTTTTGTCTTATATTGATTCTTTGATTTAGTTCACATTGAATCAGATGGTTTCTCATTCTTTTGAGGCAATTTTGTATGGCTTTAGATAGATGTCATCCATTGAGACATGGGAGGGACACCTTCCCTTTCGTTTTAGACCTTTTTTGTTTATTTTTTGAGAGGTTTCCAGAGACAAAGCCTATATTTGATCGTCACCTTCCTATGCCAATCACTGAGGTCCTGATGCGCATGTGGGGGCATATGATGCCCAAGAGGGGCCTCTTGGAGTATCTGGACAAGATTTCTATTGAGGCATGTGCTATATTTGTTAGTGAGGATGACCATGTGTTTGTCATGTTGGCATTTCCATACGCGAGGATTGATTGAAGACAATGTCCCAACATCCTATTCATAGCGGTTGAGCCTATAGATGTCATAGGTAATATTAGTGATTTCTTTAAATTAGTCTAGTTTCATTTTATTTTTTATCTAATTAGAATAAAATTTATTCTAGCACGTTCTTTAAATTGTTCTATTAAATTTCTTAATGAAAATTTCTAATTATTGTTGTGTACTATTTATTTTTTAGACATCACCACATTCGATGGGGACATGCCTCCTCCCCCATCGGATGGAGGAGATGAGGATATGGGAAAGGCCCAAGAGGGTGAGGCACATCCTCAAGGGGGAATGAGCGTCTAGGTTCACAGGTATGGTTTGCGATTTCAGATGGAATACTGCGACAGATTGGTTAGATTGTTGGTTGATGAGGGAGTCTGCCCTATGAGGGCTCGAGATATCAACGAAAATCCTAGGTTCTTAGATTTGTATAGGGACTTTCCGCGAGATGATGTCTCTTATGCATCATATCATCGGTGCTAGTAGGGTACTGACAACAATGAGGGACGTAGGGCATGCAACGATAGATACATCAAATGAGGGTGGTGGTGATGATGATGATGGGAGTGGTCATAATGATGATGAGAGTGGTGATCATGATCATGATGATGAGAGTGGTGATAATGATCATGATGATGAGGGTGGTCATCATGATGCTTCTGGTAGTACCACCCCATTGGATCATAGCCATTAGGGTGTCAGTGATCCTTTTGGTAGTACACTTCATTTTTAGTCACCTAATGATGAGATGCCAAAGCTAGAGGATGTGCCTTATGCTTCTCTTGACAGAGTAGACCAGCCACCTCCTCCCATACCATGGAGTTTGACATGTCACATTGAGGCAGTAGTTGACCATCCATCGTCTTGTACTGCAAACTAGGCTGGCACTACTATGTCTGTTGTATCAAATATTTGATTGTAGTTATTCAACTTGTTTGTGTATATATATATATATATATATATTACATTTTTTTTGTTCATTTTTATGTACTTAATTTATATGTTGGTGTCGATGTGTATATTGTTAGGTCATGTTAGATATGTTCATTTGAATGTGCTTGCAAATATATGTGTATGTGATAACAATTATTTGACATGAGATTTATATTAATTTGAGGATGTGTGTGGTGATGATATTAGATTACCATGTTTGTGTTTTGTTATATTTGATCTTGATGATGATGCCCTATTAGATGATTAGATTTGTGTGCTCGATAATGACATTTATATGTGCTAGAGTTGTATATAATTAGATGATGGTAGTGAATTCGAATGTGTATCTTAAATGATGTTTATGCTTGTTAGATGGTTATCACCACGTTGTTTATTTTTATGAAATAATATTTATTATAGATTATGTATTGGTGGACTTATATCAAACTTTTATATATGAAATTGTATGCAAAATGACTTACTTTAAAAAAAGTACAAAGATATTTTTATAAATTAAATTTTTTAATATGGTTGAAACTATGATTGTAAAATTACGATAAATATTTTTTTTATTGCTTAGATAGTTCATTGATATTAAATCTAACTTAATTAATAAAATATTGCAATACTCACAAGGAAAAAATAATTAAAGGTAAAATAATTTAGTTAGTTCTTAATGAGACAAAAATGTGTAACTCATTCAATTTTTCATATAAAATATTATTAATAATAAAATATTCAAAAATACAATTTAACTAATTCAATATTAGTTTATAAATTTCAATCTATTGTTAAATTTAAAAAAACTTAAGTCATAACCAGCATAGATCCATCTTAACTCTGGATCTACCAAGCGTAGAGAGAGATCAAATATCTTGAGATGCAAACATCTTTTAGAGCGAAAAGAGATTTGATCCATCTAGGAACTTGGTAGATCTAGAGTTAAGGTGGATCTAGGCTGGTATAATATATATGTTGTTGACAATGCAATATTTTATTTATAATTCACGTTCTCTACATTAAAATGTTAAAATATGCTCCCTTATATTTTTTTCTTGCATGTATAGATTTAGTTATTTTTATTATTAATATTTTATAAAATATTACATATCAAATCCATATTAAACATTGAAAAAATTACAAATATCCCTCATACATTGAATTAGAAAGAAACTACTAATGGAATAAGAATTCTCTCAATCTTTCTTATTAAAGTGAAAATATAAGAAAATTTTCACTTTAAATTACTTTATTTTTCTCTATATAAAGTATATATAAAATTATGTTATTTAATATGGACATTGAAATATTTTACTTATGGTTGATGGTAAAATATTGTTTTGTTATAAATATCACATGTAAATGGAACGTAGAATGAATTAACATAATCGTAATATCCGTATACAATTTCTTGTCATGTGAAAAAATTCCATTTCTTCCTTGTAGTAAAAAGTAAATTATATTTTTTTACTTATTACATTTCTTCTTCATAATACAAGTTAATTTTTTTTTATACTTTGGGTTACTTTATATCTCTATATAAAGTTATATAAGATTAAGGTGTAAATTGAAGTATTGTAATTATCACCGACATTAATTTATTTTTTTATTACTATTTTTAATTTGTTAATTTAAATTAATATTTTATTATTTTTAAATGTAACCTTACATGACAACATCTCTCCCATACTGGAGCACCTCTCTACGCAATTAATTTCGATTAAATATAACTTAAACATTTCCATTTTTATAAAATTTAATTTATTACTAAAGTTTTGAGATTTTCAAGCAATTTCAATTTAATATTTATAGCAAATCTTACCAATTTAATTATAAATTTCTCTCTCTAAAGATGAGGATCAAGAAATGCAAAATAAGGCTTAAGAAGTTACTTGTAATTGGGGATTTTCTCTATTGGAAGTTCTCCCTCAAAGAGGCAAGTGAAACTTTTTCTAGTAATAAAGATACAACATTTTGGTGCTATTTTGGTTCTTTATTTTCTATTGTGCTAATTTAAATTTAACTCCTTTTAATAATAAATACGAGTTAAATAATACAAAATTGATACTATATTAGGTTTAAAATTTACACAAATAACATATTTGACTATTTCTTAATGAACAACTCGAAAAAGTATTATTTTTTCCACATACTTATCACGACTAAAATTCATGTTTTCACATTTCTCCTAGCTAATATTACATCATGTTCACAATGATAAAGACATGTCTACTTTAAATAATTTACTTATAAAAACATAAAAAATAGATATTTATTTTACATAATCTAAATAGGAAACAAAAATGCATCACCAAGTATATTTGAAAGTAAAACAAATGCCTCTTAATCACCATAAAAAATGTGGTGCACTATATATGTTCTGCTCATACTGGTGCAATCCTATTTTCCAAACACACCGCAAAAATAATAGTTAAAATTATGCCTATAGCTCGGTGCG
The DNA here is from genome assembly GCA_031772625.1 of Pinus tabuliformis. NCBI lineage: Eukaryota > Viridiplantae > Streptophyta > Pinopsida > Pinales > Pinaceae > Pinus > Pinus tabuliformis. The sequence goes on from CM062818.1 coordinate 819,735,243, forward strand.
TTCGACAACCTGAATATTCTGTACCGGTGTGAAAATGTTAAAAGTGTGCAATTGTGCATAAGTGTCACGCACTGCAATGAAAATGTAAATTTGTGAACCAACAATGATGCATCATATGTATCTGCACATCGTTGCCGATACGGTTGTGTTTAACAGTGCACCGGAGCTGGTGCATGATTGTGTTTTGGGTGCACCGATGATTTTTTTTTTTTTTTAATTGAAAGTTATATTTCCATATTAGTAAATACATTTTTCATTTAATAAAAAAATTTGTATTTTATGTATGAGGATATTGTATTTTATATGTCAATCATGTACCAGAGACGCTAGTAAAGGGAGTAGCAATAGGAGTTGGAGAAAATGGCAGACCCATAAAATTATTAGGGGAGTTTTGAGGTCTAAAATGGGTCTCCTAAGGAAATTAAAAAATAATAGTGGAAATAATAAAATAATATTAGATTACATCATCAAATTTTAGAGGGAAAAAAGAAAAAAATATATTTTCAACTTGTATTTTCAACTTATCTCCTTATGGGTTTACTCAAATTTCAAGCGGGAACACTCATTGGATATAGAATTTGATTCCTCATCCAAGGAGTATCCATGTTGCATACTTTTGATGGACCTTGCTACACGAAAAATGAGAAATATATGAAAAACGTGATTGCAATCATGTTTTTTCATGTATTTCTCATTTTTCGTGTAGTAGGGTCCATCGAAAGCATGCAACATGGGCACTCCTTGGATGATGAATTAAATTTTGCATCCAACGAGTACTCCCGATTAAAATTTGAGTAAAACCTTATGGAGATAAGTTGAATATGTTTTATTATTTTATAAACTTTTTACTTTTTTAATAAAAAAATAGTGAATCATCCCCCATGGTTGACATCATCATCTTGAATCCTATTGGTTCTTATAAAGTTTATTTTGGTTGCACATTTTTCTTAGGAGGCCCATTTTAGACCTCAAAATTCCCCTAATGATGGTTCGACCATGGGAAGCCAGAGAGAGGGATATAACCTAATTTTTGTCTTATAATACAGACTTTAGGTGTCTTACCTGGATCTTAGAGGTTCCTGCTATAAATTTCCATGGTGCCAGGGATTTCATAAATGGAACTGTGAAAAGTTTACACTATGTTAAGCGTTGTCGATTTAAATGGTAAAATAAGAGTGAAATCAGAAGGCAGTGGTATGGAGAAAATATATCAGATTAGGGTTTCATGGGTCCTATCAGTCACACACCAAACACCATGAAAAATTGCAGGCATGCCTTTCACGCCACCGTGATATCGTATAGTTGATGTCCTTTAAACTGACAATGTGATGTATATGGCTTAAGATCGTGACTTTCAATGACATAATGTATATGGCTTGGGCTCGTGACCTTCAATGATCATTCTGAGAATGATATATAGAAATTAATAATATATCACCCGCAACACCCTATTATGTAACCTTATCACTTATTATTACCAAACTTATAAAGACATCTTTACTTTAAATAATTTACTTATAAATATATAAAAATAGATATCTCTTTTATATAATTTAAATGGGAAAGAAAAATTCATCACTAACTCTATATGAAAGTCAAACAAATCCCTCTTAATCACCATCACATTATTTATCATTTATTTATTAGTCATAAAATATTTATTAATTCAACTTTTATTTATAATTACCATTGAAAAGAAAAGTCCAAATTGTTCCATTATCCATGAAAAAATTAAAACCCCTCATGCATCCATGTAAGCCCATTTGTTTATCTTATGGTCCATAAAAATATGTAATCAACATTCTATACATGCATAAGACCTCCTTTTAGTTTACATAGTGTTGCAAGAACTGTAATTTAAATATAGTAAAGATGACTTTACCTCTCATCTAAAGAATTTAATCTTACATATTAATACACAATTTTTTCATTGTTAAAATCCTCATAGAGTTATCACTACATGATGATTTTTATTTATTTTGAACAAAACAAGAAGAAAAAACATGTGAACTAATTAATAAACCAATAGGTATCTAAATTGAGATTAAATCTTTAATATTTTTTCTGAATTCACTATTTTGGTCTCATTTTCCCATTTGAGAAGGGTTGTCACCTTGAATCGTTATTATCATAGATATTGTACACAATTGGAAATACTTAGATTTAAGTGTAAAAATATTTCCACTACAAAAAAGCGTGTAAAATCGTCTGTGAACCTTACCAATTATATTATAAAATTCCAACAAGGCGAATAAAAAAATATAATTAGCAAAATAAAGAAAACAAAAACATACAAAAATAATATAAATGATGAAATAACACAAGTACATATCACTCTCCATTGTCATCACCCTTATTATCTTCCTCGCTTGGCATGATAACACTGTTGTTCTCAAAAATATGTTTTGATCTAGGGTCATGTCTTAATAAGAATCACCAATACCTATCCAATACATCTGAGTAAAATAACACATGGTTGCAGTGTTTTGAGAAAACATAAGGCTCCCTAGATCCATGGCACACATTTCTAGAGTTGATAGATATTAACCCACTATCGCGATCTTCCATTACATTATTCCGATCAAAGTTGTCCCACCACTTGCACCTAAAAATAACACATTGGAATGAAGAGAAGTCCACTTGAATGATATCATGTATCTTTCCAACGTAACCTAAGATCTCTTGCATTAGGTTTTGATTGTAGTGGCTAGCATGACTAGATTGGTCAAACACAACTTCCACTCCACATTCTTGTGTCATGCACCCATCATCGACATCCTCCACGTGAAAATGATGTCCATAGGACCACATAGATGGGAACAAATGTACCTATAAAAAAGTGAAAAAATCACAGTGTCATGTGTCTAATAACCCGAAAATAATTAAAAATAATATATATATACATGTGTGTGTGTGTATTACAATTAAAAGGTGCAGTATGAAGTTAACAATATACAGAAAGAGATTATAATTATCGAGTTATTGCACCCAATCCCTATGTTTAATGCATCCTCTTCAACATGCGGGTAATGACCGAATGCACCGTATTTCTCTCTAACTTGATCAATAACTTGTTGTAGCAACTACAACCACCCTCTAAAATTTTGCCCATTACTTTTATTTTGGAGCCTCCCTTCTGTCCACATGAGCTTCTCTTTCACTGTCATCAAGTATTCATGATGTGATAAAGATTTATCTTTTCATTATGTGCTTGTGATTCCTTGTTTTTATCTTGATCTAAACTTTTGCAGTCATAAGAAAGCTTCTGCCAAGACCTTGCAACATTATTGGGCCTGGCTCTAGAAATTGCACAATATTGGAAGGTAGGCTAGCCTTGGTGATCTGAACTGCGTGATCCAAAATGTAAGGTCTGCCTTGAGCTTATAAAATATGCAATCGTGGATGGAAACCCATCCTTAAGCTCAGAAATTGCGCAAAGCATCCTTTCTCTCAGAAACTACACAATTCACTAAGTCAAGAAGTTGCCTAGTGGTTGGAAATTGCACAATCCTTCTTGGCAGTGTGAATGGTTGGTTTCCTTGGAAATAAAAAAGAAAAAAAGAAAAGAAAAAGGCAATCCCTAGAAAATAGGGAGTGGATAATTAGTTTCCCGAAGGATGACACAAGTTGCTATTTTTGGAATTCTGCCAAGTGTCGCTTTTTTCCTTGATTTTAGGCATGCACATCATAAACCCTAATTAGTATAGATATATATATAATAGACACCTGTAGAGCTCATTTGAAAATTATATATTGGAGCTATAGCCTTCCCAAGGAGATCAAGGAGCCTTCAGTGGAGTTTGCGGTGCTTTTCCGAGTGCGTTTTTCTTTTGTCACTTTTTTGTCGTTTCACTTATGTGAGACTTGTTTTGCTTGTTTCTTTTCATGGTTACTGGTGTTTTAATTTATATTAGCTTGTACAAGTGTTGGTTTATTCTGTCGTTCGCCTTTTACAAGTGTCGCATCAAATTTCTTATTTTTTCCATTAGTGATCGTCGTTTTAGTGACTCTCCATGCATGTTTGTTTTTCCTTTTGCATGTTGATCTTCTCCACTTAATCTTCACTCATATTTCCTTAGTCAAATATGCAATCTAACTTTCACAATCACTTAGATATTCTAGCTCCCATACTCTTTCTAGGCAGATATGCCCTTCTCTTGGCCAACACTTGCCTTGTCTAGCTGGGCATTGCGAATTTCCAAGGTTCAAGATTGATGCTTTGCCTCTGATACTGCATAATGTGCAATACTTGGCTAGACAAACTACCATTTCACAGTTCCAGGGCTCAAGCATGTCCCTTGGCCACTGAGATTGCGTAATGGACAATCTCTCCTTTAGTCTGCCTAGGATGAGACTACGCATTGTGCCGTCTCAAGACTCAAGATGCTCCCCTGCTTACTGATACTACAAAATTCATAGTTCATGCAACCCATCCCTCTCCCTTCAACTCAAGGATTGCATAATATTTCCCTTCAGTCATGCAGTTGGTGCTATGATATTTTTTTGTGAGTCATTTTGCTAAAGCTAACTCATCTTTTCCATGAATGCATTTTCCTCCTACATGTATTACAATTGTTGAGCACTTCCCTTCATCAGTCATTTTCATCATGGCACCAAAGAGATCTAATTTAAAATATACTACTGAAAGAAGCACTGTGGAGGCAGTTGAGAGTACTCTAATTAACTTTCTAGTTTATACTCAGATACTCAAATGTTCATAGAGAAAGAATCAGACATCACATGGTAGAAAGTGAATGAAGCATTCTCAACAAGAAGCTTAAAAGAAGTTCTTGAAGACTGGCAGGTGTATATCAATGTCCAAAAGTCAGGGTTACATAAGGTTACATGAAGGTACCCAAATTTACCATGTGCAAACATTTTCAATTCAATATTGTCTTATACAGATCCAAAGGCTATGACTCTGAAAAATTCTAGTGGACAAAGGCTTACTTATTTTCTGGCACCATATTACCATCTCATGTACCATTTGACGGAGCTGGAACCACTCATGGATTCTTACTTCTATGCTACCACCAGCTACTTGAGCACAAAGGGCATTATCAATAGTTGGGCGAGAGATACAACAAAGTTCTGTTAGACACCCATTGACACCTACAAGAAAAATTCTCTCTGGAGGGCCTATCAGCACTTGATAATTCTATGTTGCAGAATCTTTAGTCAGCAGAGTATTGAGACCTTCCTTGAAGGGTGGGAATTCTTACTGAACCAAGTTGTGAAAGAAGGAAGACCATTCAACTGGTAAGACTTGTTGGCTCAACAAATGAAGATCCATGTAGCTAATTCCCTGAACCCCCCAAGAGAAAGAAAGCTATATTTTACACGTCTGCCTATCTATTGGATGTAATCTATGCTCACAATGAATTTCCTAGCATGAATTGGACATGGACACCAAGAGAGCCTGCCGTGCACATTTATTGCAAGTTGCTTTTGGAGTGCATCCATAGAGGAGTAATGGAAAAGTTGACTTATCACTTCTTCATTTTGTTGTATAAGTTTATCTTTGAGGAAGAACCACCTTGCATGTCACACAGGGAAATGGAAGCAGTGTCGAAGATAACATATTGGTTTTCCTCATCGGATGGCACTTTCCTCAGAGTGTTTGGCATACATAAGTCTCGACATATTTTATCGAGGTATGCCATTGATAAGTTAGTCATGCAAGAATTTTCCTACCATCTCTCCACAGTGTTGTTAGCAATTTTGCATAGGTAGAAGAAAGCACCTTGGCCCATTCTTGCTATGAAAATCATATTGTACAAAATAAATAAATTCAAAGTCGTAGACACCAAAGGCAAGGCAATAGAGAAATTCTCATTCGGTCATTTGGACTTCAATCCATACGATCCAAGGAAGGTTTGTAAAGACCATTGTGCAAGGATTCATTATCAGTGGCCAAGCGGGACCTTTCACAGATCCGAGGAGGAAGCATGGAATTTTTTTTATAATGCCTCCCAGTCTCGTGAGCAATTCAGCTTCGTAGGAGAATCGTAGCTTACTCCGCAAAAGGAAGTCACCATAGAGAAATATGAGTGAAAAAGCACAACCCACTACATGAGAAGGGCAAGAGGAAAATTGTGCACATTCTAGTAGGAGAGCGAAGCTGTAAGATGAAAGCAGATCCAGTCATACTTAAAGTGGCCATGGCAGTAGAGAAGGAGAGGAAACAAAGGATGTAGGAAGAAGAATGTAAGAAAAGGGAAGTATGAGAACAAAGGAGATTGGAGGAATAAAGGAATAAGAAGGAAGAAGAATAAAGGCAAAGAGTAGGAGAAGAAGAAGTCGCATGAAGACAAGTTGAAGAACAAGAGAATAACTGACAACTATAGGAAGAGAGAAAACAAATGCAAGACAAGGAGCTCACTAAGGAGATTGAGGAATTGAATGAGATCCAACCAGAGCAGTTAAACCAAGATGTTGACCCGATGCAAAACACATAATAGGTCACAATTCAATCTCCCCATCCTCCAACAACAGAGGAAGCTCTAAGCAAGGAAGAATAAATCATTCCTCTTGATGATGGTCTGGTCATGGACACATACAATTTGACTTACGACGAGCTTCATAAAAATATTGTACAAGCAAGGAGGAAATTTTTTCTAGATGACCTCACATCTTTTTATTTCATTAAAGGAAGGGTGATTGTGACCAACACTAGAAGGAATCCAAATGCCATTTTCGAAACCAACTTGGCCTTTGCAGGTGCTACAAAGTCAAACACGGAGTACCTAATGGCCATGAACAAATAGTTGGCAAATAAATTATAGGATGTGAGGCAAGAAGTTGAATAGATCCGAGCAGAGGTTCTAAATGTAGCTCCCTGTTGATGCCCCGAAAATCGTTGTATCAACATTGGGGGATAACCACCTGGTCCGGACCTTAATACAGCTCCTTTTCCGTTTGGGATGGTGGCTCCGATTGGATATAATGGGACCAGTTTCCCAATAATGAATAAAAGGGGATGGATGAGTGATTGGTTTCTAATAAATGATAATGAATGGATGACTTAATATAATAGTGAAAACATAAATGACTATTCTATCCCAGGAGGCTTCTATTCTTTTAAGTGCAACGCTTGATGATCTTTGTTCATTGATAGGCATATAGATGACTCTACACAATAAACATAGACATTCATTCACTTAATGATTGCTTTGTTCAAATAGTTGAACAAAGTGATTAACAAAACATTGTTACACTTATCCTTTTATATTACCGATACATGTATGATAAAAGAAAAGCATGCTGTAAACATCCAATAGTGGAAATTGTAAAGAATGCTGTTAAAAACACACGCATATATCCGATAATAGCAAGAGCGATCAAACAACAATTCACATAAACAGAATGAACTCAGACATAGATAGTAGTACCATATGAGCTGCAAATCATTCCCAACATCAATCCCTATTTGAATTCCTTCTTCCGATTCAGAAATACTTTTAAACAAAGGCAGTAGTGCACATCCACATAAAAGCTTCGTTATCAAAATTGGAATAATTGGCCCAACCTTTATAAAAAAATATGCCTGAAGTACAATAGTGCAACTTCAGGTTTAAGTCATATACAAAAACTTACGACCCTTTCCAACGCATTGAAAGGGTCTATAAATACTTGATTAAAACTAACTAACTATGAAATTAAAATCATACTTAATTGGTTCAACTTGATTTGGAGTATCTTCCTCATAGCAATCTGGCAGTCGGAAGCATGATTCATCACTTAGGCTGTTTGCATTTCGACCTGAGTTGGCATATTGCAAGCATTGGTTCCACTTCTGGTGGTCGGTTGAGAGGAGAATTGAGTTGGGCAGCATAGGTGGCATCTTGTATATCAGGAATGATACACCCGATTGCATCTGTCAGGCACTTGAGGGCGGCTCTCTGTCTGTATGGTTTGACTAGAAACAACCAATAGGTGTCCCAAGTCAAACTGTTAATACCTTCGATCAATCTCCCATTCTTCTCCAGCTCTTGATAACATGACTGCTCCAATGTTTTAGCCGATGGTAATTTACCTGGGGTACATTGAGAGATCATGTTAGATAAGTAGAGAGTATCATTAATCAATTCAACCAAATTGCTTGTGATTAACTTGCATCTGGAAACTACTCTCTCTGCCTTCATTAACTGGGACTGCCATTCCATAAATAGGATCTCTTTATGGGATTCTAAGATTTTTGGCAAATTAGCTGCCTGTCCCTCATCAGTGTCTTGCCACTCAAGAAAATTGGTCAAGGTCTCATCGGCCTGCTCCAAGTCTGTTCTAGCATCAACCGATTTATAAATTATTGATGCTGTTTTGTCACATAAGTGTTCTGCTTGAGCGATTTGTTGACATAACAGCCTTATCTGTGTTACCAATTCTTTGTTAATCTGTAATGCTTCGGCTCTGAACACAGTAGGCTATGGAAGATTCTTTGACTTTTCTATTTGGGCTGATAATTGAGCAATTTGCTCATCTTTAGATTTCCCCATCTGTTCATGCATTGCTTTTAATTTTGCCAACGCTTCCGACAGCTCTTTCTGCTTTTGAATTGCAATTGAATCAATTCTTTGTTTCTCTTCCTGCAATTGTTTATTCAATTGATTGTTTATTTGTTGCTGTGTAGACAACTGCTGTTCAAGTTTCTCTGCTTTCTGCTATGCCTTTGATAACTGTACTTGTAGCGAGGCGATTGCTTGGTCCTTTTCTCTTAACAGATTAGTCACTTCTGATGCCTTGTCCATGGTGGTAGCCGAATAGGCTCCAACATATTGGGACAATTTTGTAAGGTCATCAGAAGGATCAAATTCCTCTTTCCAAACCACATTGGCTATCACCGTTTGTTCAGGGAATAAGGAAGGTTGATCAGTCCTTCTCCTTTTCCGCTGTCATTTTACTACAGCCATGTGCTTAGGGCTGTAAAAGACATCCAATGGAGGTATCTCCTCCACTTGCAAAATGATCTGATCTGAAGGATCCTTGGGAATTATCTCTATTCCTGTAGAAAGGGGTAGGCCGCTGGTTCCACTTGGAACCTCTTTAGATGTTGTATCCTGTGTGTCAGCCGCTTTTGATGTATCAACTTCCTTTGAGCTCTCAAGATTGCTTATGATTGAGTCGAATTGCTGCCATTCCTGGAGCAATTTCGGGTCAATCTGGGCATCTACATTCACGTCCGTGCTGCTCTGCTCCTGCTCTTTCCTCTGTACTTCCTCCTGCTCTTTTGTTTGGATTTCTCCAGCAATTTCTGATGTAGCAGGAGGTTCATTAGTGAGTCGCTGCTCAGGCTCGCTTGATTGTGTCATCGGGGTCATTGCTAACAGATCTAGAGGCAGAGTTTGCAACCTCTGTTCTCTAAGTCTGTTAAATTCAACTAACCCGTCATCATTATATTTCATTCTGGCTAGTGATTGAACCTGGAATAGCGACTCGGCTGAGGAGAACAGGTCATCAAAATCATCATATTTATGGTCAAATTTAGTTAGTTTTTCCTGTTCAAGTGCATTGTAGGCGACTTTGTTTGGATCAAATCGCCTATTAAGAAGAGTGGTGAGATTCAGTGCCTTAATCTTATCTGCCTCTTTCTCTGCATGTTTAAAGTCATGCAGAGCGTAGACACCACATCTTAGAGGAAAAGAAGGCCAAACTTGCTTCTTTTTATTCCTTAGAGTCTGTGTAACTCCTTCGGATGTAATCTGATATGCTACCTCTCGGGCTAACAGTTTGTTTGGTATATACAAAGGGAGGACATGAGGCTTGGCCTGGCTGCCGAAAACTCTTACATAGGTGAATTTTTCTTCTTCGAACCATCTCCCTATGGTTGTCAAGTCAATCCCCGCTTGTGAGGAAATATTCGGAGCAGGTTTGTCAAAAATGGCATAGTGAATGGGTAACATAAAACCATTGCAAACTTGATATAAATGGTGTTTATAGTGGGCTTTCCATAACTTCTGGTGGTATATATGAATGGGCATGGGATCTTGTGGAGTCCATCTCCACCCAAGCACAGGAAATTCGGAATTAAAACACAGGGTGTCCAAGATGTAGGCACTATAGTAAAATGGGGGAATGAACCTTTCAGTAATGGGATTTGTTTTTGAATTCAAGAACCGCGGTTGCTAACTTATCAGACAGTATATTTCCCCAATCCATTATTTCACTATTGCATGCTGCCTCCATTAAAGGCACCATCTCTATAGTGAAGTTTGCGGAATCATGTAACCCCCACAACCTACACATCATTATTTCGGAATAACAATAAGGAGAACACAAGGAATCGATAGAGTACTTACCCGAAGACTCATGCTTGTGTTTTGCTGGGTTTTGCCTCCAATCCTGTACGGGTTCTGATTCAATGTCGTTTTCATTTCTGAAATTCTCCAGGAATGCTTTGTTGTACTTCTTCTCCGGTGCAGGAAAATGGTACATTTGCCTCAAATCATCAGGTTAAAATGAGCCGAAAACTCTCCCGTCCATGGTGCAAAATGTCCTGTTTGTGATTGGGACTTCTTCAATTGCCCATCTCAGCACATCTGTATATGGGAGGATTTGTTCTCGGGCTGCTATCCGATGAAGGTAAGAGTCGGCTAAATCCTTTAGAGTAGCATCAGACTTCCGAGTCGGGTCTGCTGTGGCTTGCACCGTTGTTACCTTAGGCTCTTCGGCCTCAATCAGATTGTAGATACTCAACCAAGTAGTTTTACCGAGTCCTAGACATGTGGTGTCCGATATCAGTCCCTTTTTGGGTGGTCCTGAATCGGCAATATGTTGTCCTGTAACTGCCGAAGCGGAAGCTGTTCCAGTTCTCTTAGATTTCTTCCCCATTTGGCTTGAATTTGCTGCTTCGGAAGAGCTCTGCACAGGAGAGAAAATGAACGTAATGCAGAGAATTGGTGGCGCAAACCAAAGATGAACGAGATATATTAATCAATGAATAATGGAGGATTCAACTTAAGGTGGCCGCAGATACAATCTCTGAAGAGATTTTAGCCTTACTGTTTCATTAAATGGCTATTTAAACCTGTCAATCCTTTAAATGCTCATCATATCGTTTATTGGCCGAATGATTCATTTAAGCGTGGCTTCGATGTTTTGGTGGTTGAGCGTAAGTGAATCGCTATCGGGAAGAGAAAGGCTTTTAATACTAAATAACCATAATATATCCCGACCTTATCAATCTTTTTTGAAATATGCGCTTAGCTTTATCGCAATTGGCGATCGGGGGAAAGCTTAAGTTGTTATATTGGTGTCCTTTCGGAATCCCCGATCGCCGATAACGATATCGCCAATTAGCATCGAGAGTTTTAAACAAGGGCTTTAGATGCATGCATGGTACATCCCTGATCGCCGATAGCAATATCACATCGGTGCGAAGAGGGGCCTTTTATTATAATCACTTGCCTTCCCGATATCCGATAGCCATTTGTGCATTGTCGCATCAGGGAAAATCAATGGGTCTTTAAGTCATGCATCCTTTGTTATTGCGATATGCGATCTTGCGATCGCTTTATCACAATAATAAAAGATTATTCATTCTTCATTATAAGACTGATTAAGTGATTTATCAAAAAGGTTTATAATGTTTTATTTTGTTTCGGATCTTTTGAATAGTGATAAGTTGATACCAATTTAAATGAAAAGGGACCCATTTTATATTATAGTTTTGAAAAATAAAAATTGTATTAAATGGGGGGGTTGTTGTAGAGCACAACACTCCCACACAAGTTTATTTGGAAGAAATTAAGGAAGCCATACTTGGTGAAGTATAGGCATTGGGAGAAACTATGTGGAGCTTGTATGGAGAACTTGTCACCATGTATAAAGCAATTATCCACTTTCAAGACATGTAACAAAAATGTAAGGATAATGCTAAATCTCTTAAGGTTTTCCATTCAACCATCGCTACCGTGCATGAATGCTCAATGCAATACAAAGGGGCACCGTTTGAGTTGGCAAAGAAAATAGGGAAATAGGCAGAGTTGGAGAAACCACAAGTGTAGATACCATTCAGAGCCATAACCAATATTAAAGACTCATATGCATGATTGTACAACAACATGGATTTAATGGTGAAATCACACAAGATCCCATCAGTTGGCTCACTCACTGAAGCCAAATGCAGGAATCAAGTTAGGAAGGAGGTTGAAGAATACTTGGAAAAGTTCGGGAAGTCACTACCATGGAAGATCTTGAAGTGAAAAGGTAGAAGATGCAGAGGACATTGGTGGCCCAGTCCAAATCAATACTATGACACACCTGCTAAAAAAGGAAATTTGCACTGGTTCCAAATCAATGTACCCAAACGCCATGAAGGCTAGAGTCCACTTTCAGCCTGATCCCATCACACAGTTTGGGGAAGTCATCACACAGTATAAAGATTGGCATCGTCGTGTGATCGAGAACCTACAAGTTGAAGTTGTCGAGCTGGAGTTTCCCCAAACTCAAAATCAAGCTTAACTTAATTGTGTTATTAGGCTGTCTAGTTGGCTCTACCCAATTTTGTCCTATATGGGTATGAGTATATTGTAATATTATTTTGTGATTAATTTTCCGATGAAATGAAACCAACATATACACACACACACACACACACACACACACACACACATATATATAAGATCAAAATATTCATTAATATGAAGTTCAGTGTGGATAGTTATTGTGTAGTAAAATAATAAGGTATCAATGATATGAACATTATTCCCTAGTTCATCGATCTGGAATGCATCTAACAAAATTTCCTCCATGGCTGTCTATTCCATAAGTAATCAGCCATACCAACGTCTATTTGATTGCCTCCATTTCCAACTTATTATGAAGAACTACTATTGTTGTAGTCATTCCTAATTGGTGAATCTAGACGTAGGGGGAAATGAATAGGTGGTTGATTCAACCATTCTTTGTATGCTTCCTCTCTGAGCCTTGCTCTTAATGTAACCTTCTCTTGAGTTGACATTGTAGTGGGGTGCACCGGAAGATGGTAGGTGGGTCACTCATCATCACTAGACTACTAATTTAAAAAAATATTAAACATCATTAGTATAATATCAATTATATTAGAAAACATGTCAATGCAATTGGTTTGTTGAAATTACGTTATACCATACAATTATTACCATCGTTGATCCAAGATTGCAGCTGGAAGATTCCATGTTCCAATTGGTAGGGTGAAGAGGCTATCCATTTTCATCTACTAAATTCTTGTGATGTGTTGCTCTTGTTAAGAGATTCCAATGTTTTTGAAATGGAGGAATATTTTCTACCTTTGAACTCAATTATGAATCATGATCCTGCAAATTTGGATACATTTTTATTCAAATTGACACGGATTAAAAAAATAAAATCAATTAGATAATAAAAATATAAATAAAATCTAAACTTATTGGAGATGGAAAGGGAGAACTCCGTGAAGGACATTTATCAACAATATGGAATGAGCTAGAATTTGAAGAATTGGCCATTTGATATTATTGAAATTTTGTCCCTGCATTTAAGATAAATTAGAAAGAAAATTTTGTGTGCATATCTAAAATTAATCTTAAGAACCATATAAACATGACCTGAATTTCAAAATAGTTTTCAAACCATTTTTCAAAAATAAGGTGACTTTAAGTAGAAAATGTATACTATGAACTACTGTAATTCATGTGGATATGTATTAAAGGATAATTTGAGATTAATATGTCATTTTATGTGAAAATAAAATTTCAGATAGTTTTTAAACCCAACTAGTGCACTTATCATAATTAAGCACACCTATGCATTTAAAAAATACTAGCACTAGGGTGTTCAAATAATACCCACACTGGGTTCTGACATTCCAAAAAAAAAGATGTTATCATATTGGTACTCTTCTACAAAAATTCACCAATGCGTTTGAAAAAAAACAACACCACTATGCAATTGTTTTCGGATTTTAGAAAATAAAACTGAATTCAACCAACTTGGTTCTCTTATGACAATTAGAGCACCAATTCTTTTAAATAGAAACCACATTGTTGCGTTAAGAAAATTAATCACACTATTTCAGGATTTCGAAAAAAAATGTATCATGTCGGGGCGTTGAAAAAATTTGGCGCCTCGACAATGTTGGTGCACTTTTATTATAAATGCATCGGTGCGGTTAACTATCGAACACACCACTATGCGGATAAATTGAAAAAGAAAAGTGAGGTTTTTTTTTTTTTTTATTTCTTAAAATTAAAAAATGAGTGACAATTGATTTTTCAAAATCTAATTTCGTAAAGTATTTTAAATTATAAAAGGTTATTCACTATTTCATTATTTTACCCAAAATTTCAAGGGACTGACTTGCAAGAGAGACATACCAAGAGCACTGTGTAGCAACAAAATAATTTGGAGTAGCAGAACTATTCAGAATATCAAAAGCTGAAAGGCATGGTGATTCACTCAAAACCCTGCATGCTAAAATTTTTAAATTTTATTCTTTATTTTACTAATAAAAAATTTACAATTTATGTTAGGGTTGAATTAAAAGAGAGATCATTTGCAAGAGAGATATAATGGGAGCATTGTAGAGCTACAAAATAATTTGGATCCGAAGAAAGATCAAAATTTGAAAGGTATGGTAATTCACTCAAAACCTTGGATAACAAAAAATTTAAATTTTACTTTTATTTTTTTTTTACAATTTCTGTTAGATTTATTTACAATTCAGAAAAAATAAAACAATTAAAAACGTTGTATAATAAAAAAATTACTATAGATTTTAAAAGTAATTTTTTTTATGATCTCTGTTCCTATTTAAATTTAATTGAAATTTAGAAAATAAATAAATAAATCAATCAGTACTTACCTTAAACCCTTGCTTTTTCCTGCAAAATTTCACCTAGGATTTAAGTTCCTCTACCACTTCACAATTTTGGTTTTTTAATTTAGGCATTTTAGATTTAATGGGTTTGTGTGCTTATTATATATAGGGAATTTGACATGTAAAGTAGGGATACAACTTATTGAATTAGATCAAAACCTTGTCTACCCTCTATCTTTTTTAAAGAAAATAATATATGTTTCATGGTGCTCCCTTGGTAATATAACATACCAGTGCACCCTATGTAATACAACACACTGATATATTATAACGTTGTCGATTCTGTCCAGTTTGTTCATCATTGCTCCCGATGTAATATAGTGCACCGATGTGCCTCTTCTAAATAGCACCATTAAATCATTGTGGTGTATTTTTCCTTACAAATCACAACGTGATAATTTAAAATTATTTAAAAAAAATATTTTCCATGATAGTGTTGAAAAATTAAATGACTGGTGTGTTTAATGGGATAAAATCAACGATGCGTTTATCTGAATAACTCATATAAACACACATATCACTAGAGCTTTTTTTGGCTGAAAATTATTTGATTTATTTGTAAAATATATTTAATGGCTTTCGGATTGAATGGTACAGGTTATATATTGCTAAAAAATGTCTGAGAATATGTTAAGTAATAAAAATGTTGATCGACACAATGATAACACATCAAAAAAAGTAGAGAAGGAAAGTTCTTTCTAAATTATTTACAAAATTAATATTATATGTAAGTTTAACTAATATGTATTGGTTGGTCTGTGTGATGTTGAGCCATATAATGAAGAAGGTCAATAAGATTATTTCTAATCTAAGTGAAAAAGAGCATAAAATCTTGATAGAAAAATTGCAAAAGGATGAATCAGATGAATGAAAAATACTATTTAATATGAGTTTTTTTTTTTTGAATTTCATTAATAATATACTTATGAATATTATATAATATGTTTCAAACAACGAAGGAAAAGGTCAATGTCATTCTAAGGAAATAATAATTATAGAACATATAAATGAGGATGAATTAGTCCTTAGCTCATCTGGAAAGGTGCTAGAGAATGATGAAAAGGGGGGATAATTTTTTTACAAAACTATGAGGGATATAGTGGAATGAATATATACACATACTTTCCACTTACAATAAAAAATCAATCCAATGATTCTAAGAACCAAATTATATATAAATTACAGGAAGTGTTTCGAGAGCAATGGCCAATGATACATGTCAGATTTACAATAACAAAAATGTACAACAACAAAAATGAATCATTCAAAAGGTAATATTCCTACTTAAAATTATTTTCTAGAATTATATGTATATATTACTACAAAACATTCATTTATTACTATCGATTTTGTTATATCTACTTTTCATATTTCATTATAAAAATAATTTATTATTTTTTTAAGGAATATTATGAAAATCCCAAATGATCAACAAGTTGATGTATTAAACATGCCAATAGAAATGTCCAAAAAAGTGTACAAGGAGATGGTCAAAGAAATGGAGATAATTGCATCACAGGAGGAGCCATCTCAACAACAACGTGCTTCAAATTTATGTAATCATGATTGACTTTGTACATATAAAAATAATAATTTAGCATTAAATATTAATTTTCAAGTATTTTATTACAGAAAAACAAGATTGAACTCATTCAACACATAAAACAAGACGATAAGGAAGAAAATGGTTGATTTCAAAGTTTGTGAGTAATTACTAATATTTCCTTATAAAAACACAAGATTTAATTTTTGTATATTTTAAGTTGTTTTACTAAATCTATGATTTATAATGGGCTTTAAAACATACAGAAAACAAAGTATGGAACTATGCTAGTAGAAGAATTGTTCCAACAAGGCATGAGACTTGGTTTTGAAACCATGTACATAGTTTATGAGTTACTTCTTGCTATGGTACATTGTTATTCGATTTACATTGATGCATAATATTTATTTCAATTTTAATTATTCTCACCATTGTAGATACACTCATTACATTTTTTTTATGTTTGTAAATGGAACAAGATCAAGAAGACGAAAACAATGGATGAAATTAACAAAACATTCCTACAAATAACCCACGTCATGGCTGTAACTCGAGCACTGTCAACAACTCCAACAAATAAAGGTGATCTATTTGGATATCAGTGCAACCTATTATATTTTTTGAAATAATTGTTTGTGAAAATCAGACATTTTGTTTAATGTAATGGACATCGTCTCCCAATTGAAAGACAAGGGGTTACAATAACAATCCCATTTTGTATGACTAAAAGCCTCTTATTGATATATTATAAAATACATTTTAATTTATTCTATTTTGTTATCCAATGTTGTTGTGAACTGTTACACAATTGATTAAATATATGGATGATTAAATATTATAATGAAGAGTTACAAAATATGATAATATAACAAATTAATCCAAAAATCATATACAAATGCACTAATCAAATTTCAATTTATAATAATACTGTTATAAGATACATGTCTATTTTTCAATGAATAACAAATTTTAAAAATTACAATAATTGCATTGTCACAGGTTGATCCATAACATAAAAATGCACTGGTGCGTTATGTTATATAAGAACACCGTGATAACATCTTTTTGCATGACCGATGCCTTTTTTGAAAACAATAATACCAAGACGTTTATTTATTCAAGCATCAATATTTTTTGATATTAATGCCCCATTGCATTGTAATTCTTAACATAATAGTGCCTTCATAGAACTAACACCCTGGTCCTACAAAATATTATTTCCATCCCCGGTGCATTATGAAAACTAACAACACCTATCCTTTTATATAACTAATGCATTGGAGCGTTTATACAAATGATACACATTGGAACTGCAAGTTTAAATAAAACACTGACACAATAATTATTTTTTATGTGCCTCGGTGTCATTCCTTACAAGGACGGCCCTAGTTTTTTTTTTTTTAGCACCAATGCAATATATATTACGCATCGGTGTTCTTTGCATTCAATGCTTAGTTCTTTTAGTTATGTATTTAGCCTAATGTTTTTTTATATGTAGCGCACCGGTGCTATTTGTTCAATTAAGCACACTACAAAAAAATATCCGCTAAAACCTACGACCACCCAAATTTTTTGAGTTGTGATAAAGTTACGTTAAAATATCTGCTATCACAAACAGATGTTTTAACGAATGTTTTTTTGACAATTTTTATAACACTAAAAACCTCCGTTATAACCTTCGCTAGAAGGTATTTTCCTTATAGTGAGCGTTTATCCAAAAACCTGCATATTATTCAAGAACTCAGGGAAGAACATAAAGAAATTAGACACACCAAATGAAATAATGAAAGTCTTTCATAGGATGACTATAAATCATTGTCGTTCACCAAATATGTTATCAATGAGATGTTGAGAATAGGGACTAGATGCATTTACAACATGATGATAAGGAAAAATGTCAAGAGTGTGGAAATGAAAGGATATACAATTCCCAAAGGATGGTTGTGCATGATATTTCATCACATATCTAATTTAGATAGCAACCATTACGAATATCCTCTTAATTTTGATCCTCCATGATGGCTATTAATCATACACTCAATTTTTTCTTTGGAGATATCCCCATAAAATGTCCAGGTGATGAGTTTGCTATATAGCTCATCTCATTTGTCTTGCATCATCTTGTGATAAATTTTGATTTAATTACATTCATTATAATGCCAAGTTAAGGTGGTTTGATTCACCCTTTCGATCAACCATTGATTTCATATTCTACTGTAGACCTGTAGGAAATTCCTTTCTTGAGAAGAAAGAAGCATAATTCAAAGTGATATTTATCAATTTATGTACGCCATTAAACTAAAGAATGGAAAAGAAAATAAACATATATTTTAATTAGAAAATGAAAATTTAGCAAAACACATATTCACAGATATAAGGGTGAAAATTAAAATGTAAAGTGGTTATGTTGTATTACTTGATGGAGAAATGTTAAAGAAAATTTCAAACATTTTCTTAGTAGTTAAAAAATTGCAACTTGTATCTACTAGTGGTGGACAAAACCTAACCACCCAAGACTCATCCAATGGCCAAGCCAACTTCTTAAGAAATATCATGGCCATTCATGGACTCAAAAAATATCTATAAGAATATGCAACCATTTAGTACATTAGAAAATCCCCAATCTTTTACACCGAAATGCTGAGCAAGGGTTTGGCCAGTTTGAGAGGTGTTCTCTTCTCTGTATATTTATTATTTTTTCATGGATCTATGCAAAATTTGATCAAGTTTGTTAATTGCAAGTTTCCCTCTCGAGTGCATCCAAGGAAGTGAAAGGTGGATATCTATGAGCCAATGGTTGGGTGAAAGTATTGATTTTGTTTCTTTGCATTTTTTTCCACAATTTCATTGGTATTGATCACATGATGGATTTATGGGAGAAAAATCACACTTCCAACCAATGATTCATTTAAAATTGACTCCACTTAATTCTCCTTCCAATAGGAATTTACCATCCTGATTTGCAGAGCCATCTATTAGAATTTTTGAAGCAATAATTAAAAAAAGTTTGTGTTGGTTCAAATCCGGTCTCACTATTTCTTGTAGCATTTATTTTTTTTAATAATTCTCACATCTCATCCAACTCGTGTATAAATGTATTACATTATTTCTTTGTACATAAATTTCTTTGCTTGTTATATTCTATGCTTTAAATATTTCATATAAGGATTTATTCATCTTTCTAGTCTATATTTTTGTACATTTGCCTAACATCACATTTTAATTTTGCAAAAAAAAAACAGAAAAATCAAAAACAAAGGTTTAATAATTCAACAATATAACTAACATTTATAATAATGCCTTCCTTAATCAATTTTTCCACTTCATGATTAAATATTTCACCTTAAAAGATGCAAGGGTGTCATTTATTTTTCTTGCGTAGAGAGAGATATAGAGAGAATTATTTTCTTTTATGGTTTCCATTCAATAGTTAGTTCTTTTCTTATTTTATTTTCCCTCTTTAGCCGAAATCACATTCTCTAGGATTATTCCTTGTGAGTTTTGATTTCCCTGACGAAGATGAAAGGATTGAGTTACACTAGTCTTGGCATGGATTCAATTCTCCTTGTGTGGCTTTAGCCCTTGGCAAGTTCTTCCATTGCTTCTCGCTAGATGCTAAGAGGTTTAAGTTGTTAATGCCAGAGTACTGTAATTGCAAACATCAATAGGGGGTGAATCGATATTATATAAATTTTAACAACTATTTATCCACTCAAACACATTCAATCACACGATAGTGTACCAATCACATAAGGAATTGAACATAGGATATTTATGTGGAAATACATTTTGGAGAAAACCACGAATCTTCTTTTAATTTTAATGTAAATGTAAGCACCAAATTTGATGCAGGAGCATTCAACCCAAGGGAAAATCATTATAATTAAGTAGACATAGGGGGTCATGTATTTTTAGGAAGTTGGATTCCTAAGTGATAAATTAATGTAATATTAGGCTTTTAAGTGAATTAATTAGATGTGTGAGATATCTTGTAAATACTCTCGAATAAGAGGGACATGAGTGGGCAGTAATGACAAAAGAGTTCAAAGTCAATTACAACTCTTAAACAGTTGCATGATTTGAGGAACTAGAGGGAGAGCTTTTAGGATTTTAATGAATTAGAAGTGGACATAGAGGATAGAGTACATTTAGGAGTCAGTTCAATAGATCTAGGAGTCAAACCAGGATGAGTTCAATAGAACTCACTGGCACATATGTAAGCCCACAGGTAGTGTCAAAGGAAGGAGGCCACAATAGTGAAGAATAAGCCTGTGCAAGACAGAGAAGTGTCGAATGTAATCATTTGTCCATATATATATATATATATATATATATATACAATGGTTTATTCCTGATTGTGTCAGAGTGTGTGAATTGAGTGTTTTATGATTGATTGTGGTGTGAAATGATAGGTTCTGTAACAGGTTGCAGACAAAGTTCTATAGAATGCTCAGGGAGAGTAGAATGATTCAGAGGAATCGTAAAAGGATCTTAGAATCCAATTGAAGAGGCAAAGTGAAGCTCTGGACAGAAGGAGCAAAGTGAAAACTCACTAGAGAAGCTCAGAGATAGTGTGCAACAGAAGCGGAAGGCCGAAACCTTGAAGAAACTCGGAAACCCTAGAAAACGTTGAAAATCACCTAAAAAGAAAGTAAAAGAGGCAGACAGAGAAGTGAAGTATTGACGCTCAGTAGCCATTGGATCTTGAAGATCAATGGCCAGGATCTAAACATAGAGGAGACGAAGGAATATCACATTGGCGAACTTTAATGAAGGAAGGCGGTTTTGTAACAGTGAAAGTGGATTTCGGGCATCCTTAAAACCGTAAGAAGTATTGAAGGACGAGTGCCAATTCCACCATTAAATGTCGCGTGGCAGTGGAGGTGAGAGGAAACCACTTTATTGGGTGGTTAAACCTCGTTCTTTTTGTCTACTTGATAGCAACAACAACTGTCAGATCTGTTGGGTACAGATCGACAGTGGAGAATAGGCGCACATGTTTAAACAATCGGGAACAATCTCAACCATTGGATCGGGGGATACAATGGATGGTCAAGATTTGATCGAGGCTACACTGATCAGTGATCAGAGATTGGGCTTATTAGAAGTTAAAGTGGAAAGGCTCAAAGGAGGCAGACCCAACGATAACTATAGTCGCGGTTGTAATGTTTTTGAGATCTGCCTATGGGTGTCGGAGCGGAGTTTTAATGTAGATTCCTTTGTATTATATAAAGTGAATGGAAGAGTATCTTATTGTAAAAGTGGCGTTAAGGATTCTGATAGTCGTATATCAGAGTTGGAGAGGTGATGATGATGATATCTATATATAGATATAGATATATCTGTGTGTGTGTGTGGTGTGTGCACGTGAAGGAGCCGATTGTGATCAACGATAAAGATGGTGTCTCGGGATCTGTGCAGGAGTTGTACGAAAGGCAAAAAAAGGTGTGTATGCACATAATTCCTTTATAAAGGGTTATAGAGAAAAATATCATCGATAGAGCATTTCATGCGATATAACATATATGAACCAAGGTTTGAAAGGGAAGGTTACATATATGTGGCATTAAAGGTTTTATAAAGGATTAAAGAGGGTTTTAATTCCTGATAGAAGGATTTATAAGGATGACTCTAATAAAGTCATAAACAAAGGCTTTAGGGTTGTTTAAAAGTCCTGATAGGAGGTTTTGGCGAGGTGATTGAAATCCGACATAAAGGAACCAATGATAAGGGGCTTTAACCATGAATATTATGAAGATTTGACTCCTTTGAGAGTTAAATACCTGGGACTGATGTGTTTATGAATTTTTATGCATACTGTGGGTATGTGTGAGGGTAACTCTACGTCATAGTGGTATCAGAGTTGGTTTGTAATTAAAACCGTTGGGGTTAAACAGAACAAAGAAATTCTGTGAGAAAGAATTGAGAACAGAATATGTGTTAAGGTGTTTATGCAAGCAAGAGGAAGGATCAGATTCTAATCTGACAGAAGGAAGGCACAAAGAGGTGATGTGTAGTAGAACTTGCAGATGCAAGAAACAAAGGACAATCCATCCAAGGCACAGGTGGAATGGTGAAACAAGATCATGCTGAGAACTTGAAGGTGAGGTAACATGTTCTATTTTAAATTAAGGATGTGTGTTTTTACACTAATGCACAGGTGAAAGAAAGGGAAGCTATGGGAGGAGAACCAGATGTGTTCTTGAAGATAGAGTAAGGAAAACACTCTGAAGAAAAAGTGGCAGTGAACTTGAAAAATCCAACAAAAGATTGGATAGAGAGAGGACAGTTGAAGTGTTCTCAAGAGAGAGTAAAAGATTGCAGAAGCCTAGAAGGAGAAAAGGTGTTGCTCAAGAGGAGGTTCCAGATAGAGGACCGTACTTACCAAAAGACTGAGTGAGGAGAGCTTAGTGAGGTAGGATTGCAGTGAGAAGGACTAGCTATTTCAGAGGCTTGTTGCAGATGAGTGAGGAGCTCATGAAGGAAGAGGAGAAAAAGATGACTACTGATAGTCATAGCAGAGGTTCAGACAGAAGCCACAACAGAGGGTATGAGAATAAGAATGCCAAAGCAAATGGCAAGAGGATGAGTCAAGAGGAAATTGACCAGGAGATTGCAGAGTTAAAATAACAACTCGATGCATTAAGGAGAATGCTAGAGGAAAGCTAGAGACTAGGTTGGGTCTTGAGGAAGAAGCCAGTGGAGTGGCATGAGATGCAGAGAAGGCTACAACAAAAGTATGTAAAGTGGCTGAGGGAAAAACTCAAGGAAGTTGAGTTGGAAATGGAAGAGTCCATTTGTGAACCGAAACTGGGAGAAATTCTAGGAGAAAGTGATGACTACACTGAAGATAAAGAATGGAGATCAAGTGAAGATCTCATGGACTATTGGGATAGTTCAAAACAACATGAGGAGATATTGGCTAGAGATGAAGACTTGAAGACTGAAACTTCAAGTGAGGCCAAATGGTCTGATGATTTTAAATCTAACAATTTGTGTATGTTTTCTAGTGAAACATGTAAAGAAGGACAATTTGCTGATATTGTCATAAAGAAGAAAGAAGACAAGCAGAATCTAAATTCTGTTATGGAAGAAGATGAGATAGATAGGTCCCATATGCAGTTAGGGATAGATATCAAGAAACCAAGTGAAGGGATTGAAGAGAATTGAAGAGGAAACCACTGAAGAACTTCTGAGTCATAAAGAGAACTTGGAACGACAAGGAGATATGATGACTGAACCATCAAGTGAGACCACAAAGTCTTATATTTTTAAAACTGATAGTTTGCGTATGATGGAAGGTATTGCAGGAGAAAAGTAGCCTTTTGAAGATATCTTCAGAGGAGATGAAGATCTAGAAGTAAAAGGTGACAAAGAAAACTTCTCAGAAGAAGAATAATTTGACTGCATACAGAAGGAAAAATCTATGGAGGAGTCCAAAGAAGCTGTCATAGAGATGAGGAATCAGGATCTTATTCTGATGAAGAATGAAAGAATACTATTTCAGAAAGGTAATCAAATGAGTTTGATTAAAGTTATTGATGAAAAACAAATACAAAAGAATGTTAATGCAGATGGTGAGACAAGGATAGCTCTTAGGGAAGATAAACAACAAAATACTGAAGGAAAACTTGAAGAAGAAACTATGTTAGTTGAAAACATAGTAAAAAATCATCAATTCACGATGATGATAGGCACAGTGGAAATAGCCATGGAATATGTTGAGACAGTCAGTAAGGAAGTAGGACATCTACTAAAAGATGTTAAGAAGGAAGAAGTCTATGCAAAAGACTTAGCAAAGGGAGAAAGAAAACTAATAAAGGAGTGTTTTGCAGAGGATGAGCAATCTTTTAAAGCTGTCAGAAGTATGAAGAAGTATCTTTTAGTAGATAAAAACTCTGAAGTAAAGGAGGATGGAGAATGTCTCTTAAATGAGAGAAGAAGTGATTTATTACAGCAGAAAGAATTTAAAAATGCATGGATGTGTGAAGATGTGACAACACAGGAACAAGTTCTTGTGAAAGAAGGAGATGAAATTCAGTCTGAAGAGATGATATGTGAAGCAACAGTTGAGATTGTTGAACCTTATGATTTCCAAACTAATAATTTGTGTATAAATGTAGGAAACATAAATGATGATGAAATACTTATGAAGTGTCACAAAGAGATTGCATTGCAGGAATATTTTCTAAGAAATTTAGAGTATGACAGTGTGATTACAAAGGAAGGAGTTCACTACGGTGGACAAGAGCAAGAAGATAGAGCAAATGATGTAGAAGAGAGACTAGTTGATAGTCTCATGAGTTCTTTTGAGAATTCAAATCAGCATATTGATGTGCTGACAAATAAGGAAGAAACAGAGCAGCAAACTAAATTTTTTCCAAAGGAAGATAAGGCACAAAAGCCTTATGTTTTTAATTTTAACAAGTGTTTTGTGAGTGCAAGTTTAGTTGCAGATACTGGAGGAGATTTGGCACAGATGAGCAGCCAAATAAAGATGAGAGAAGAAGATTTTGTGGAAGAATTCAATCCATGGAACAAAGATGTTAAATTGCTGGAGAGAGTGCTGGACAGTCATGATTCAATCATGAAAGAGGGTAAGGATGATAGGGAGGCAGCCAACATAGGAGTCACAACAAAAGTCAGCATAAAAGTCAACATAGAAGCCAACATAGCAAGCAAGGTAAAAGTTGGAACAAGAGAAAAAGAAGAAGAAAAAGTAAACCAGCAGCTACAAAGAGAAAGTAACTAGCAGCAGATTGAAGAATTAGTGGACAACAACGACAACCTAAACCAAAGAGAAGGAGACAAAAGTAAGAAGCAAAAAATGGACCAGCCCAAAGATGTGCTAGAAAAACAAATTGAAGAGATGTGGAAGCTGATGATGAAGCAGTACAAATGGAGGAAAATGGTAGCAGAAATAAGACAAAGACCAAAAGACACATGATCAGGAGATCATGAATATTTTCTACTTTGGGAGACTGATGCAGGAGCATTCAACCTAAGAGAAAATCATTGTAATTAAGTAGACATAGGGGTTCATGTATTTTTAGGAAGTTGGATTCCTAAGTGATAAATTAATGTAATATTAGGATTTTAAGTGAATTAATTAGATGTGTGAGATATCTTGTAAATACTCTTGAATAAGAGGGACATGAGTGGGAAGTAATGACAAAAGAGTTCAAAGTCAATTGCAACTCTTAAACAGTTGCATGATTCAAGGAACTAGAGGGAGAGATTTTAGGAATTTGATGAATTAGAAGTGGACATAGAGGATAGAGTACATCTAGGAGTCAGTTCAATAGATCTAGGAGTCAAACTAGGATGAGTTCAATAGAACTCACTGGCATATATGTAAGCCCATGGGTAGTGTCAAAGGAAGGAGGAGAAAATTACGAAGAATAGGCCTGTGCAAGACAGAGAAGTCTCGAATGTAATCATTTGTTCATATATATATACAGTGGTTTATTCCTGACTATGTTAGAGTGTGTGAGTTGAGTGTTTTATGATTGATTGTGGTGTGAACTCATAGGTTCTGTAACAAGTTGCAAACAAAGTTCTATAGAACGCTTAGGGAGAGAAAAATGATTCAGAGGAATCGTAAAAGGATCTTAGAATCCAATTGAAGAGGTAGAGTGAAGCTCTGGATAGAAGGAGCGAAGTGAGAACTCACTAGAGAATTTAAGCTCAGAGACAGTGTGCAGCGGAAGTAGAAGGCTGAAACCTTGAAGAAACTCGGAAACCCCAGAAAACGTTGAAAATCACGTAAAAATCAAGTAAAAGAGGTGAATGGAGAAGTGAAGTATTGATGCTTAGCAGTCGTTGGATCTTGAAGATAAATGGCCAAGATCTAATCGCAGAGGAGACGAAGGAATATTGCATCGAAAAAATTTAATGAAGGAAGGTGGTTTTGTAACAGTGAAATTGGATTTCGAGCGTCCTCAAAACCGTAAGTGGTATTGAAGGACGAGTGCCAATTCCACTCATTAAATGATGCGTGGCAGCGAAGGTGAGAGGAAACCACTTTATCGGGTGGTTAAACCTCGCACTTGTTTTCTACCCAATATCAACAACAACCGTCGGATATGTTGGGTACAGATTGATGGTGGAGAATAGGGGCGCACGTTTAAACAATCGGGAACAATCTCAACCGCTGGATTGGGGGATACAACGGACGATCAAGATTTGATCGGAGGCTACACTGATCGGCGATCGGAGATTGAGCTTATTGGAAGTTAAAGTGGAAAGGATCAAAGGAGGCGAACTTGACGATAACTATAGTCGTGGTTGTAATGTTTTTGACATCCGCCTATGTGTGTCAGAGTGGAGTTTTAATGTAAATTCCTTTGTATTATATAAAGTGCATGGAAGAGTCTCTTAATGCAAAAGTGGTGTTAAAGATTCCGATAGTCGCATATCGGAGTCGGGGAGGTGATGATATATATGTGTGTGTGTGTGTGTGTGGTGTGCACATGAAGGAGCCAATTGCGATCGGCGATAACGATGGTGTCTCGGGATCTGTGCAGGAGTTGTATGAAAGGCGGAAAAAGGTGTGTATGCACATAATTCCTTTATAAAAGGGTTATAGAGGAAAATAGCGCTGATAGAGCATTTCATGTGATATAACATATATGAACCAAGGTTTGAAAGGGAAGGTTACATATATGCGGCATTAAGGTCTTATGAAGGATTAAAAAGGGTTTTAATTCCCGATAGAAGGATTTAGAAGGATGACTCTAATAGAGTCATAAACAAAGGCTTGAGGGTTGTTTAAAAGTCCTGATAGGAGGTTTTGGCAGGGTGATTGAGTTCCAACATAAAGGAACCAATGATAAGGGGCCTTAACCATGAATATTATGAAGATTTGACTCCTTTGAGAGTTAAATACCTGGGACTGATGTGTTTATGCATTTTTATGCATATTGTGGGTATGTGCGGGGGTAACCCTGCGTCAAAATTCAGTTTTCATTAGATTTTGTAGGCTCCAACCTATAGGAGGGACCAACCCCCTTTGATTTTCGAGCACCCATCTATTGAAACCACCAACTCCCACTATTTGTAGACACCAACCCCCTAACCTTTACACGCATCAACCTAAAGGATACTCCAATCCCCTAATCTACAAGCACCTATTTGTTATGCCTATTAGATCCCTCTTTCATTCATTTTCAAACTTATATCCAAGGCACCTTTATCATAAAATCATATTAACAACAAATTAAATTCTCAGATCTACTCTAGACTTCAAACCTTTTCCTAATTCATTTCAAAAAATTTCAGATCTGCAATATTTGTTCATATAACAACTTCAATTTTCAATAAGATTTCCATCTCAGTATCTAGTATGCATTCCTTTGCATACACAGTCTCTGATGTCTGCATTGCTCATCCTTTCGCATGTCCTCTTATTCTCTTAGGTCAGTTAGATATTTATCTGCATCTTAGATTGATATTCTTATATGTTCTATGGTCTCTTTACCAACCTAGGTCATGCATAGGTTGTCTTATCCTTACACTCCTCTGTGCTCTTAGCTCTGTTTGACGCTCACCTGCATCATATTCGAAATCCATTCGTATATTCTCTTTCCAATC
The DNA here is from genome assembly GCA_031772625.1 of Pinus tabuliformis. Classification (NCBI taxonomy): domain Eukaryota; kingdom Viridiplantae; phylum Streptophyta; class Pinopsida; order Pinales; family Pinaceae; genus Pinus; species Pinus tabuliformis. The sequence continues at coordinate 819,763,211 of CM062818.1, forward strand.
ACTGTACTTAGGTATTTTTCATTTACAAAAACCAACCCTCTTAAGTGTTATCCATTGTTTTTATATTTTTGGTTCTCCTTTTAGCATGGGTGAAGATCCATGGTATTGTTGCTTGATTGGTTCATTTTTATTTTTTGTTGTGCGACTTCTTTTCATGAGATACTACCATTGTACTTATCCACAAAGATTTGTATACTGCAACCAAACTCCCATGCTTCTTCTTGTCTGTGGAGATCATACTCATTGATTTGCAGGGGAGACTCTTTGATCTCACATCATTTTGTTTCCATTTATAGATGTAGAACTTCATACCTCAACCAATTTCAACTTAATTACTTTTCCACTTGAATTGCTAGCCACAACTACCATAATGCTTAACATTGGCCCTACATGACCTATGGTGAGACTACAAGCTTTAACTATCTGGGTCTTGGGGGATTGGGGATACAACTTTCCTTTGTGCATTGTTGTGGCCCAATGTGCCTAGTCTTCATGGCACTTAACCCTCAACAACTTGTGACCTTAACAGTGACCACGCTGATTGAGCATAACAAATTTAGATATAAGAGTTTAGATGAGTGTCTACTTTGATGCGTCAAAGTTTGAGACCAAGGTCCCAAGATGATGAACCCTAGGTGCTTCTTGCTAAACCCTCTGTGACTGAGAGTTGTGGCCATAAGCTTAAGCTTCTTAGATATTGGATATTGAGAATCCTTTTGAACTCTCTTAAACTACCAAAGTTCTTAAACCAAATTCTCTTGATGAGTTCCACTTATACATCACTTGTCGTCCTGTTTGAAACACCATCTTCTACTTCTACTGAGAACCTTCCATGTGTCCACCTACTCATGTTTTCCTACCACATGTCACTCACCAATTAATTTATTTTTTGTCAAAATTGCCAAAATCACCTACCATATGTCACCCCCACGTGTTGCCATGTCATCTATTTGCCACATATGTTCCACTGTGTAACCATGTCATCACCACCTATCATCATCATAAGACATGCAACTAACCTATCACGTGTGTTGGTCACTGATTCACCCATTTTTTCTCTGTTGTGTGCGAATAGAAACCATAATTGGGGGTCCAATAGATTGTTGGGTGCTTATCACTAGGTTCCTTGTGACTGACCACTATGACCAAAATTTTTCGAGTTCGCTGCCTATCGACCATCGTCACTCCCTCCAAAGCTTGTGATTTGGGTTTTTGACAATAATTCGATGAGTGTATTTTGTGCCACATTCATTTACGAAATTGTTGGTATCATGCGGGGGGGGGGGGTGGATTTCCTAGTTATGGTACGAAGCAAGCGATGTGGGGGAATAACCAATCATTCACTTAGTTGGTCGGTAAACCATGATGGTTTCCACCATAGGGGCTACATCCTTGTTAAATTTTGAATGGACCTCGACCCCCTCCTATCGTCGATCTACCCAAATAACTTGATTTGACGACACAATTTTTCCTTTTTATCAACCATCTTAGCCTATCCACTTTGAACCCATATATATCTATATATATAATTTTTTATTTATTTTTAATTTTATTTAAATTTTTTCTTTTTAATTTATTATTATTATTATTTATTTATTTTTGATTTATTATTATTATTTTTTTTTTGTAAATTAAGACTAAATCTATTAAGTGAAAATATTGTACAAGAGGGTACATCTCAAAGAAGCAAGAACCGGCAACCGGAAATGACAGACCTATCAACCTCGGTTCCGGAGAAGGAGCTATGAAAACAAGGAGCTACAACAAGGCACTAGAAGCTGAGAGAAACAAAGTGAACTACCCTGCAAGGGTAGAGGTTTCAACACGAGGTTTTTTCCCTTTTCGATTTTTGACTGCAACCCAACCATTTTGAGGTGGATGAGCGATTACAACTTGAAGATTGGGATCCCCCGTCGGGGTTCCCTCCTTGGGGAAGCTCTCCTTTTCTGAATCTGAGGAGGAGGACAAATGGACACGTTTCTGAGCAATGGCTGAGTCAGAGGAAGGCGCCAAACCATCAGTGGCGGGGGCCACGGGCGATGGGACCTGTTCCAATTCTTCATCGCTGTCTTCATCTTCAGAGTTGGAGGAACCAGGATCCACCACTGGAGGAGGAGAGCAGGGAGTCCAGCGTTTGGGCTTGGGCTTGGAGGCATTGGCTTTGCTCTTTTTTGCCAGTCGAGATGGACATGTATTCTGCAAATGCCCAGATTGATGGCAATGGCGGCACCGAAAAGCTGTATTCTCGTAGTCCAGAGTCTGGGTCCAGACAAGGTCGTTTATCTTAAGGTTGATTTTTTCTGGAAGACCTTTGCTCAGGTCTAACTCTGCACATATTCTTGCATATGAGTAGAGACCTTTAGATTCTCGCCATAAGTCTCCACAGAGGAAGCTGCCCAAGGTGTCTCCTATAACTCTGAAGACACGAGTATTCCATAGGTGGGCAGGAAAGTTTGGAAGCCGAATCCATACCGGAGTCTTGGTGATGGTTGCAGTAGCTGGATCGAAGTCTGGGAACCAAGGAGTCAAGATTAACCCTGCATTTCCCATGAACCAAGGGCCCTCTTCTAAGGCCTTTTCATGGTGCTTACTGTCTTTGAATAAAACAATGAAATAGCCTTTCGAATAGAAAAAGATCTTACAGTGATGTGTCCAGTTTGCATGTATCCATGCATAGAGATCCTGAGAACGCGGCCACAAACCGTTAAATCTGCAGATGATGGCTCTTTCAGCAAACTCTTGTTGCTGGGAAGCCAGTTCTTCATGAATGAATTCAACAAAGGGAACCTCTTCGATCTTGTCAACCAGGAAGACCTTAGATTTAGGGGCTTCCGGTGGTTTGGGGTTCTCAGAGTGGACTGCATCCTTGTATGAGAAAGGCCGGGTAGAGGAAGATTGCCCCCCTGCACCTCCTCTTAAACGAAGGTTCGCCACCACCACACTGTTCTTGGAAATGCTATAAGCAGAGAGAGGAAGATGGTCTTCAAGTTGTTTACCTTGAGAGAGAAGTCGCAGAAGGCTGGATGGAATCCCCAATCTGCATTCAAGCTGCAGTTTGAGTTCCTGCACCAGATCTGAAGGGCTCACCCATTGCATGCTGGTTCTGCCTGAAGGCTGAGAAATAAGAATCTGAAAGGGGTCAGATATAGGTCTGGATCCCATGTCAAAATGATTACAGATCTCTGGATTTGGCCAGAGCATGGCTTGCTCTGCCTGCTGGGTGATCAGATCTGGCCCATCGCTGTCAGATCTGAGGCTGCGAATGCCTTTCTGAGAGTGGTTGTTCACCCCAGAACCAAGTGGAGACCATGCGAGTGATGAGGTCCACTGCTCTGGTTCATGGCAAAAGCCCTCAGTTATTTGACAGACCGAGACCCTAATGGCAGGAGCAAATCTTCCGTGAAGGCGTGGGGAACTCGGGCTGTGCTTGCTGCAGCCGTCCTGAGGTCTGGGCAGCTTAGCGTGAAGGATGGCTGTAATAGCCCGCGCTGCCGTAGGTGGAGATCGAAGCCCCCGTTTGAGTTTAGGCTGAGCAGGATCTTCCTCGTCAACGGCAGAGAACTGAAGCAAAACGGAGGCCGAGGGCGCTGAGATGGCGGCTGCTGAAGAATGCAACTTCAAGAGCAGCATTCTCTGTATTGATCTCGCATTATCGTTTGCTGCAGGGCGGAGCATGGGCCAGGCGGCGTCCGGAACAGGGGAGGCGGCCACGACTTGGCTAGGGTTCATCGTCAGCCCGCAGAAACTCTCAACACTGGTAAAAACCCCCTTACCTATACTGATACTCTATGGGCTAGCCAACCCTTACAACAATATTGCTAATTTATTTATTATTATTATTATTATTATTATTTATTTATTTATTTATTTATTTTTTTTCAGTTGATTGGAGTTAGGAAGAGTTCCATAAACTATTCAAAAGGTCTTTGAACAAGATATCTAACTAGAAATATTTTAGACTCAATTGAACTAAGCACTTGTAGACATAATTATTGTAAAGATAAGATGCTTAAGCTACACTCAATAATCAAACTAGGTAACCAATATTCAAAGAAATATGAAATAAAAGACATTAATGAAATGTAAACTTGGAAACCTTATATCACATGCAACAATCTACCCTTAAACTTGTCATTAATGACAACATATATTCAACAATCTTTTCCTTTGGCATTGATGGCAACAACACTAACATTGCCAGTCATTGATGGAATTGGATTTGAATTCCCTTATCAAACACTCTTCTTGGAAGGATATTAGTTTGTTTTCTTCTCACTCTCTTAGGATATCTACTCATTCTTCCCCTTTGAAATCAACAACAAATAGGTGTGGCTCAAGTTGCACTATTTGTAAGAAGGTTTGATATCTTAAATAACTATACTTTATTTCTGGTATTAAGTCCTTTGCTGCTACACCAATTGATTGTTGTGCTAATGTATACCAATGAATGTTTCAAGATCCAACTTCTCCCCCTAAACACGTGATACTCCTACTAATCTTGTAGCTTCCCTTGAGCTTATTTGCTTCTTCTCTCTCGACATCCTGACAAAAGTGGACAATTGATGCAAATCTTCCTTTGAATTTCTAAATTAATCCCCCTGTAGGAGATGGTTCCCTCTTTCTCTAAAAAAATATTTACCTTTAGCCCTTAGATCCAAAGCTTTCCTACAGTTCTTGGGAGTGAGCGATATCCTCTATCGCTAATATACTATACGTGTATGTAACAAATGCTACCACAGAGCCAAAGTTTGAACAAAGAAAAGAAATGCCAACGTGTCTCAGACTTTAAAGCCCAGTGGATAGCCAAAGCGCACCTATTTGTATCATCAGATTAGGTAGCGTCAGGTGGATTCTGTTATGCTCCTATACCAATAGGTGTCATATTTCATGATTGACTTGTTGAGCTCTGTAATATGTTCATTCCTTTCCTTGTTGCAAAGGTTTTCCATGTTATCAAAAAATAAAAAAATATAAAAAATGTAAAGAGGGTATGCCCTAAAAGAAAAATCAAAGGGTAAAAATAATAAAATGGTCAAAAAAGTGAAAGAAATGAACCCCAAACAAAAATAGACTAGGAAAGTGTGCAAGTCTAAATGCCACTACTATTTCATTTTCTGTAATAAGCAATTGTGTGCAGCTTTTTAATTTATGGCACAATTAATGAGTGGTCAAACAGCTTAAGCTTGGCTAGCTCATCTTTGAATTTCCTGTTTTAGAAATAGAGAATAAAATCTGACCAAACTGTTTAATCTTGGCAGATAAGTAGATTAGTTAGAGTAAATAAAAAGGAGCTCAACAGTTTAATATGAGCCCTTGGAAGTAATAAGTGCAGACTTAGGTAGGCTTACTATGCAAAGAAAAGGAAGATTGATAAGGTTTCACCAGTCTAAGTGCACCCAAATAAAGAAGAAAAAATGCTAGGCCAAAGTAGGCAGGGTAGGTAGATGGTGTTGCAGAATGATACTTGTGATAGATTATGTCTCTAAATGTGTTAATCTTTATCTCTATCACAAGTGCAAGGCAAACATTATACTTGATGTAGCTCAAGCGAGGCAAGGTTACATAACTAATTCTGCTTCATACTTTTCCCTAATCATTCACTAATTCCCCGTAAAGTATTAAGATCTGTTATTAATATCACTCAAAAACCACTCCTTCCATTTCATAAAGTCGCCTAAGTAAATTCCTACTTTACTTAGGAAACATGCGCAACATCATATGAAAACCCCCCTTTTTCCCCTTCAAAAGCCTAAGTTTGACTACAAAAGTCTACTGTCTTTGAACCCGATGCTTTCATTTCATAAATTCATATTAATGTTTAACATTTATTATTATGTAAATCCCAAAACATTTTAACCCAATCTCGTATTATATAAATATATTAAAAGCCCCGATATTATACATATCTCGCCCTGGTCAAAATACGACCATAAACACCATTTAACATGGATTAATAAGTTTATTTGAAACTTGTTAAGAACTGTAATTTCCCCGCCGTGCAACAATGGAATTAATTAACCATCCAAGTTGATTAATAACCATCCCTGACCAATCACCGTACCCCGAAGTGATTAAAATGTTTATAAATCGTGCGGACTGCTGCATAACTCCCTGCCATGTCCCCTGCCCATCCATCGTTCGATCAACCCGTTCTCATCCGAGGGTCGATAACAATATCATGACCCCCCTTTTGACCGCGCGTTAACTCGCGATCGCCAGCGGTTTTCCGCCCATACCTCTGCCATGCGTCGTCCATCCTGTATGCTCGCTCGCCCTCTGCTCAAAACCACTCAGCTCCAAAAGCAGTGCGAGCAAACCGCTTACCGCCTTTTGCTTACGTCATCCGCCCTCCGCTGACTTTAGGTCTGGTATTGCTTACGTCATCTGCCCTTCGCTGACGTTAGGTCTAGTACTGCTTACATCATCCGCCCAATTAAATGAAAAACTCCCACCCACCTATTTTTTGCTGAATAAAACGAATAAAACGGAGTTTTCACTGCAATGCAATATGCCCCAAGCTCTCATACAGAACAACGATCGAGTCTGGTTTTCAACCGCCACTTGACCAGGAATACTACAAAGACGAGCTCGCAGCCGGTCAACGAACCTGCCAGTGTACGGTCCTCCTCTTTGACATAGGACCTGACATACCAGCCACAGAAAGATCTACTGCGCGGTTACCTTGGGTAAAAAAAGTGAATTTTGGGCAATTAACCACAGTAAGGTAAACAAAGATGAATAGAGGTAAACATGGTCAAATTGTATCAGATCAGGGTTAAAGAGTATCCATAGAGACAGGGCAGCCAAAACTGAGTGACTGAAGAAGACAACTGCAAGCCGAATCCTAGGGCCTGCCTCTAGCACATTCAACAAAAACAGGACGAGCACAACATCAGTTTATCTTTCTTCTATTTTTGAGACTAGCTATTTCTTTTTTCTTGTAAAACTATTTTTAGTCATTCTAGATATTATCTCACTCTGTTATGAGATATTTGTTGTATAATTTTTGCATAAATACCCCCTCAATTGGAGTATTGAGAGGGGGGATTCCTAGACTTTGCTATAATATTGTTTTTTTGGAATAAAGAGCTGTTGGAATCAATTGTTGCATGGCTTACTGGAAGAAGAATTGAAGTAGAGGACTTGTCATAGACTTCTTGAATCAACCACCGGATCAATAAGTCCTCTATATCTTGTGTTTTAAAGTTTTTCTTGTTTATTATATCATCTATGTTTCAAAATATGAATGATAAAGAAAAAATACTAATTTCAGAATATGCTTGATTGCACTCTGTTTTCAGTCATTATTGTTCTCTGTGTTTTCTTCAGAATTAGGATAAGCAGTGAAATTTTGATTGCTCATGTTTCCTAATTCTTTCATGTTGATTATCTGTTAAAGAATACTTAACTGCTCCTTATCAGTAATCATCCAATTTCCCTCTTTAAATAGGCTAAAGGATTCTTAACTGCCCTTCACCCCATTTGAGCCCATTCCATATGTTTCAAGTCTTTATTTGTTCCTTGTTTGACTACCTTGCTCTATGAAGCATCCTCTGTTAAGAAATCAAATCATGAAAGCCATCTTCCTTGACTCCATTAGCCCAATGGACTGAACTACCCTGTCTTACCTCTCTGCTCTATCGAATCTCACCACCCAAACTCAAAAAAAACTCCTAAAATTCATAACTAGCCTAATACCTTTCAAAACAAAGCTAAATCATAAAGAGAGAGCCCTCTTTGGATATAGATTGGCTAGATTCTGTATCTAAAAGATTGGTTTATGGTTACCTCGGCCTCCTTTCCCCTTCTTACAACTTCTGGGAAAACCTGAGTGATAACATTAATGGCGACTCCACTGGGGACCTGAATGATTTGTTTTTTACTATTGTTTATTGTATAAACTACAGACGAAACCTGAAATTAGCCAGGTAGCCTTTGAAAAGATTTTGCTTTGCAATTGCAGAAGTAAATGAATGCTGCTTCAGTCTATTCTGGTCTAGTTTATGGATTGAACATCTGGTTTCAAATACTTGATCAGTTCCTCTTGTCAAATAAAGTCTTTAAGAAAGTTTAAACCACATATCTAAAGCCTCTTAAAGAAATCATAGAAGTTGTTTTGAAAAGTCATAAAAAATCAAAATAATCATAAAATACTCAAAATTTGGTTTCCTGGAGAACTAAACCTTTTCTACAAAACTGTTTTACTGGTTTAGATCTGATCTATGATGGAGGACCATGATCAGACACACAAAGTTTAAAATCATCCACCTGGCGACTCCACATCAATTTCACAATGAAGACTCCACTGGAGATATGAACCTGAAAGAAATGTGTGAAAAGGTCAGGCTTTTAGCTTGGATTGTTATCCAAGACATTATGTTCTTTCTCATTGATAAGATTTTTCAATGTATATTGTATTTTAGAGATGATTTTAGATTAAATTTTTATTATTTTCCTTCGAAAAATATAGATATAAAGTCTCCTTACACATTTGAATAGTAGTCTTCTAATTCTTATGAAGATCATTTTCCAATTAAGGAGAATCAAAAAATTAAGACTAATCATACAATCCCTGTACATATTCCAGTACCTTATAAAGTTCTTGATAGATATAAACCACTCATTTTGCCTCCTACATTCCATGCTTTCCCTAACGATTATCCCAAGTATCTCCCTAGGTTTGATGGAGAGAATGGTATCACTTCCCAAAAACATATTCAAGCTTTTGAAGATTATCTTAACTTATTTGAAGTAGATGAAGAGGATGTTAGTATTAGGCTTTTTGCTCTTTCTTTGCAAGACAAAGTCAAGAGTTGGTTCAAAACCCTGCCTGAGGCAAGCATCTCAAATCTCGAGCAGTTTCTCAAACTCTTCCTTGATAGATGGATAATCAAAGTCAATATTCTCATGATCATAGAAGAATATAATCAGTTAAAAAGACATCCAGATGAAACAATACAACAATTTTCAGACAGATTTAATCAGGCCTATTATTCAATACCATTAAATATAAGACCTCCTCCTGATTCAGCTCTTTTGCATTACCCAAGAGCATTTGATTCAGAGATAGAATTTCATCTAAGAGAAAGAAACCCCTCGACAATGGAACAGATGCAGAACATGGCAGTAGATGTAGAGGTTAATCTGAAAATTAGAAAAGAAAAGTTGAAAGCAGAGAAAGAGGAAAAACTCGACATTTTGATAAAGAAAACAGAGGAAATGATGCAGAAGATCACAATGAAAGTTGAATGTTTTGTTCAAAATAACCATGACACATCTATTTCACAAAAGGAAAAGGTTGATATTCATGAACAAATTCCTACCAACTCAATCTACCATAGACCAGAAGATGGATTCATAGAAAAATATGTGGAGGAGCAATCTCCTGATCTAATGTGTATATTTGATGACATTACTTCTTTTGATGATTTTCCCAAATATGATCAGTATGATGATGATTATGTTTCTCAAATTCAAATTAACCTTGCAGAGGAATCATAAGCTAATTTGGGGAATAAGGAAGTTCAGGTTCAACAACTTGAAAATAGTGATCAGCTTGTTCATTTCAGCTATGAGAATGAGGAGGAAAGTGCAGAAAATTTTGAAATCAGTGAAGGAACTTTACCATTTTGTTTTGATTCATTTCAGTTTATTAGAGATAACTATCATGCAATTAGAAATCAAATGTCAACAAGTCTTGGTATTAACTATCTAGAGGGCAATCAAATCTTTGTTCAAGACTTCTCATATCTAGATTTGCAGCCCCAAAATGCCATTGAATGTCAGGTTGCAGAAGAAGACTTGGAAGCCGGAACATATGATCAAATGATCCAAGTTGATTCCCTGCCTCTTTGTTTTGAATCATTTCAATTTTTAAAGGAAATGTGGTGTAAAATTTTTAAAGAAAAGGAGGAGCAACTTGTAGAAATCTATGAAGTTCCATTTGAACCTATATGTAATAAGTTGCAACAATCCTTCCAAGTTCTTTATGATCCAATAGCTGACAAGTTGGATGATGAAAGCAATCATAATCTCTCTCCATTAACAGACTATGAGAGTCAAAATCAATATGATAATGGTTTTACCAGACAGAAATTACAATCCATAGAAACATCATCACAAAGAGCAGTTGAAAACATGAAGGGTGATAAAGAGAAAAGTGATATTTCGATTTCATGGCAGATAGGTTATCCAGAACATTTATATAGTTGTTTGAATAAGATCAAGGATAGTGTATATATTTTACAAGATCCTTTTGTACAGTTTCTAGATTCAACAAAGGAGATCGGGAATTTCCTTATCTTCTCAAAGGTTAACAAAGCTATATTTGATTGCAAGATCTCAATTTTAAACACCAACAAGCACAAACAACAAAAGTCACCAATGTATATGATGATTGAGTGGTTGCATTGGTTGTTTCATTTTATCTAACGAGTAGTCCGAAAACTGATTAGAGTAAGTAGGTAGGATTTCAGTTTGATTTAATTCCGTTTTAGTAGATTATGAAATAAATCCTTAAATATTTGAATCTAGTCAAAAGGCCCTAAGATTTTGATGATTTACTAATTTGGTTTGAAGGTTGCAGCACCTTTTGGTTTCAGGTCAGATCTCAAGTTGTGCATGAGAAGGTTAAGAAGATTTTGATAAAAGGACCAAGGTTAAAAGTTCCTACCCAAGTGACAAGGTACTCAAGTAGGATTCAAGGAGGAAGAATAAATGTTTAAGTGTTGATTGGATAGTAACTTGTTGGAGTTGAAGCCCAAAGTGAAGGCCCTAAGCTTCACAAGTGTTACTGTCATATATATACAATAAAGCAACCAACAGAAGGAGACTTCAGAGCACAGTCAAAGTTATGCAGAAGGCCATCTGACCTGTTGTTCTTGATTTTCCACCAGGGAAAGCCATCCCCAAGTGGAGCCATTGTTATGCACCTATACCAATAGGTGTCATATTTCATGATTGACTTGTTGAGCTCTGTAATATGTTCATTCATTTCCTTGTTGCAAAGGTTTTCCATATTATCAAAAATTTAAAAAAATGTAAAGAGGGTATGCCCTAAAAGAAAAATCAAAGGGTAAAAAGAATAAAATGGTCAAAAAAGTGAAAGAAATGAACCACAAACAAAAATAGACCAAGAAAGTGTGCAAGTCTAAATGCCACTACTATTTCATTTTCTGTAATAAGCAATTGTGTGCAGCTTGTTAATTTATGCCACAATTGATGAGTGGTCAAATAGCTTAAGCTTGGCTAGCTGATATTTGAATTTCCTGTTTTAGAAATAGAGAATAAAATCTGACCAAACTGTTTAATCTTGGCAGATAAGTAGATTAGGTAGAGTAAATAAAAAGGAGCTCAACAATTTAATTTGAGCCCTTGGAAGTAAAAAGTGTAGACTTAGGTAGGCTTACTATGCAAAGAAAAGGAAGATTGATAAGGGTTCGCCAGTCTAAGTGCACCCAAATAAAGAAGAAAAAATGCTAGGCCAAAGTAGGCAGGGTAGGTAGATGGTGTTGCAGAATGATACTTGTGATAGATTATGTCTCTAAATGTGTTAATATTTATCTCTATCACAAGTGCAAGGCAGACATTATACTTGATGCAGCTCAAGCGAGGCAAGGTTACATAACTAACTCCCCTTCATACTCTTCCCTAATCATTCACTAATTCCCCCTAAAGTATTAAGATCTGTTATTAATATCACTCAAAAACCACTCCTTCCATTTCATAAAGTCGCCTAAGTAAATTCCTACTTTACTTAGGAAACATGCGCAACATCATATGAAAAACCCCCTTTTTCCCCTTCAAAAGCCTAAGTTTGACTAAAAAACTCCACTGTCTTTGAACCTAGTGCTTTCATTTCATAAATTCATATTAATTTTTAACATTTATTATTATGTAAATCCCGAAACATTTTAACCCAATCCTGTATTATATAAATATATTAAAAGCCCCGATATTATACATATCCCGCCTTGGTCAAAATACGACCATAAACACTATTTAATATGGATTACTAAGTTTATTTGAAACTTTTTAAGAACCATAATTTTCCCGTCGTGCGATAATGGAATTAATTAACCATCCAGGCTGATTAATAACCATCCCTGACCAATCACCATACCTAGAAGTGATTAAAACATTTATAAATCATGTCGGGCCTGCTGTATAACTCCCCGCCATGTCCCCTGCCCGTCCATCGTTCAATCAGCCCGTTCTCATCCATCGGTCGATAACAATATCGCGACCCCCCTTTTGACTGCACGTTAACTTGCGATCGCCGACGGTTTTCTGCCCGTACCTCTGCCATGCGTCGCCCATCCTGTATGCTCGCTCGCCCTCTGCTCAAAACCACTCAGCTCCAAAAGCGGTGCGAGAAAACCACTTACCACCTTCTTCTTACGTCATCTTCCCTCTGCTGACATCAGGTCTGGTACTGCTTACGTCATCTGCCCTCCGCTGACGTCAGGTCTGGTACTGCTTACGTCATCTGCCCAATTAAATGAAAAACTCACACCCACCTGTGTTTTGCTGAATAAAACGAATAAAATAGAGTTTTCACTACAATGCACTGCGCCCCGAGCTCTCATACAGAACAACGCCCGAGTCCGATTTTCAACCGCCGCCCGACCAGGAATACTACAGCGACGAGCTCGCAGCCGGTCAATGAACCTGCTAGTGTACGATCCTCCTCTTTGACACAGGACTTGACATACCAGCCACAGAAAGATCTACTGTGCGGTTACCATGGGTAAAAAAATTGAATTTTGGGCAATTAACCACAATAAGGTAAACAGAGATGAGAAAAGGTAAACATGGTCAAAGTGTATCAGATCAGGGTTAAAGAGTATCCATAGAGACAGGGCAGCTAGCACCGAGTGACTGAAGAAGATAACTGCAAGCCGAATCCTAGGGCCTGCCTCCAGCACATTCAACAAAAACAGGACCAGCACAACATCAATTTATCTTTCTTCTATTTTCGAGACTAGCTGTTTCTATTTTCTTGTAAAACTATTTTTAGTCATCCTAGATAGTATCTCACTCTGTTATGAGATATTTGTTGCATAATTTTTGCATAAATACCCCCTCAATTGGAGTATTGAGAGGGGGGATTCCTAGACTTTGCTGTAATATTGATTTTTTCGAATAAAGAGTTGTTGGAATCAACTGTTGCATGGCTTACTGGATGAAGAATTAAAGCAGAGGACTTGTCACAGACTTCTTGAATCAACCACCGGATCAATAAGTCCTCTATATCTTGTGTTTTGAAGTTTTTCTTGTTTATTATATCATTTGTGTTTCAAAATCTGAATGATAAAGAAAAAAGACTAATTTCAGAATATGCTTGATTGCACTCTATTTTCAGTCATTATTGTTCTCTGTGTTTTCTTCAGAATTAGGATAAGCAGTGAAATCTTGATTGCTCCTGTTTCCTAATTCTTTCATGTTGATTATCTGTTAAAGAATACTTAACTGCTTCTTATCAGTAATCATCCAATTTCCCTCTTTAAATAGGCTAAAGGATTCTTAATTGCTCTTCACCCCATTTGAGCCCATTCCATCTGTTTCAAGTCTTTATTTGTTCCCTGTTTGACTACCTTGCTCTGTGAATCCATCCTATGTTAAGAAACCAAATCCAGAAAGCCATCTTCCTTGACTCCATTAGCCCAATGGCCTGAACTACTCTGTCTTACCTCTCTGCTCTATCGAATCTCACCACCCAAACTCAAACAAAACTCCTAAACTTCATAACTAGCCTAACACCTTTCAAAACAAAGCTAAATCATAAAGAGAGAGCCCTCTCTGGATACAGATTGGCTATATTCTATATCTAAAAGATTGGGTTGTGGTTACCTCGGCCTCCTTTCCCCTTCTTACAACTTCTGGGAAAACCTGAGTGATAACAGGTTCCACCCACTCCATTTCAACTCGATGCAAACCTTTTATGCAACATATTGAGACCTCTGGGTAACAAAATTCTCTGACCTGCTACTTTTATGTAATGCGAAGGCTCCCAGTTCTCTCCCTTCAAGTCTTTCCACTGGGATGATGTGTCCCGATCCCACTCTACCAGTCATGTAGATTTCATTTTCACTCTTCCTTTTAACCAATGCTTTCCAGCCTATTTCAATAAGCCCATCTCTTCATTTCTATGACTAGAGTGACACCTCTAACGCCTTCCTTCCGGGTGTTCCCCACTTTCCACAACCCAATGTTGAGTTTGCTTGACACTCCTCTTTCCGGTCTCTTAGACCTGGGTTCCAAAGGGTTCTTCTAGGATTTCTTCTCTAGGATGACGTGCCCCGACACCTCCTTCCCAGTCACGTATACTTGGTCCTTTAACGTATCCACTAAGGTATTATCTCTGGTATGACAAACTTTGGTTGACAGAGAGAATTTTTTGTCTCTCGCTCCTGTCAACTGATGATCTTCCACAATGGATTAAAATTTTGGCTAATTGTTAGCTTCTTTGTGTTACGTCTGACTATGACTCCGCGCCACTATTCGATCTCTTGTGTTTTGTGAAGCCTCTTCAATGGCTTGATAACTTACTCAACAAATCCGCTCAAGAGTATTAAGAGCTTGAACCTTTAAAAAATAAAAACACAGAAACAAGAAATAAAATGCACAATGTTTGTACATAAGAAAGGAAACATTTATACATGCATGGTTGCAATGTAAAGGCTCTTCGAGATAGAATTTTCCACACAAAAAGCCACACTCTCGCATGCATCTTTTTCATTAATTAAAACATATATAAAATTACAATCATTCGGTTCCTCTCCCTGAGAATAGGATCAGAGGACCGATTTAGAGAAAATCTACCTAAACTACAACCACTACAACAATTTGTCTAATATAGAGAATTACATGGAAAATTAAAAACAAATTATGGCCTAACAATCCACTCTTTGAGGAACCAACTCCTCTTAGTAAAATATTTGATTTCTCGGTCAAAAGAGATTAAGAATGCCCCTACATCATGCTCCCAAGGAACAAAGTTTTCATGGGCTCCTATCCATGAGCTCTTCAATGGATTTGCCACTTTTCTGTATGAGTGTGGCAGTCATCCAAGTTGCATCTGACACTGGTAGGTTCTTCCATTTAACTAAGTATTCAAAATACTCCTTGTCCCTAGTCTTCTTAATCAATCTCTTATCCATAATCTTCTTAGGTTGTAAAGGTTTAGTTGTAGGCAACTACTTCTCCCATTGGATTTCCTTATTGTCATTGGTGGGCTATTGTGTTTCTGGTTCATATTTATATAAGTCTGCTACATTAAAAATTGGAGAAATTCCTACTCCAAATTTATGCTCTCTTCTCTTCAAATATGATCTGCTTTTATATTTTAAGGTATTTTCCAACAACTTTTTCTTGACCTGGTGATGGATTTCTTGTATGGTTGTGGCAAAATATTCTCCTGCTGCACTCCTTTTTTAGTTCTTCTAATATTTCTAAGTTCATGTACCCCTCTTGGATTCATTCCATAGACAATTTGGAAAGGGCTTTGTCTTGTAGTTCTGTTGGGAGTATCATTGTAGGCATATTCAGCTTGTGGAAAAATTTGATCCCACTATTTAGGGTGGTCTCCAATTAAACTACGCATAATGTTCCCAAGGCTTCTATTCACAACTTTAGTCTGTCCATCAATTTGAGGGTGATATGATGAGCTGAATTGCAATTATATTCCAAACTTCTTCCATAATGTCCTCTAGAAGTGTCCTAAGAATTTATTATCTCTATCTAAAACTATACTCCTAGGAATTCCATGCAATCTTACTACTTCCTTAAAGAACAAATTAGCAATGTGACTAGCATCACTAGTCTTAGAATAAGGAATAAAATGATTAATCTTTGAAAATCTATCTATCACCATGAAAACATAAGCATTACATTTATGTGGTTTAGGAAATCCTAAAAAAAAAATCCATACTCACTGAATGTTAGAAATTAATTAACAAAGCAATGAAATACACAAAATATTGCAGAAACACAAATACATAAATGCATAAAACGTGGTTCACCCAATTGGGGCGATGCCCACAGAGAAACAACCAGTCCTTCCTTTTATATTATCAAGTAAAATGAAGAGGTACAACCTAAAACAAACCCATTGTAATTTCCTCTTTTCTCTCACAAAATCTCCTCTCTCTTTCTCACTCATAATAATAATACACAACCACAATATAATTCCCTCATTAAACTGAGGGTTTATTTATAGGGAAAAAAAACCTAAATTAAACATAACTTCTACTGTCATATCATCCGCTTAACGAACAACCCAGATTGACTAGGAAATTACAATATTTTACAAGGAAACAATGGTGGGGGGGAAAGCCCTCCCACACCCCCCCATCGGGGATTGGGATCCAAACGCGGATCAAGACCTTTGAATCAAGAATATAATCAGGCTCCACATCCAACAATTTCCCACTTGGGGACTGATTATATCAACTCCATCGCTGCTTGAATTGCTGGACAATGATTCCACTTTGGACCTGGTTGTTTCTCATCTTCATAATCATACTTCAAGACCTATTAAAACTAAGCAAGATCTCAGTTTCTCCCTAGTTACAACTTTTGTTAACATATCTGCAGGATTCTTGCTAGTGTGTATCTTTTCCAGCGTCAAATATCCATCTTCCAACACTAACCATATGGAATGGTACTTGAGTTGTATATGTTTAGTCTTGGAATGAAATGATGAAATATTTGCAAGATGAATGGAACTTTAGCTATCACTATATAACCTACTCATCTCTTGCTTCTTTCCCAACTCATCCATAAACCTTTATAACCAAATAGTTTCTTTACTAGCCTTTATAGCAGCAAGATACTCTGCTTCCATTGTTGAAAGTGAAATAATGTTTTCCAACTTTGAAACCTAACTGACAACTGTTCCACCTATAGTAAACACATACCCTGTGGTGCTCCTCCTTTTATCTCTATCACCTGCCATATATACATTAACATACCCATGTAGAGCAATTTTTTAACCACCAAAGCATAATGTTTGATTTGTGGTACCTCTCAAATACCTGAGAATCCATTTCACTGCCATCCAATGTTCTTTTCCTGTATTGTTCATGTACTGGATTACAAATCCCACTCCATGTGTAATATTAGGCATTATGTAGACCATTGCATACATTAAGCTTCCAACTATTGATGCATATGGAACTTTAGACATATAATCCATCTATTCGTAGGTCTTGGGACACATCTTCTTACATAGTTTGAAATGGATAACCAAAGGTGTATTAATTGGTTTTGCATTCTGCATATTAAATCTTTCCAACACCTTTTGTATGTACTCACTCTGATACAACATTAATTTGTGTTTTTCCTGTCTCTAGTTATTCTCATATCAATGATTTGTTTTGCAACACCCAAATCCTTCATTGAAAATGAATTTTCCAATTTTCATTTAAGCACATTTATTTCTTGCATGTTAGGCCCTACAACAAGCATGTCATCTACATATAATAGAAATATAATATAGATTCCATCATTTTTCCTTTTAAAATAAACACAATGGTCAGAGTGACATCTAGTATAACCTTGTTCAGATATAAACCTGTCAAATTTTAGATACTACTGCCTTGGAGCATGTTTTAAGACATACAATCTCTTCTTCAATTTGTACACTAATTTATCCTTCCCTTTAACCTCATACCCTTGTGGTTGTTGCATATATATTTCTTCCTCCAAATCCAGATGGAGAAAGGTTGTCTTTACATCTAACTGCTCAAGATGAAAATCTTCTACTACCACTAGACTTAAATAGTTATGATTGAAGACATTTTAACAACAGGAGAAAAAATTCATCAAAGTCTATACCTTTATTTTGTGCAAATACCTTCACCACAAGTCTAGCCTTATACTTCTGTTTACCTCCATCTTATTCCTTCAAACTGTTAACCCATTTATTCTGTGATGTTTTTTTACCAACAGACAGCTTGACTAAGTCCCAAGTCTGGTTCTACATCAAGGATCTGATCTCTTCTTCCATAGCTTGCTCCCACTTCTTCTTGGTTTCTACCTACATTGCTTCTTCATATCTTTTCGGTTCACCAGAATCTATCAACAATACATAATATAGTGAATGAGAGTATCATTCAAGGGGTATACTTATCTTGGTAGATCCTCTAACACCACTTTCATATGTTTGAGGTGCCTGTTGCTTTTGTGGTTGTTGTGGTTGAAGATCATTATGATTTTCATGCACCTTTACCTTTTCTTTGATCTATTCTTTTTTTCCTTTTCTTGTTTCTTCCCTGCATTTGATCCTTATACAATACCTTTTCATTGAATATGACATCTCTCCTCCTAATGATTTTGTGATTTTCATAATCATATAAGAAATAAGAAAAACCATTTACACCATATACAATAAAGGTACATTTATTTGATTTTTCCTCAAGCTTTGTTCTATTTTATTTATTAATGTGGACAAAGTCTTCACAACCAAAAGTTTTTAAAAATGAGTAGTTTACCTTTTTACTTATCCATGCCTCCTAAGGAATACCACCATCCATGGAACTTGAAGGACCTATGTTTATGAGATAAACAACAGTATCTACAAAATCTAATATCATGCATATTACACGCTCCATGATTGTCCCGTTCATCCTTTCTGACACACCATTTTCTTGTGGTGTTCCTGGAACTGTCTTCTCTCTACGAATTCAATGCTATGAACAATAGTTATCAAACTCTTTGTTGCAATATTCACCTCCATTGTTTGATCTTAGACACTTCAAATTATTTCTTGTCTCATTCTCAACCAAAGCTTTCCATTTCTTGAAAGTATCAAATATGTCATATTTATTCCGAATACAATAAATCCATTTTTTTCTAGTTGCATCATCAATCAAAGTAACATAATAGCAAGAGCCACTAAGAGATGATACTTGAGCTAGTCCCCATACATCTGTATGCATAAGCTATAATTTCCACTCTTCTTTTCTGTACAAACTCTGACAATTTTGACTCTCTTCTGCTTTCCATAAACAAAATTCGCATAGAAATCCAAATCAACATGCTTCAAACTTGGAAACAAATTTCTTGAGTGAAGAATCTACATCCATTTCTCACTCATGTGCCCAAGCCTATGATTTCACAATGTCGTGTCTACTCCTGTGGAGGTTAAATCATTAACAGAATTAGAAATACCATTGCATAAATACAATGTACTAACCTTTCCTCTTTTTGCTATTACTAAGGCTCCTTTAGCCACCTTCCAAGTTTTGTCTATAAAAGTAGTTACACAACCTTTACCACCTAATTGCCCTATTGAAATTATATTTTTCCTTAGATCTGGAACATGCCTTGCCTCCTTCAATAGCCATTGATTTCCATTCTGTTTATTTATGAAAACCTTACTCATTTCAACGATTTTAGAGGGTTTATCACCACCCAAACGAACTTGTCCAAAATCTCCTTGAACATAGTCATGAAAATGTTTTCTATTAGGTGTGGCATGGAATAAAGCCCCTGAATCTACCACCCAAGAATCAATAATATTCTCAAATGAATGAATCAAATCATCTTGCAACACATCACATGTTACATTCACTTCATGATTACTCTCTTGTTGTCCATCTCCTTCTTTTCCCTTTTGAGATTTGTGATCTTTCTTCAGGTATTTCCAGCACACTATCCCTAATCTGGATTTGGATCTACCTTTTCTTGACCTACTATGATTTCTTGGGCTCCTTCCTATTTCCATTTTTCTTCCCCTGGTCTATGTAGTCAAAGAATTTCCTAGTGTCTCACTGGAGATTTTTCGTTACATTTCCTCGCTTAAAGTACCAGATCCAGAGATAGAGTTACTAATAACCATAACTAAGCCATTACAAATTTCTGGAAATGAGAACATAATCAACAGATCCCTAACTTCATCATCAAAATTTACCCCTACATAACTTAACTGACTGGTAACTGTGTTAAATTCATTTAAATGATCAGCAACAGATCCACCTACTAACATCTTCATATTAAATAGACGCTTCATAAGAAATACCTTATTTGAGGCCAAGGGTTTTTCATATAGTTTGGCCAATGCCATCATTAAACTTTTTGTTGTCGTTTCCTTTGAAATGTTGAATGCCACTAACGCTGCCATACACAAATGTATTGTTCCTAGTGCCTTTATGTCAAGAATATCCCATTCTACTTCTGCCATACTTGTTGGCTTCTTTGATTTTCCACTTAATGGTAGGTACAAATATTTCTGATGTAGATAATCCTCCATCTGCATCTTCCACAATTGATAGTTTTGGTCATTAAATTTATTGACCCTAAACCTACCATCTTTCGCCATTTCTCCCACTTAAACCAAGAACCATTCTCTCCTGCGAGTTTATCAGCCAAATAGACTTTCAACTCTAATACCACTTGTTAGAAATTAATTAATGGAGCAATTTAATACACAAAATATTGTGGAAACACAAATACACAAACACATAAAACAAGAGAGGCACAAATATATGTAATTCACCCAATTTGGGCTATGTCCATGGAGAAACAACCAATCCTTCCTTTTATATTATCGAGCCAAATGATGGGATACAACCTACAACAAATCCGATGTAATTTACTCTTCGATCTCACACAATATCCTCTCTCTTTCTCGCTCAGAATAATATTACACAACTGCAATACAATTCCCTCATATAAACTGAGGGTTTCCTTCTAGGGAAAAACCCTAAATTAAACATAACTTCTACTGTAAAATAATCCACTTAGTGAATGACCTAGATTTACTACGAAATTACAATATTTTACAAGGAAAAATTTCATTTAATTTTAGCTTCGGGGGTGCTTCCCCCAAACCCCCACCAGGGGGGTGATCCAGGTGGATGTTGGTGGCCACCCACCAACCCATTTGGACCCCCACAACTGTCTCTTTCAGTCTTTTCAGTTTCCTAAATTACAACACAGTTTACTATTTTTAGCAGTTTTTCGGGTCCTGAACTTCCGGAGCCGTTTTGAGGCCCTAAACGACGTTTTTTTGGGATTCTGGGGCAACATGGGTCCATGGACCCATGTTGTCTCCCAAAGTGGTAGTACTCGGATAGATCTTTCTAACGAGCTATCGTACGTGTCAAACGGAGATCGTATGCCAAAGTTATGACCCTGGGAAATTGATGTACCAATTTACCCAAACGGGGCCCACAATTTGGTGTTTCATCTTCTAGGGTTAGGTTTCGGGATGTGAAGGGTTTTCCATTGTTTCTCAACAATAAATAGGCCTTCGAGCCTCATTGTAACTCAGTTCGAAACAGTTCAGAGGCATGTAGCCGCACATGTCTTCTCAGAGATAAGCTACCATCGCCCTAGCTGGTTTATTTCCATTTCTGGTTGTAAGCATATTTCAGTATTTCCCATTAATGAAATAAAGTATTATTTCCGCTGCATCTCTGTATTTATGGTTATCGCATCTCTGTATTTATGGTTATCTCTGTAATTTGTTGTGTTCCTGTTTAAATCCGGATCAGTGGTATCAGAGCGGTCTGCTTTTTCTCTGTTTTTCTTTGCATGTCCCCAACGAGGTCGGGATATAAGGAGTTAGGGCTTGAACTGGTCGAACCTTTGCAAGACCAGCCTCGAAAATCCCGACGGCCTCCCATGGCGGATGAGAAGAAAGACGAGGGGGCAGGAGATCCTATCACAATCTTGCTCGAAGAAGCGCTCAAGCGGCAAAGGAACGCGATGATGGATAGCTTTGCGCAGATCCTTCAGCGGCTACCCAGAGGCGACGCATCGTCTTCCAACAGCGACTCTGGAAAAGCCACACCCTTCAAGGTACAAGTTAATTTTGAAATCCCCATCTTCGAGGGTAAAATAGATGCAGACGCCGTAGATAAATGGTTAAATCTGCTAGATGGGTATTTTTATGTTCATGAATTTTCAAATCGGGAAAAGATTGTTTTCGCTCTTCTCAAAGCAGCCCCCCATGTCAAGGACTGGTGGGAAACCTACTGCGAGCAGAAGGATGAAAGTAAAGGCTCACTATTTTCAGTCGCACCCACTTGGAATGACTTTCGGGATGCCATCAAGGAGCAGTACTACCCTGTCGGAAGCTATGAGGACAAATACATCAAATGGACCACACTGCGGCAGGGACGAGACCAAGATGTGCCGGAGTTCACAAACATTTTTCATACCCTTCGCACCCAGTTGGGTATCAAAGATTCTGAGCTGCATCTGGTACTCAAATACCGTGGCTGCCTGCACAAATACATCCAGGAAGAGATGGTGTTCTTGAACATCCCCTCACTCGGCATAGCATACCGATACGCTGTCAAAATCGAGCAAAAGTTCAAACAGAAGAAGCGAGACTTTGGATCTGCAAATCCGAAGCCCAAAGGACAAAGCCAAGGCGGGGTGACCCAAGACAACCCGTCGAAGCCACAAGAAAAGAACAACACCATGAAGCCGAAGAAGGACACAGGAAAGTGGTGTGAGTTCCACAAGAGTCCCACTCATAACACAAGTGAGCCCATTCCATATGTTTCAAGTCTTTATTTGTTCCTTGTTTGACTACCTTGCTCTATGAAGCATCCTCTGTTAAGAAATCAAATCATGAAAGCCATCTTCCTTGACTCCATTAGCCCAATGGACTGAACTACCCTGTCTTACCTCTCTGCTCTATCGAATCTCACCACCCAAACTCAAAAAAAACTCCTAAAATTCATAACTAGCCTAATACCTTTCAAAACAAAGCTAAATCATAAAGAGAGAGCCCTCTTTGGATATAGATTGGCTAGATTCTGTATCTAAAAGATTGGTTTATGGTTACCTCGGCCTCCTTTCCCCTTCTTACAACTTCTGGGAAAACCTGAGTGATAACATTAATGGCGACTCCACTGGGGACCTGAATGATTTGTTTTTTACTATTGTTTATTGTATAAACTACAGACGAAACCTGAAATTAGCCAGGTAGCCTTTGAAAAGCTTTTGCTTTGCAATTGCAGAAGTAAATGAATGCTGCTTCAGTCTATTCTGGTCTAGTTTATGGATTGAACATCTGGTTTCAAATACTTGATCAGTTCCTCTTGTCAAATAAAGTCTTTAAGAAAGTTTAAACCACATATCTAAAGCCTCTTAAAGAAATCATAGAAGTTGTTTTGAAAAGTCATAAAAAATCAAAATAATCATAAAATACTCAAAATTTGGTTTCCTGGAGAACTAAACCTTTTCTACAAAACTGTTTTACTGGTTTAGATCTGATCTATGATGGAGGACCATGATCAGACACACAAAGTTTAAAATCATCCACCTGGCGACTCCACATCAATTTCACAATGAAGACTCCACTGGAGATATGAACCTGAAAGAAATGTGTGAAAAGGTCAGGCTTTTAGCTTGGATTGTTATCCAAGACATTATGTTCTTTCTCATTGATAAGATTTTTCAATGTATATTGTATTTTAGAGATGATTTTAGATTAAATTTTTATTATTTTCCTTCGAAAAATATAGATATAAAGTCTCCTTACACATTTGAATAGTAGTCTTCTAATTCTTATGAAGATCATTTTCCAATTAAGGAGAATCAAAAAATTAAGACTAATCATACAATCCCTGTACATATTCCAGTACCTTATAAAGTTCTTGATAGATATAAACCACTCATTTTGCCTCCTACATTCCATGCTTTCCCTAACGATTATCCCAAGTATCTCCCTAGGTTTGATGGAGAGAATGGTATCACTTCCCAAAAACATATTCAAGCTTTTGAAGATTATCTTAACTTATTTGAAGTAGATGAAGAGGATGTTAGTATTAGGCTTTTTGCTCTTTCTTTGCAAGACAAAGTCAAGAGTTGGTTCAAAACCCTGCCTGAGGCAAGCATCTCAAATCTCGAGCAGTTTCTCAAACTCTTCCTTGATAGATGGATAATCAAAGTCAATATTCTCATGATCATAGAAGAATATAATCAGTTAAAAAGACATCCAGATGAAACAATACAACAATTTTCAGACAGATTTAATCAGGCCTATTATTCAATACCATTAAATATAAGACCTCCTCCTGATTCAGCTCTTTTGCATTACCCAAGAGCATTTGATTCAGAGATAGAATTTCATCTAAGAGAAAGAAACCCCTCGACAATGGAACAGATGCAGAACATGGCAGTAGATGTAGAGGTTAATCTGAAAATTAGAAAAGAAAAGTTGAAAGCAGAGAAAGAGGAAAAACTCGACATTTTGATAAAGAAAACAGAGGAAATGATGCAGAAGATCACAATGAAAGTTGAATGTTTTGTTCAAAATAACCATGACACATCTATTTCACAAAAGGAAAAGGTTGATATTCATGAACAAATTCCTACCAACTCAATCTACCATAGACCAGAAGATGGATTCATAGAAAAATATGTGGAGGAGCAATCTCCTGATCTAATGTGTATATTTGATGACATTACTTCTTTTGATGATTTTCCCAAATATGATCAGTATGATGATGATTATGTTTCTCAAATTCAAATTAACCTTGCAGAGGAATCATAAGCTAATTTGGGGAATAAGGAAGTTCAGGTTCAACAACTTGAAAATAGTGATCAGCTTGTTCATTTCAGCTATGAGAATGAGGAGGAAAGTGCAGAAAATTTTGAAATCAGTGAAGGAACTTTACCATTTTGTTTTGATTCATTTCAGTTTATTAGAGATAACTATCATGCAATTAGAAATCAAATGTCAACAAGTCTTGGTATTAACTATCTAGAGGGCAATCAAATCTTTGTTCAAGACTTCTCATATCTAGATTTGCAGCCCCAAAATGCCATTGAATGTCAGGTTGCAGAAGAAGACTTGGAAGCCGGAACATATGATCAAATGATCCAAGTTGATTCCCTGCCTCTTTGTTTTGAATCATTTCAATTTTTAAAGGAAATGTGGTGTAAAATTTTTAAAGAAAAGGAGGAGCAACTTGTAGAAATCTATGAAGTTCCATTTGAACCTATATGTAATAAGTTGCAACAATCCTTCCAAGTTCTTTATGATCCAATAGCTGACAAGTTGGATGATGAAAGCAATCATAATCTCTCTCCATTAACAGACTATGAGAGTCAAAATCAATATGATAATGGTTTTACCAGACAGAAATTACAATCCATAGAAACATCATCACAAAGAGCAGTTGAAAACATGAAGGGTGATAAAGAGAAAAGTGATATTTCGATTTCATGGCAGATAGGTTATCCAGAACATTTATATAGTTGTTTGAATAAGATCAAGGATAGTGTATATATTTTACAAGATCCTTTTGTACAGTTTCTAGATTCAACAAAGGAGATCGGGAATTTCCTTATCTTCTCAAAGGTTAACAAAGCTATATTTGATTGCAAGATCTCAATTTTAAACACCAACAAGCACAAACAACAAAAGTCACCAATGTATATGATGCTTGAGTGGGCATTGGTTGTTTCATTTTACCTAACTAGTAGTCCAAAAACTGATTAGAGTAAGTAGGTAGGATTTCAGTTTGATTTAATTCAGTTTTAGTAGATTATGAAATAAATCCTTAAATATTTGAATCTAATCAAAAGGCCCTAAGATTTTGATGATTTACTAATTTGGTTTGAAGGTTGCAGCACCTTTTGGTTTCAGGTCAGATCTCAAGTTGTGCAGGAGAAGGTTAAGAAGATTTTGATAAAAGGACCAAGGCTAAAAGTTCCTACCCAAGTGACAAGGTGCTCAAGTAGGATTCAAGGAGGAAGAATAAATGTTTAAGTGTTGATTGGATAGTAACTTGTTGGAGTTGAAGCCCAAAGTGAAGGCCCTAAGCTTCACAAGTGTTACTGTCATATATATACAATAAAGCAACCAACAGAAGGAGACTTCAGAGCACAGTCAAAGTTATGCAGAAGGCCATCTGACCTGTTGTTCTTGACTTTCCACCAGGGAAAGCCATCCCCAAGTGGAGCCATTGTTATGCTCCTATACCAATAGGTGTCATATTTCATGATTGACTTGTTGAGCTCTGTAATATGTTCATTCATTTCCTTGTTGCAAAGGTTTTCCATATTATCAAAAATTTAAAAAAATGTAAAGAGGGTATGCCCTAAAAGAAAAATCAAAGGGTAAAAAGAATAAAATGGTCAAAAAAGTGAAAGAAATGAACCACAAACAAAAATAGACCAAGAAAGTGTGCAAGTCTAAATGCCACTACTATTTCATTTTCTGTAATAAGCAATTGTGTGCAGCTTGTTAATTTATGCCACAATTGATGAGTGGTCAAATAGCTTAAGCTTGGCTAGCTGATATTTGAATTTCCTGTTTTAGAAATAGAGAATAAAATCTGACCAAACTGTTTAATCTTGGCAGATAAGTAGATTAGGTAGAGTAAATAAAAAGGAGCTCAACAATTTAATTTGAGCCCTTGGAAGTAAAAAGTGTAGACTTAGGTAGGCTTACTATGCAAAGAAAAGGAAGATTGATAAGGGTTCGCCAGTCTAAGTGCACCCAAATAAAGAAGAAAAAATGCTAGGCCAAAGTAGGCAGGGTAGGTAGATGGTGTTGCAGAATGATACTTGTGATAGATTATGTCTCTAAATGTGTTAATATTTATCTCTATCACAAGTGCAAGGCAGACATTATACTTGATGCAGCTCAAGCGAGGCAAGGTTACATAACTAACTCCCCTTCATACTCTTCCCTAATCATTCACTAATTCCCCCTAAAGTATTAAGATCTGTTATTAATATCACTCAAAAACCACTCCTTCCATTTCATAAAGTCGCCTAAGTAAATTCCTACTTTACTTAGGAAACATGCGCAACATCATATGAAAAACCCCCTTTTTCCCCTTCAAAAGCCTAAGTTTGACTAAAAAACTCCACTGTCTTTGAACCTAGTGCTTTCATTTCATAAATTCATATTAATTTTTAACATTTATTATTATGTAAATCCCGAAACATTTTAACCCAATCCTGTATTATATAAATATATTAAAAGCCCCGATATTATACATATCCCGCCTTGGTCAAAATACGACCATAAACACTATTTAATATGGATTACTAAGTTTATTTGAAACTTTTTAAGAACCATAATTTTCCCGTCGTGCGATAATGGAATTAATTAACCATCCAGGCTGATTAATAACCATCCCTGACCAATCACCATACCTAGAAGTGATTAAAACATTTATAAATCATGTCGGGCCTGCTGTATAACTCCCCGCCATGTCCCCTGCCCGTCCATCGTTCAATCAGCCCGTTCTCATCCATCGGTCGATAACAATATCGCGACCCCCCTTTTGACTGCACGTTAACTTGCGATCGCCGACGGTTTTCTGCCCGTACCTCTGCCATGCGTCGCCCATCCTGTATGCTCGCTCGCCCTCTGCTCAAAACCACTCAGCTCCAAAAGCGGTGCGAGAAAACCACTTACCACCTTCTTCTTACGTCATCTTCCCTCTGCTGACATCAGGTCTGGTACTGCTTACGTCATCTGCCCTCCGCTGACGTCAGGTCTGGTACTGCTTACGTCATCTGCCCAATTAAATGAAAAACTCACACCCACCTGTGTTTTGCTGAATAAAACGAATAAAATAGAGTTTTCACTACAATGCACTGCGCCCCGAGCTCTCATACAGAACAACGCCCGAGTCCGATTTTCAACCGCCGCCCGACCAGGAATACTACAGCGACGAGCTCGCAGCCGGTCAATGAACCTGCTAGTGTACGATCCTCCTCTTTGACACAGGACTTGACATACCAGCCACAGAAAGATCTACTGTGCGGTTACCATGGGTAAAAAAATTGAATTTTGGGCAATTAACCACAATAAGGTAAACAGAGATGAGAAAAGGTAAACATGGTCAAAGTGTATCAGATCAGGGTTAAAGAGTATCCATAGAGACAGGGCAGCTAGCACCGAGTGACTGAAGAAGATAACTGCAAGCCGAATCCTAGGGCCTGCCTCCAGCACATTCAACAAAAACAGGACCAGCACAACATCAATTTATCTTTCTTCTATTTTCGAGACTAGCTGTTTCTATTTTCTTGTAAAACTATTTTTAGTCATCCTAGATAGTATCTCACTCTGTTATGAGATATTTGTTGCATAATTTTTGCATAAATACCCCCTCAATTGGAGTATTGAGAGGGGGGATTCCTAGACTTTGCTGTAATATTGATTTTTTGGAATAAAGAGTTGTTGGAATCAACTGTTGCATGGCTTACTGGATGAAGAATTAAAGCAGAGGACTTGTCACAGACTTCTTGAATCAACCACCGGATCAATAAGTCCTCTATATCTTGTGTTTTAAAGTTTTTCTTGTTTATTATATCATTTGTGTTTCAAAATCTGAATGATAAAGAAAAAAGATTAATTTCAGAATATGCTTGATTGCACTCTATTTTCAGTCATTATTGTTCTCTGTGTTTTCTTCAGAATTAGGATAAGCAGTGAAATCTTGATTGCTCCTGTTTCCTAATTCTTTCATGTTGATTATTTGTTAAAGAATACTTAACTGCTTCTTATCAGTAATCATCCAATTTCCCTCTTTAAATAGGCTAAAGGATTCTTAACTGCCCTTCACCCCATTTGAGCCCATTCCATCTGTTTCAAGTCTTTATTTGTTCCCTGTTTGACTACCTTGCTCTGTGAATCCATCCTCTGTTAAGAAACCAAATCCAGAAAGCCATCTTCCTTGACTCCATTAGCCCAATGGCCTGAACTACTCAGTCTTACCTCTCTGCTCTATCGAATCTCACCACCCAAACTCAAACAAAACTCCTAAACTTCATAACTAGCCTAATACCTTTCAAAACAAAGCTAAATCATAAAGAGAGAGCCCTCTCTGGATACAGATTGGCTATATTCTATATCTAAAAGATTGGTTTGTGGTTACCTCGGCCTCCTTTCCCCTTCTTACAACTTCTGGGAAAACCTGAGTGATAACAGGTTCCACCCACTCCATTTCAACTCGATGCAAACCTTTTATGCAACATATTGAGACCTCTGGGTAACAAAATTCTCTGACCTGCTACTTTTATGTAATGCGAAGGCTCCCAGTTCTCTCCCTTCAAGTCTTTCCACTGGGATGATGTGTCCCGATCCCACTCTACCAGTCATGTAGATTTCATTTTCACTCTTCCTTTTAACCAATGCTTTCCAGCCTATTTCAATAAGCCCATCTCTTCATTTCTATGACTAGAGTGACACCTCTAACGCCTTCCTTCCGGGTGTTCCCCACTTTCCACAACCCAATGTTGAGTTTGCTTGACACTCCTCTTTCCGGTCTCTTAGACCTGGGTTCCAAAGGGTTCTTCTAGGATTTCTTCTCTAGGATGACGTGCCCCGACACCTCCTTCCCAGTCACGTATACTTGGTCCTTTAACGTATCCACTAAGGTATTATCTCTGGTATGACAAACTTTGGTTGACAGAGAGAATTTTCTGTCTCCCGCTCCTGTCAACTGATGATCTTCCACAATGGATTAAAATTTTGGCTAATTGTTAGCTTCTTTGTGTTACGTCTGACTATGACTTCGCGCCACTATTTGATCTCTTGTGTTTTGTGAAGCCTCTTCAATGGCTTGATAACTTACTCAACAAATCCGCTCAAGAGTATTAAGAGCTTGAACCTTTAAAAAATAAAATCACAGAAACAAGAAATAAAACGCATATTGTTTATACGTAAGAAAGAAAACATTTATGGATGCCTAGTTGCAATGTAAAGGCTCTTCGAGGTAGATTTTTCCACACAAAAAGCCACACTCTCGCATGCCTATTTTTAATTAATTAAAACATATATGAAATTAAAATCATTTGGTTCCTCTCCCTGAGAATAAGACCAGAGGATCGATTTAGAGATAATCTACGTAAACTACAACCACTACAATATTTTGTCTAATATAGAGAATTACATAGAAAATTAAAAATAAATTATGGCATAACAATCCACTCTTTAAGGAACCAACTCCTCTTAGTAAAATATTTGATTGCTCGATCAAAAGAGATTAAGAATGCCCCTATATCACACTCCCAAGGAACAAAGTTTTCATGGGCTTCTATCCATGATATCTTCAATGGATTTACCACTTTTTTGTATGAGTGTGGAAGTCATCCAAGTTACATCTGACACTGGTAGGTTATTCCATTTAACTAAGTATTCAAAATACTCCTTGCCCCTAGTCTTCTTAATCAATCTCTTATCCATAATCTTCTTAGGTTGTAAAGGTTTAGTTGTAGGCAACTACTTCTCCCATTGGATTTCCTTATTGTCATTGGTGGGCTATTGTGTTTCTGGTTCATATTTATATAAGTCTGCTACATTAAAAATTGGAGAAATTCCTACTCCAAATTTATGCTCTCTTCTCTTCAAATATGATCTGCTTTTATATTTTAAGGTATTGTCCAATAACTTTTTCTTGACCTGGTGATGGATTTATTGTATGGATGTGGCAAAATATTCTTCTGCTGCAGTCGTTTTTTGGTTCTTCTAATATTTCTAAGTCCATGTACCCCTCTTGGATACATTCCATAGACAATTTGGAAAGGGCTTTGTCTTGTAGTTCTTTTGGGAGTATCATTGTAGGCATATTCAGCTTGTGGAAAAAATTTATCCCACTATTTAGGGTGGTCTCCAATTAAACTACGCATAATGTTCCCAAAGCTTCTATTCACAACTTTAGTCTGTCCATCAATTTGAGGGTGATATGATGAGATGAATTGCAATTCCATTCCAAACTTCTTCCATAATGTCCTCTAGAAGTGTCCTACGAATTTATTATCTCTATCTAAAACTATACTCCTAGGAATTTCATGCAATCTTGCTACTTCCTTAAATAACAAATAAGCAATGTGACAAGCATCACTAGTCTTAGAATAAGGAATAAAATGATTAATCTTTGAAAATCTATCTATCACCATGAAAACATAAGCATTACATTTATGTGGTTTAGGAAATCCTAAAAAAAAAATCCATACTCACTGAATGTTAGAAATTAATTAACAAAGCAATGAAATACACAAAATATTGCAGAAACACAAATACATAAATGCATAAAACGTGGTTCACCCAATTGGGGCGATGCCCACAGAGAAACAACCAGTCCTTCCTTTTATATTATCAAGTAAAATGAAGAGGTACAACCTAAAACAAACCCATTGTAATTTCCTCTTTTCTCTCACAAAATCTCCTCTCTCTTTCTCACTCATAATAATAATACACAACCACAATATAATTCCCTCATTAAACTGAGGGTTTATTTATAGGGAAAAAAAACCTAAATTAAACATAACTTCTACTGTCATATCATCCGCTTAACGAACAACCCAGATTGACTAGGAAATTACAATATTTTACAAGGAAACAATGGTGGGGGGGAAAGCCCTCCCACACCCCCCCATCGGGGATTGGGATCCAAACGCGGATCAAGACCTTTGAATCAAGAATATAATCAGGCTCCACATCCAACAATTTCCCACTTGGGGACTGATTATATCAACTCCATCGCTGCTTGAATTGCTGGACAATGATTCCACTTTGGACCTGGTTGTTTCTCATCTTCATAATCATACTTCAAGACCTATTAAAACTGAGCAAGATCTCAGTTTCTCCCTAGTTACAACTTTTGTTAACATATCTGCAGGATTCTTGCTAGTGTGTATCTTTTCCAGCGTCAAATATCCATCTTCCAACACTAACCATATGGAATGGTACTTGAGTTGTATATGTTTAGTCTTGGAATGAAATGATGAAATATTTGCAAGATGAATGGAACTTTAGCTATCACTATATAACCTACTCATCTCTTGCTTCTTTCCCAACTCATCCATAAACCTTTATAACCAAATAGTTTCTTTACTAGCCTTTATAGCAGCAAGATACTCTGCTTCCATTGTTGAAAGTGAAATAATGTTTTCCAACTTTGAAACCTAACTGACAACTGTTCCACCTATAGTAAACACATACCCTGTGGTGCTCCTCCTTTTATCTCTATCACCTGCCATATATACATTAACATACCCATGTAGAGCAATTTTTTAACCACCAAAGCATAATGTTTGATTTGTGGTACCTCTCAAATACCTGAGAATCCATTTCACTGCCATCCAATGTTCTTTTCCTGTATTGTTCATGTACTGGATTACAAATCCCACTCCATGTGTAATATTAGGCATTATGTAGACCATTGCATACATTAAGCTTCCAACTATTGATGCATATGGAACTTTAGACATATAATCCATCTATTCGTAGGTCTTGGGACACATCTTCTTACATAGTTTGAAATGGATAACCAAAGGTGTATTAATTGGTTTTGCATTCTGCATATTAAATCTTTCCAACACCTTTTGTATGTACTCACTCTGATACAACATTAATTTGTGTTTTTCCTGTCTCTAGTTATTCTCATATCAATGATTTGTTTTGCAACACCCAAATCCTTCATTGAAAATGAATTTTCCAATTTTCATTTAAGCACATTTATTTCTTGCATGTTAGGCCCTACAACAAGCATGTCATCTACATATAATAGAAATATAATATAGATTCCATCATTTTTCCTTTTAAAATAAACACAATGGTCAGAGTGACATCTAGTATAACCTTGTTCAGATATAAACCTGTCAAATTTTAGATACTACTGCCTTGGAGCATGTTTTAAGACATACAATCTCTTCTTCAATTTGTACACTAATTTATCCTTCCCTTTAACCTCATACCCTTGTGGTTGTTGCATATATATTTCTTCCTCCAAATCCAGATGGAGAAAGGTTGTCTTTACATCTAACTGCTCAAGATGAAAATCTTCTACTACCACTAGACTTAAATAGTTATGATTGAAGACATTTTAACAACAGGAGAAAAAATTCATCAAAGTCTATACCTTTATTTTGTGCAAATACCTTCACCACAAGTCTAGCCTTATACTTCTGTTTACCTCCATCTTATTCCTTCAAACTGTTAACCCATTTATTCTGTGATGTTTTTTTACCAACAGACAGCTTGAATAAGTCCCAAGTCTGGTTCTACATCAAGGAGCCGATCTCTTCTTCCATAGCTTGCTCCCACTTCTTCTTGGTTTCTACCTACATTGCTTCTTCATATCTTTTCGGTTCACCAGAATCTATCAACAATACATAATATAGTGAATGAGAGTATCATTCAAGGGGTATACTTATCTTGGTAGATCCTCTAACACCACTTTCATATGTTTGAGGTGCCTGTTGCTTTTGTGGTTGTTGTGGTTGAAGATCATTATGATTTTCATGCACCTTTACCTTTTCTTTGATCTATTCTTTTTTTCCTTTTCTTGTTTCTTCCCTGCATTTGATCCTTATACAATACCTTTTCATTGAATATGACATCTCTCCTCCTAATGATTTTGTGATTTTCATAATCATATAAGAAATAAGCAAAACCATTTACACCATATACAATAAAGGTACATTTATTTGATTTTTCCTCAAGCTTTGTTCTATTTTATTTATTAATGTGGACAAAGTCTTCACAACCAAAAGTTTTTAAAAATGAGTAGTTTACCTTTTTACTTATCCATGCCTCCTAAGGAATACCACCATCCATGGAACTTGAAGGACCTATGTTTATGAGATAAACAACAGTATCTACAAAATCTAATATCATGCATATTACACGCTCCATGATTGTCCCGTTCATCCTTTCTGACACACCATTTTCTTGTGGTGTTCCTGGAACTGTCTTCTCTCTACGAATTCAATGCTATGAACAATAGTTATCAAACTCTTTGTTGCAATATTCACCTCCATTGTTTGATCTTAGACACTTCAAATTATTTCTTGTCTCATTCTCAACCAAAGCTTTCCATTTCTTGAAAGTATCAAATATGTCATATTTATTCCGAATACAATAAATCCATTTTTTTCTAGTTGCATCATCAATCAAAGTAACATAATAGCAAGAGCCACTAAGAGATGATACTTGAGCTAGTCCCCATACATCTGTATGCATAAGCTATAATTTCCACTCTTCTTTTCTGTACAAACTCTGACAATTTTGACTCTCTTCTGCTTTCCATAAACAAAATTCGCATAGAAATCCAAATCAACATGCTTCAAACTTGGAAACAAATTTCTTGAGTGAAGAATCTACATCCATTTCTCACTCATGTGCCCAAGCCTATGATTTCACAATGTCGTGTCTACTCCTGTGGAGGTTAAATCATTAACAGAATTAGAAATACCATTGCATAAATACAATGTACTAACCTTTCCTCTTTTTGCTATTACTAAGGCTCCTTTAGCCACCTTCCAAGTTTTGTCTATAAAAGTAGTTACACAACCTTTACCACCTAATTGCCCTATTGAAATTATATTTTTCCTTAGATCTGGAACATGCCTTGCCTCCTTCAATAGCCATTGATTTCCATTCTGTTTATTTATGAAAACCTTACTCATTTCAACGATTTTAGAGGGTTTATCACCACCCAAACGAACTTGTCCAAAATCTCCTTGAACATAGTCATGAAAATGTTTTCTATTAGGTGTGGCATGGAATAAAGCCCCTGAATCTACCACCCAAGAATCAATAATATTCTCAAATGAATGAATCAAATCATCTTGCAACACATCACATGTTACATTCACTTCATGATTACTCTCTTGTTGTCCATCTCCTTCTTTTCCCTTTTGAGATTTGTGATCTTTCTTCAGGTATTTCCAGCACACTATCCCTAATCTGGATTTGGATCTACCTTTTCTTGACCTACTATGATTTCTTGGGCTCCTTCCTATTTCCATTTTTCTTCCCCTGGTCTATGTAGTCAAAGAATTTCCTAGTGTCTCACTGGAGATTTTTCGTTACATTTCCTCGCTTAAAGTACCAGATCCAGAGATAGAGTTACTAATAACCATAACTAAGCCATTACAAATTTCTGGAAATGAGAACATAATCAACAGATCCCTAACTTCATCATCAAAATTTACCCCTACATAACTTAACTGACTGGTAACTGTGTTAAATTCATTTAAATGATCAGCAACAGATCCACCTACTAACATCTTCATATTAAATAGACGCTTCCTAAGAAATACCTTATTTGAGGCCAAGGGTTTTTCATATAGTTTGGCCAATGCCATCATTAAACTTTTTGTTGTCGTTTCCTTTGAAATGTTGAATGCCACTAACGCTGCCATACACAAATGTATTGTTCCTAGTGCCTTTATGTCAAGAATATCCCATTCTACTTCTGCCATACTTGTTGGCTTCTTTGATTTTCCACTTAATGGTAGGTACAAATATTTCTGATGTAGATAATCCTCCATCTGCATCTTCCACAATTGATAGTTTTGGTCATTAAATTTATTGACCCTAAACCTACCATCTTTCGCCATTTCTCCCACTTAAACCAAGAACCATTCTCTCCTGCGAGTTTATCAGCCAAATAGACTTTCAACTCTAATACCACTTGTTAGAAATTAATTAATGGAGCAATTTAATACACAAAATATTGTGGAAACACAAATACACAAACACATAAAACAAGAGAGGCACAAATATATGTAATTCACCCAATTTGGGCTATGTCCATGGAGAAACAACCAATCCTTCCTTTTATATTATCGAGCCAAATGATGGGATACAACCTACAACAAATCCGATGTAATTTACTCTTCGATCTCACACAATATCCTCTCTCTTTCTCGCTCAGAATAATATTACACAACTGCAATACAATTCCCTCATATAAACTGAGGGTTTCCTTCTAGGGAAAAACCCTAAATTAAACATAACTTCTACTGTAAAATAATCCACTTAGTGAATGACCTAGATTTACTACGAAATTACAATATTTTACAAGGAAAAATTTCATTTAATTTTAGCTTCGGGGGTGCTTCCCCCAAACCCCCACCAGGGGGGTGATCCAGGTGGATGTTGGTGGCCACCCACCAACCCATTTGGACCCCCACAACTGTCTCTTTCAGTCTTTTCAGTTTCCTAAATTACAACACAGTTTACTATTTTTAGCAGTTTTTCGGGTCCTGAACTTCCGGAGCCGTTTTGAGGCCCTAAACGACGTTTTTTTGGGATTCTGGGGCAACATGGGTCCATGGACCCATGTTGTCTCCCAAAGTGGTAGTACTCGGATAGATCTTTCTAACGAGCTATCGTACGTGTCAAACGGAGATCGTATGCCAAAGTTACGACCCTGGGAAATTGATGTACCAATTTACCCAAACGGGGCCCACAATTTGGTGTTTCATCTTCTAGGGTTAGGTTTCGGGATGTGAAGGGTTTTCCATTGTTTCTCAACAATAAATAGGCCTTCGAGCCTCATTGTAACTCAGTTCGAAACAGTTCAGAGGCATGTAGCCGCACATGTCTTCTCAGAGATAAGCTACCATCGCCCTAGCTGGTTTATTTCCATTTCTGGTTGTAAGCATATTTCAGTATTTCCCATTAATGAAATAAAGTATTATTTCCGCTGCATCTCTGTATTTATGGTTATCGCATCTCTGTATTTATGGTTATCTCTGTAATTTGTTGTGTTCCTGTTTAAATCCGGATCAGTGGTATCAGAGCGGTCTGCTTTTTCTCTGTTTTTCTTTGCATGTCCCCAACGAGGTCGGGATATAAGGAGTTAGGGCTTGAACTGGTCGAACCTTTGCAAGACCAGCCTCGAAAATCCCGACGGCCTCCCATGGCGGATGAGAAGAAAGACGAGGGGGCAGGAGATCCTATCACAATCTTGCTCGAAGAAGCGCTCAAGCGGCAAAGGAACGCGATGATGGATAGCTTTGCGCAGATCCTTCAGCGGCTACCCAGAGGCGACGCATCGTCTTCCAACAGCGACTCTGGAAAAGCCACACCCTTCAAGGTACAAGTTAATTTTGAAATCCCCATCTTCGAGGGTAAAATAGATGCAGACGCCGTAGATAAATGGTTAAATCTGCTAGATGGGTATTTTTATGTTCATGAATTTTCAAATCGGGAAAAGATTGTTTTCGCTCTTCTCAAAGCAGCCCCCCATGTCAAGGACTGGTGGGAAACCTACTGCGAGCAGAAGGATGAAAGTAAAGGCTCACTATTTTCAGTCGCACCCACTTGGAATGACTTTCGGGATGCCATCAAGGAGCAGTACTACCCTGTCGGAAGCTATGAGGACAAATACATCAAATGGACCACACTGCGGCAGGGACGAGACCAAGATGTGCCGGAGTTCACAAACATTTTTCATACCCTTCGCACACAGTTGGGTATCAAAGATTCTGAGCTGCATCTGGTACTCAAATACCGTGGCTGCCTGCACAAATACATCCAGGAAGAGATGGTGTTCTTGAACATCCCCTCACTCGGCACAGCATACCGATACGCTGTCAAAATCGAGCAAAAGTTCAAACAGAAGAAGCGAGACTTTGGATCTGCAAATCCGAAGCCCAAAGGACAAAGCCAAGGCGGGGTGACCCAAGACAACCCGTCGAAGCCACAAGAAAAGAACAACACCATGAAGCCGAAGAAGGACACAGGAAAGTGGTGTGAGTTCCACAAGAGTCCCACTCATAACACAAGTGAGTGTCGGACCAAGCAGTCGCTGGTGGCTGAGTTGAAGGCTTCTGAATCAGATGCATGTTCCGACCCTGAGCCAGAACCCGACAAGGGGAATTGCAAAGGGAAGCAGATCATTGATGCGGATCCCAGCGCCACTGTTGCCACTGCCAAGATCCAGAATAATGAACCTACAGATCCAGAGGAAGGGGAGCGTCTTTTCCACTCACAGATGTGGGTGCAGGGTTCGCCGCTACAATTCATTGTTGACAGTGGCAGCCAAAAGAACCTCATTTCAGCAGAGGTCGTGAAGCGGTTGGGCCTACCGACTACACCACACCCACAACCGTACAGTATCGGGTGGCTTCATGAAGGACGAGATCTCAAAGTTCGCCAGCAGTGCCGCCTTCCCTACAGCATCAAGCCCTTCACAGACGAGGTATTGTGCGATGTTACACCTCTGGATGTTTGTGATGTATTATTAGGCCAACCATACTTGTGGAGGCGACATGCTGTGTATGAGTCAAGGCCTCGTGCTGTTATTATTTCTTTGAATAATTCATTATACAGGATACCAGAGGTAGACCCACCTACCGCCACATCTTTGATCACTACCAAAAAAGGCAGCAAGCTCATATCACAGACCAGGAAATTCATCTGTCTGGTTCACTCCCAAAATAAGGGGAAGATCGTTGCTACATCCATGACCCCTGCAAAGGGTTCCTCCATGCAGCAGCAGCAACAAAGGGATACGGTCATGACAAAACACAGGAACAACTTCTCCTCACCCACATGGGTACCACACAAGTTTCAGGTGGGCAACAAAGTCTGGTTGCATCGACAGAAAGAACGCCTTACCAGAACCCATCAGAAGCTCAGATCACTCCGACATGGTCCTTATAGCAGTACCAAGGCTATGGGGAACAGTGCTTTGGAGCACATCATTTCTCCATTCCTTCGCCTGCACCAAATGTTCAATGTGGACCATCATCGACCATGCTTCCCACCATCACTGGACACATCAAAGATTGCAGGACAAGTTCCGCAGATGGAGGAACTCAACGCAATGGGGACCATTGCTTCCTAAGGGGGGAGGAATGATCCAGGTGGATGTTGGTGGCCACCCACCAACCCATTTGGACCCCCACAACTGTCTCTTTCAGTCTTTTCAGTTTCCTAAATTACAGCACAGTTTACTATTTTTAGCAGTTTTTCGGGTCCTGAACTTCCGGAGCCGTTTTGAGGCCCTAAACGACGTTTTTTTGGGATTCTGGGGCAACATGGGTCCATGGACCCATGTTGCCTCCCAAAGTGGTAGTACTCGGATAGATCTTTCTAACGAGCTCTCGTACGCGTCAAACAGAGATCGTATGCCAAAGTTACGACCCCGAGAAATTGATGTACCAATTTACCCAAACGGGGCCCACAATTTGGTGTTTCATCTTCTAGGGTTAGGTTTCGGGATGTGAAGGGTTTTCCATTGTTTCTCAACAATAAATAGGCCTTCGAACCTCATTGTAACTCAGTTCGGAACAGTTCAGAGGCATGTAGCCGCACATCTCTTCTCAGAGATAAGCTACCATCGCCCTAGTTGGTTTATTTCCATTTCTGGTTGTAAGCATATTTCAATATTTTCCATTAATGAAATAAAGTATTATTTCCGCTGCATCTCTGTATTTATGGTTATCGCATCTCTGTATTTATGGTTATCTCTGTAATTTGTTGCGTTCCTGTTTAAATCCGGATCAGGGGGGCCTCAAAACATGCATTCACCCCCTTCTGGATCCCCTAGACAACAATAGTGTGTGGGCGGGCGGGTGGGTGGAAGACAACCCATAGGCATGGATTAGGATCCATTCAAGAATAAATTTTATTTTACCTAGATCCATCTCCAGTCCTTCTTTAGAGATTACAAATCCCAAATACACTGATTCTGACTTCAAAAAGGAACATTTATTTAATTTCACAATAAAATTTTATTGTTGCGATATTTCAAATACATATCTCAAATTCCTCAGATGCTCCTCTTTAGACTGGTTGTACACTAGAATGTCATCTAGACAAAGTATCAAAAACTTCCCTATGAACTCCTTCAATACTTCATTCATCAACCTCATGAAGGTACTGGGTGCATTGGACATGCCAAATGGCATGACTATCCACTCATACAAACCTTCATTGGTCTTGAATGTAGTCTTACATTGAACTCCCTCTCGAATTCTTATATGATGGTATCCACTCTTTAGATCAATTTTAGAAAACCAACATGTACCACTCAAGCAGTCCAAAAAGTCATCAATACATGGTAGGGGAAAATGATACCTAATAGTAATCTTGTTCAAAGATCTGAAATATGTGCACATGTGCCATTCACCTTCCTTCTTAGGAGTCAGTATTGTAGGTATGGACTGAGACTCTCCCTAATTAGTCCCTTATCCAACAAATATTGCACTTGTTTTCTAATCGCCTCATTTTATTTGGGTGTCATATGATAGGAAACCTTATTGGGCAAACTGGATCCTCGTATCAAGCCAATGTGATGACTGATAGTCCTTACTGGTGGAAATTCATTTGGCATATCATCCACTACAACATCATGATATTATTCCGACTTTTCTTGAACCTTGTTTAGATAATCTTCGGCAAAATCACATAAACAATCTTTTGTCGACGCGTTTCGAACCAACCAGTGTGGTTCATCGTCAGGACAAGTTGAAGAACAGATCCAGCTTAGCCTGTTTAAATAGCTAGAGCAGAGACACCAACGGTTACCTGGCCAAAGTTTGACTTAAGGAGCAAGGTCAAATTTAGTTAAAATAGGTAAGCAATAAATAAATATATCAATGATAAAAATTTTAATATAATAATAAATAAATCAAAAATAAATAAATATATATAAATTTAGTTAAATTAGGTGTGAGATAACTAAATAAATATATAAATATATAAATAAAGTAATAATAAATTATTTATTTATTAAATAAATATATAAATATATAAAACATATAATAATTTATATTTATTTATTTAGATAAATAAAATTATAAATAATAATAATTTATATTTATTAATTAAATAAAAATGAATCTAAAATTATAAGTTAATAAATATAATAGCAAAGGTAAATTATTTACTTAATTTATAAATATAAAATCATATATAAATATATAAGTTTAGTTATATTAGGTGTGGGATAACTAAATATATAGATATATAAATAAAATAATAAATTATTTATTTATTAAATAAATATATAAATATATAAAAAATATAATAATTTATATTTATTTATTTAAATAAACAAAAATATAAATAATAATAATTTATATTTATTTATTTATTAAATAAAAATAGATCTAAAATTATAAATTAATAAATATAATAGCAAAGGTAAATTATTTACTTAATAATATAAAATCATATATAAGTTTAGTTATATTAGGTGTGAGATAACTAAATATATAGATATATAAATAAAATAATAAATTATTTATTTATTAAATAAATATATAAATATATAAATAATAAAACTATATTTGTTTATTTATTAAATAAATAAATAAATATAAAATTATAGCAAAAGTGAATTATTTACTTAATTTATATAAATGGTATTATTAGTGAGGTAAATAAATATAAATTTAGTTATATTAAGTGTAAGATAATTAAAGCCCCAAGGGATAGCTCAAATGGTCGAGTTCCCGTTGCTAAAGCACTTTCCCAGTTTGGGAGGTCACGGGGTCAAATCTCCTCGACGCCCTCGGGGTTAGGCCTGTTAAGATTGGCCGACGGGCAGATCCCTTCGGGTGGATCTGCCCCGATATTTTCCCGTGGATGTAGCGGCCACTCCGTGACCGTGAACCACAGCTTAAAAAAAAAAAGTGTAAGATAATTAAGCAAAAGATAGTTATATTAGATAAATAATCAATATTTATTCAATATTCCAATAAAATTATTAAAGTTAATTATGTCATAAAGTTTTTTCTTGAACCTCCACAGGAAAATCAGAAATAATACTGGCAGTAAGAATTACTCTTGGCTTGAAAACAATATCAAATTTTACCTCTTCTAGTTCCAACTATTGTAGAAATTCCTTTCCACTCATAAAAAATGTCCTCCAATCAATTCTCCCAGAAGTTCCTTCCTCTTGTAATGGAAACAAGGTATGATTAATGCCATCCTTTTGGAATTTATAAGTATTCCTCTTACCATTATGCACTACACTCTTGTTAAATTTCCACGGTCTTCCAAGAAAAACGTGACAAACATCCATGGGAATCACATCACATAAGATCTTGTCTCTATAGCTACCAATCTATAGCTCAACCTCACAATGTTCATTAACCAAAAATTTATGTCCCTTCTGTAAACCAAACACCTTGTAGGGTGTTGGGTGCTTCTGCTTCTTCAATTTCAACTTCTCTACAACTTCTATAGACACTAGATTATTTGTGCTCCCACTATCAATCACAACCTTGCAACACTTACCTTGGATTTTGAAAACAGTCCTGAACAAAGCTCTCCTTCGATCCACAACTTCCTTCTCTTGTTTTATCAACACCTTCTTCATCATTAGAGCCTCTCCTATCTCTGACGCATTTTATGCTTCCTACACCTCTAGCTCTGCTTCTTCTGTTGGAGCTACAACAACATTCCTTTGGCTAGGTTCTCTATTCTCTAGACATTCATATGCATATGTCTGAGTTTTCCACACCTATAGAATCAAACCTCTCTCCTACCTCTTCCTCATACTCTGGAATCACCTTCTTGTTGTCGCTGTGGGTTGGAACTACTAGCCCCATCCTTATATGCAATAGATCTCCCTTTACTTTGTTTTTGTCCTCTGCCTCTAGCAACACTTTTACCTCTACCAGCTTGTTTTCTTGCAAGCTTCTCCTATGTTTTCAGTGCCATCTGATAAGCTTCTTCTACTATCCTTGGAGACAATACATTTATTTCATCTTGAATATCCAATATGAGCCCATTGTTATACCTTATAGTCTTCTTTGCAGACTCTTCCACATATCCAACTCTAATGTTTACTTTTTAGAACTCCTCAATGTATTCTCTGACTTTCAAGCCTATTTGTCTAAGGTTTTTCATGTTTCTGAACAAGGTCAGTTGGTAATATTTTGGAAAAAACTCCCCTCTAATTTTTGCTACCATCTTGCCCCAACTTTTAATCTTCTACTTTTTCTTTCTTCTCCCTTCTGTCTATACATCATCCCACCTTTGACCACCTTTATCATAAAATCATATTAGCAACAAATTAAATTATTTGATAAACCTTTTCCTTATTCATTTAACAACAATTCATATTTACAATATTTTTTCATATAGCAGCTTCATTTTTCAACAAGATTCCCATATCAGTCTCTAGTTTGTATTCCTTTGCATACACAATCTCTGATATTCACACTACTCATCCTTTCTCACATTCTCTTCTTCTCTCAGGTTAAATATATATTTATCTACATCTTAGATTGATATGAAGATATGTTATGTGGTCATTTTACTAACCTAGATAACGCACAAGCCATTTTCTCCTTACATTTTCTTGTGATATCATCTTTGCTTGATGCTCACGTACATCATGTTCTGAAGCCACTTGTATATTCTATTTACAATCATTGTACTCGGGATATTTTTCATCTACACAAACTGACTCTCTTAAGTATTATTCACCATTTTTATATTTTTGGTCCTCTTTTTACCATTGGTGCAGATCCATAGTAATGATCCATGGTATTTCCGCTTGATTGGTTCACTTCATTTTCTTGCTGTACAACTTCTTCTCACAAGCTACTACCATCCTGCTTATCCATAATGATTCTTGTACTACAACCAAACTCCTATTCTACTTCCTGTCCATAGAGCTCTTACCCATTGATTTGCATGGGGAAACTTCTTTCTCTCACACCATTTTGTTTCCATTTATAGACACAAAGCTCTATATCTTAGCTAGTTTCAACCTAATTACTCTTCCACCCAAAACAATAGCCATGTTGGAAACCAAGAAAATATGGGGGGGGGAAGGGGGAGGGGATAAATATTATAATTTTTTTAACAATTATTTATCCAATGAAACACATTTAGTAATGCATCAATGCACCAATCACATAAATTTTGAACGCAAGATGTTTATGTGAAAAACCTTATAGGAGAAAATGAAAAAATCTTTTTGATTATGATGTAGATACAAGCACCAACTCCAAATTACATCATATTATGTAGGCACCAACCTATATAGTATCCACCCCCCTTTTCTTTGCAAGAACCTACTTGTTGGAAGCATCAACTCTTGATTTTTACAAGCACCTACTTAAAGGAGACTTCAACCCTCTGATTTGCAAGTACCTACTTCCTCTACCTATCAAATACCTCATTTCGTACATTTTTAGACTTAAATATGAGGATATTCACATGAAATATCTCTGAATCAATTTTTATATCTCATATATAAATATTTTCTTTGACCTTTGTTTTGAAACACCCTACTTCTCTCTGGTTCTCTACTTCAATTAAAGTTCCCCACCACTGCATGATCTCCCTCACCAATCTACTATTTGATTATTATTATTATTATTTTTTTTTATCAATTTAATTCCAAATGCTTCAGATCTACAATTATTAAACTCACAACATCTCTAGATCTCAATTGATCTTCACTTACAACACTTAATCTTTA
The DNA here is from genome assembly GCA_031772625.1 of Pinus tabuliformis. NCBI lineage: Eukaryota > Viridiplantae > Streptophyta > Pinopsida > Pinales > Pinaceae > Pinus > Pinus tabuliformis. Next base: position 819,807,388 of record CM062818.1, read on the forward strand.
GCTTTGTATCATGTCTGCTTCTCCTCTATCTGTCGTTTAGTTCCCTCTTTACTTCTTGTTTTATTTGAGCTACTTGTGCTTCTACATGTCAACAAGAGCTACAACTAATTGATTTTCATGGGAGAAAATCTACTTCTCATGTTGTTTTCCTGCATTTTATAGACACATATACTCAAATCTGTCTCAAAATGAAGTTTAATCATTCAACCTTTTAATTGAAATTCTACGCCCAATGCCACCAAATTTCCATTATCATCCCTTTGGATTTATGTTCCTTTAGAGAATATGACTACATGATAGGACCAAAGAGTTAAGCTCCATAGGTGCTTATCCCTGGACCACTATAATCCATATTTTCTCGATGGAATTTGGTTATCCAATACCTCCAACTTTGTGTCGAGTAGCATGCTCCTGGATGTGATTTGGGCCCAAATGTCCTTGCATATGAATTAAATCTAGGGATATGATCCCCAATTATTCTCGCAATAATTCCTACACCTCTACTAAGCTAGATGGCCAGATAGCCCTTATGTTGGGTCATGGATTCAAGGATTTGACTTGTTCTAAATTTGACAAATTCTTGCTCGGCCAAACCTCTAGATGCCAAACAACCCTTTTTCCTCCAGATTCCTAAAAAGCAAAAAATGCCAAATTTCATTAAAACTGCGAACACTTGCAAAATAGGCTCCTGGCATGAATCTCGAGGCCCTCCCACATCATCTTTCTACCCCTTGTTATGCCACATCACATCCATGCCATTTCCATGTGTCAATTATAAAAGGGTCACTTGGCCACCCAAAAATGCCAAATCCACCTTCCATGTGTCATGACCATAGAGTTTCACATCATCATCCTACCACCTATCTCTTCCATTTTTCACCATGTGTGCTACCATGTCATGTGGAGTACACCTCTGGTTTAACATTGGTGTTATGAAACCAAGTCACAAAAAGATAGAAAAGATAGATCAACGCCTTAGAAATAAGCCTCTTCAAGGGGCAACCTCATTTACATTACACAAATGAACAATTGTTGGATGATACAAATGACAAGACCTCCTTTCTATATATAGGAGTCTAAGGGGCCATAATATAATCAGAGCCGACATAACAATAATAATGTAAGGGAATAATAATAACAATAATGGGCTTCTATGGGGCACAATAATAACAATATGGGGACTACATGGGCACAAAATTATAATAAGTGGGTTGTACTAATAACAACAAGGGGTTACACTAGTAGTATAGGGACCTAACATGCTCCTCTCCTTCAAAAAGTGTTGTCCTCAACGCTTGAGTATTTCTTGATGCTTTTGTATAAAATACGTCCTCCCATGTGGAAGCATCAACAGATAAGTTCTTCCACTTGATGAGATAATTTGAAATTGATCGATTTTGTAGCTGTCGGGTTCTTGTTTCTGTGACTGCTCCAGGTTCCAATATGATTTTTCCTTCCTCGTCAAGTTCTAGAAATATTGCGTGAACTGGGATCTTCTACAACTTTTGAATGACTGGCCACACTTCTTCGTCCTTCTTCCATTCATCCCTTGCTTCGTTTATCCAATCTGGTTGGATAATAGAAATAGCACAAAACAATGCTTCCACATCCTCATCCTTTCTTGAGAGTGCATCTGCAACAACATTTTTCTTCCCTTTTCGTAGATGGTTTCAAAGTCATAAACCAACATATTTGTGACCCATTTTTTCTGTTCTTCTAAATATAATCTTTGTTCTAAAAAGTATTTAAGACTATCATGATCCATTTTTACCTTGAAGTTTCTTCCCATTAGGTAAGGTCGCCATTTATTAAGTGCAAGTAGTATTGCCAACATTTCCTTCTCATACATAGCTTGCTTGAGATGTAGCCGTAAAAATGCTCAATCACCTACATAAAAACTTCTTTCACTGTGATGTTGATCTTCCTGTTGTTTCATTCGATTCTGTGCCAAAGTGGCATTATCCTTTAAAAGTTGGAGAACTTCTTGTTGATGCTCGATGTGATCTTTCACTGCTTGAATATTTTTCTTCTTGATATGTCCTTCTATCTTGAGAGTTTGATGAGTGGTAATTTCTTCCAATGCATTACAAGATATGGTCAGATTCATTTTCTTCTTTCTCTGGGGTTGGTTCCTAGTGTATATCCTCTTCTTTTGATGTGTCTTGATCCTTTTCTTCCTCCTCTTCATAATCATGTAAAATAATTTCTTCTCATCACACTTATGACCTTTATTGTATTTGTATCACAATTGTAACAAAACCCTTTTTCTCTTTTTTCTTCCAATTGTTGTGGTGTAAACCTTGTAGGTTGTGGAAGGCTAGGAGAAAAAAACTTCCATAATTATAGTCGTGATTGGTGAGATTCCTTGTTTCCATAATTTCTCTTTCAATTTTTCTTACCAACCTGAATGCCTTCTCCAATGAATCAGGTTCCCAAAGACGAACCTCATGTTGAATGTTATCCTTTAAAGTCCCTATGAAGACATCAATCCTTTGCTTCTATGGAATATCATTTACCCTTATATTCAATTTTTGAAAGTCCTCAATGTGCTCTTCCATTGAACCCTTTTGTTTGAGATTTATCAATTGGCTAGAGAAGGTGTTTCTCTTCGTATCCTCATAATGTGCTATCATTTCCTTCGTGAAAATTGACCACGTGGCAAGTGGTTTACGAGAAAAAAGCCCTTCATACCATAAAAATTGATTTGGTTCTAAATACAAAGATGAAATATGTACCTTTTGTAACAGTTGCACCTCATGTAGATCAAAATATTGCTCCATATGTAGTATCCAATTTAATGGATCCTTACCATCAAACTTCCTCATATCGCCTTTTCTTGATTTTAGGAGCTCGATCATGAAATGGATGTAACTATTTAATTTCACATCTCCAAGTTCTAAAATCATGTCTTGAAGTAGCCCTATGATTCCTCTTTCTAACCCCACAAGTTTAATCAAGATTGGATTCTGCAAGGAAGAGTTATGTCAAATATCCCACGATGACCTGATTATAGACTAGTTTAGTAGAGCGAACTTGTACGAAGTTCCACATGTCACTGTTTCAACCTTAGGACCTGAAACCGATACACATAACATTACATCCTATCCTCTTTCTGTAACTTATTACGAAACTCCAATCTAATGCTCAAAGCAAACGTTATGACGATTTTTCCCAAGGTCACCTATTTGGGATGTAATTTGGGAGCCTGTAGAAACACTAACTGTCTTGGAAAGATATCTAAAATTCAGGCCCGTTCTTCACCATGATTTCAGCTCAAATGGGTTTTAATTTTAGAATCTGAACCTTTGTAGAAAACAAATTATAGCGGAAATTCCACAATGACCTATTTGAGATGGAATTTTGGAGCTTGCAAAAACCCTAAATTCCTCAGATCATATCTCCGAAAATATAGCGAGACAAGATCTGAAATTCAGTCCCAACGTTCAAAATGATTTTGGCTCAGAAGGATTTTTTTTTTTTTAGCTTCTAAAACGTCGCCAAAAAAGCGTTATATCAAAAATTCCACAATGACTTGTTTGGCACAACGAAACCCTAGAATCCAAAGTTCTGATACCAAATGTTATGAAACCAGCTCACAAAAAGATAGAAAAGATAGATCAACACCTTAGAAATAAGCCTCTTCGAGGGGGGAACCTCCTTTACATTACACAAATTAACAATTCTTGGATGATAAAAATGACAAGACCTCCTTTCTATATATAGGAGTCTAAGGGGTCATAATATAATCAGAGCTGACATAACAATAATAATGTAAGGGCACAATAATAACAATAGTGGGCTTCTATGGGGAAAAATAATAACAATATGGGGACTACATGAGCACAACAATATAATAATGGGGTTGTACTAATAACAATAAGGGGTTACACTAGTAGTATAGGGACCTAACAATCGAGAAATATGGTATCCAGTTTCATTCAGCATGTGTTATTTGTTGCACCATTTGTACCCCAGATTCTCAGATAAGCACTGAGAACCTGGATCAATTTGGCTATTTGCACTTTTAGCCTATCAAAAAACATCCACCCAACTCAACCCACTAGATGGCCGAATATCTATTGGCCGTTCAAAAGCATGACCCATTAGAACCATGATTGGACTCCAACATTGCAAACATAAGTTTTTCTTCATTTCCGAGGAGTTAGAATAAGTGCCATATACCACTATAAATATCTTTGAAATGGCTATAGGACTAGCACTATTCATGCTCTTTCGAACATGGTACTTGTAAACAAAATTCCTTCAAAGATAGGCTATTAAGATAAACATCCAACACTCAACAAACAAACTAGATTGCCAACATTCAGTAAGTAACCAAGATATCAATGACATCATAAGTTTAGCACACTACTAATAAAAATAATAGGCTACCATTGAAATTAACATCACTTACTCAATGGAATCTCCTTGAACTTGACATCAATGACTAGACTTTGACATCAATAGCAACAACTGCCAACGCACTCAATAATATTCCCCTTTGGCATTGATAGCAACAACACCAGACATTGCTGGTCATTGATGGATTTGGGCTTGACTCCCCCTGTCAGGCTGAAGTTCCATTGCTTTCTCACTATCCCTCTTGCTTTCAGTTTCCAATGTCTTCTCATTCTCCTCTTTTGTTTGAAGTTCCAATGTCTGAACATTCTCCTCTTTGCTTTGAGGAACCAATGTCTGATCATTCTCCCCTTTCCTTTGATGTGCCAAAATGTCTAGTCATTCTCCCACTTTGATACCATTGGAAAAGGCCTTTAGTTTCTCCCCTTCATTTAGTATAATAGGTTATTTATTCTAATTGTTTCTAAACATAATGGTTATTTCTTCATAAACAAATTGATACCAATGAAAATAGGGCACAAACAAAACTTATGAGACATACAAATTTTCCATTTCATCATTCTTGTAGTGCACTCTACTCCTCCTAAACTTGTATCACACCTATTGATCTTAAAGCTTCCCCTTGATTTTAGTCTCTTTTCTTCTCTCTAACCTCATGGCATATAGTTATCCTTGACGCATTTAGACAACTACCCTCTTTTCCTGTGAAGAACTAGTGAAGAGATGAGTGAGACATAACTCCCAAAATTTTCCTCAAATACTCGAAAGGATCTCGAGAAAGAGGCTTGGTGAATATATTAGCAACCTTTTCCTTTGTTGAGATATACTCCAAACTCACAATCTAATTAGCCACGCGTTCTCTAAGAAAATGGTACTTTATTGGAATATGCTTGGCTTTGTAATGACGAAAAGGATTCTTGGATATACTTATGGCACTAGTGTTATCATATATAATGGGAATGGGTTAATCGTAAGTTACCTTCATTTCATGCAATGTTTTCTTCATCCACAAGACCTGAGTGTAACAAGAAGAAACTACTATGTACTCAACTCAGTAGTAGAAAGTGAGATATAAATTTTCTTTTTGTGCAACCAAGCCACCAAATAATTCCCTAGGAAGAAAGAACCACCACTTGCACTTTTCATATCATCTACACTTCCAACACAATCAACATCTGTGTATGCAATTAATGATAAGTTTTGACCCTTTGTATACCATAGAACAAATTCCATTGTGGCCTTTAAACATTTGAAAAGTATTTTTTTCTACTAATAGGTGACTTTCTTTAGGATATGATTGATACCTTGCAAAAACATCAACAACTTGCATTATGTCTACCCTTAAGTCTTTAAGGTACAAGAGGATCCCAATCATTTATATGCACATTATTTTATTTATCTATGGTGAGTCATCATATTTTCTTAGTTTACATCTAGTGACCATGAGACCACTGACAAGTGAACATTTTTCCATTCCAAAAATATTTAACATTTCTTTGAGGTACTTTCCATATGAAATCAACATACACTATGTTGATTGTATAATCTATAAGTTAAGGAAAAATGAGAGTTCACCAAGCATAGAGTTCCTCGGGATTTCCTGACAGTTGAAAACCTTCAGGATATTCTATAAAAACCTCTTCTCAAGTTCTCCATTCAAGAATGTTGATTTTACATCCATTTGATATACTTTAAAATTTATGTGACAAGAAAAGATAAAAACATTCTTATTGCCTCTAATATTTACATGAGGGTAAGAGTTCTTTGAAATATATTACTTCAACCTAAGAATAACCTTTACATACTAATATCCCCTTATTCCTAATGACTTGTCCTTCCTCATTTAATTTGTTCCTAAAGACCCATTTTGTGGCAATGACATTTTTATTTAGTGGTCTTGGAACTAATTCCCAAGTCTAGTTTTTCTCAATCTAATCTAGTTTCTCATTCATATATTTTATCCAATTCTTATCTTGGCTTTCATGAGAAAAATATTTTGGCTCAATCATGGATAACATAGGAATATGTGCTTGACTAGAAGTACTTATTAGCCTTCTAGTTTGAACTCCTGCTTCCTTATTCCCAACGATTTGATTTCTAGGTTGATTCTTTTGCACATACCTTGAGGGGGTTTTTGGGTGTGAGCAAGATGCTTCTCATTCTTCTTCTCTTGATTCCTCACGTGATTCATCTTCATATTTACTGCCATTTGTTGCACATATCTATTTTTCCTCTCCACCATGCCATTTTGTTGTGAGGTGTTTGTAATAAAAATTTGCCTTCTTATTTTGTGTTCTTAAAAAAAAATTCATCATATTCATTTGAATTAACTCCACACCCATCTCTGATCTTAGACATTTTAATTTATAATCAGTTTGGTTTTTAGCTAGGGATTTGAAGATTTGGAACTTTTCAAACACTTCAGACTTCTCCCTTAAGAATGCAACCCACATAAGCCCAGTATAATCATAAATGATCATCATAAAGTATCATTCACCACTTATGGTCTCATTTATTGAGGGTACACATAAGTCTATATGAACTAACTATAGAGGCCTAGTTGATGAGTTTTCCTTGGTTTTGAAAGGTACTCAAGCTTGTTTTTCGATTTTGCATGATTTTCAAATTGTTTTTCTTAGCTTTAAAATTGTTGGCAAGTCCCTTACAACTTGATTTTTTCTAAGATTCATAATATGGTCAATGTTTAAGTGTCCCAAACATCTATGCCATAACCAAGTCTCGTCAAGCTTCCCTAAACAACATTTCTCATTTTCCTCATTTAAAATGTATACATTAATTGGCATTATGATAGTCTTTTCCACTACTTTCCTAGTGTATGATGTTTTTATTTCACATCCTTTTGCGAAAGGTGACATCATACCCCTAGTCACACATTGAACTCACACTCAACAAGCTATGCTTGAGTCCATTTACAAAACGAATGTTCAGAGCCTTGCCTCTTCTATTGACCAAGCTAATTGTCCCTTTGCCCATGATCTTTCCTAATGAATCATTACCAAATGTACCATTGACTTCCTTATCTTCTCTTAATGACAATAATGTACTCATATCACTAGTAATATTTTGAAGAATCCAATGTCCTCATACCAATGGTTTTCTTGGTTTTGGGCATATACGACAATGGCAGATTCTTTGTTCTTTTCTTCCTTTTCCTTCTTTCATGTCTTGGGTTCTTCTTGATATTTTTGTCTCTATTTCCACTTGATTGATAAGATTATTTTATTTTATTTATGATCTAGTTATTTCTAATACAGACTCTACAATTTACAACCTTATGTCCAAAATTTGTATATGAATAGCGATTAACACATAAAAGATTTTGGTACCTAGGGGCAATTTTCCTTTGAAGATACAATTTTGTAATTATTTGATGGCTTTCTCTTTGATGGGGATAAGGATTTTGTTGATTTCTGTTGGCTTGTATGGGCCTGACCTAGGTTTAGAGGTGATTTAGCCAAGAAAATCCCAGTACTATTAGCCCTTTCGGCAATAGTCCGTGGAGCGTGGATTGAGGTCTCACCCGAAGTAGTATGGGAGGGTGCTAGAAGTAGGTTTCCGCACCCTAGGGATGTCTGATGAGCTTCTGGAGGTCCACAGTTTGACCTTGCATGTATGTCACTACGCGCACCTATTAGTCCCTCACAACCTGTGATGCTGCTTCCACACAGACCTACTCATGGTGCGACCCGTATTATACCCAAGTTCATTGCTATTTAATCTGTTATTTCCTGATTACTCAACTTATTTGTGTAAGACTAGTGATAGTTAATAGAATATCCAACAATCATATCAGTGCGCGTGATAAACCGAACAATATAAATGTAAAGAAGGAAATACACAAGTAGATACATAGAAATTGGAATAAACTTCTCTTTATTATTCTTTGATCAAGATTACAGACTCGACACCGCCCTGCACACTCAGCTACAGGGGTCTGTGCACTCAGTTGCGGACTCTGCCAGGCCTCTGCTCACTCAGCTGCAGAGCCTCTTCCTACTACTATGACCCAATACCCTTAGAATCTTACTCTATGCTTGAACCATGCGTATTCATCTATCTCTACAATTCGTTCTCTTTATAAATTAGAGCCTCGCTCTATTTATACAATCCCATGACCATGGGTAGGCTGACATGACATTACATTACTTTACAATACTTAGGTCGGAAAACCCTATGACTCATCCTATACTTCGCGCTCCGCGCCCGTAATTTGCGAAGTCTTACAATACATTTGACCAAAACTTGGGCTTTGAGCCCCAAAACATGCTGTAAGGGGATTCCATGCCCAACAGGCCCCCAACACAATCATCGTGACTCGTCCCAAGTCACTCTGTTGGTGCGACGATCTTGGTGCGGAGTCCCTCCAACTAGTCCCAATGGCTTGAATGTCGGCAATGCACTGAGTTGCTACCTACTATACTTGCTACATTCTTGCTTCTAAATCATCCACTTCTAAATTGTGTCCTTACCTTGGTACCGTCATCTATTGCATGTGTTTATAGTCCCGCGCCCTTGTCCAGCTCCTCGGGTCGCAAAGATTGGACTGCGGCCGGTTAGTCAGAGAGTCAACCCACCCATGTAGGGTTTCAAATGACTGTCATTTACTTTGCCTGGGAAGGGTTCTCAATTTAGTTTGACTAGCTAGACCACACCTCCGTATGTGACCTCCTTAACCACATATGGTCCCAGCCAATGCATTCTGAATTTGCCCAAAAAATTTTCAAACCTGCTGTCATACAGTAGCACTAAGTCGTTTACCTTGAAGGTGAACAACTTGATATGGTGGCCATGCCAGGCCTTCTCTTGCTACTTTTGTACCTATTGATGAAATCCATCAGAAACCGCTCTTCCTTGAGTTATTCTAATTGCGCAGCCTTTCTTCTAGAGCTTCGCGGTCCATCATGCCTGTGAGCACTGTTATTCACAGACTAGGTACGATGTATTCCATCGGCATGACAGCTTCCATGCCATAGACCAACCGAAAAGGTGTCTGTCCTATCAATTTCTTGCACGTTTCCCTGTACACCCATAAGACGACATGTATGTGCAGGTCCCAGTTGTTTTGTTGCGCGTTACATACTTTGGTCAGTGAAGTCTCTAGTATTTTGTTGAATGCGTCTATTGTCCCATTGGCTTGTGGGTGGTACGATGTACTTTTCTGATGATACACCTAGAACTCTTCTGTGAGCACGCTAATGTTTCATTCAGGAAATGTGTTCCGCAATTGCTCATTAAGATTTTCAAACAACCAAATTGTGTCAACACGTTTTCGAACAAAAACTTCGCAACTGTAGTAGTCGTGCAGTCCTTGACCGGCCCCGCTTCTGCCCATAGTGTCAAGTACTCCGTCGCGGTGATGATGTAGCGCACACCCATCTTTTCGTGAGGTTTGATCGGGTCCACAAAGTCGATTGCCAATTTTTCAAACGACTGCAGTGTCATCTAGGGATTTAGTATCATCTCATCCCTTCGTGATGGTTTTCCAATCCTTTGACATATATCGTAGGCCTTACAGTGCGCTTTCGAATCCTGGTGCAGGATCGACCACCATAACCCTGCACGAAGAATATTTTATGTGGTTGTGTGTCTTGCATAGTGTCCTCTTGCACCGCCCCCATGTGCTTCCACGAGGATCTGACCTCGTTCAAACTCAGCTACGTATCTTTGCAATATCTCATCGTTGCCCATCTTGTAGAGGTTCCCCGCGATGATAGAAAAGTCCGTCGCACACACCACCAATTCCTTCTTCTATTGGACTGAGTATTTCTTCGGCGCAGTCCCTGTTGTTAGAAAATGGATTATATGTTTGAAGTGTCTGTCCACGACGCACACTACAAAGAGTTGTGCATCAAGTAGTCCCTCCTCCAAATTTGTGGGTTCCTCGCCCGTCTCAATTCATGACAAGTGATCTGGCCCTGCGTTTAGGCGTCCCGATTTGACTATGACCTAAAATTCATATTCTTGAAATAGTAAGAGCCATCTGCATATGTGCCCCCCTAACATAGGCTTATTCACCAGGTATTTCAACGTGGAATGGTTAGTATACATCTTGAAATATCCCCCGAGTAAATAGTGTTGGTATTTTTGGAGCGCATACACCATTGCCAACCCCTCGTGCTCAATGGTAAAGTATTTCTTTTCTAATTGGATAATCTTCGACTCAAAAACGCGATCAGGTGATCCACACCCTTCGCGCCCTCCTATGTGAGTATGGCTCCCAATGGGATACACGATGCATCAACATGTACATGAAATTCCACATCCCATTTTGGGAAGACCAGGACTGAAGCGGAGGCCAGTTTCCCCTTCAGGACATCCAAAATCTTCATGCAATCATCATTCCAGCAATATGTAACATCTTTTTTCAATAGATTTTCCATTGGCGCAGTTATTTGGGCATAAATTTTGATGAACTCCCTATAGTATCCAGTGTGTCCCAAGGTAGCGTGCAGTTGTTTAACACTTCGCGGTTCTTCCAAATTTAGGATAACGACAATCTTCATAGGGTCCACCACTAGTCCTTGTTTGCAGACCACATGTCCCAGTAGGTTTCCAAAGGGAACAAGGAATGTGCATTTCTTAAGGTTCAACGCAATTTGGTGTCGGCGATAAGTATCCAACATCAAGCGTAAGCTTGCTACATGGTGCTTAACTAATCCAAAGACAATCCAATCATCTAGATAGACCTCCAAGAACTTGTGGATGTATTCTTTGAACGTGGCCACCATGATGTGTGAAAATATAATTGGCATGTTCTTCAGTCCAAACAGGATAACAGTGTATTGAAAGTAGCCCCATTTTGTTGAGAAGGTCGTTTTTCTCCTATCTTCCGGTGCGATTTTGATCTGATGGTACCCTGAGAACCCATCCATGAACGAGTATGCTTCCTGACCACCAACATTCTCTAGTACTTCATCTGTGAATGGTGTTGGGAATGGATCGTGTACATAGGCACCGTTCAACTTCCTGAGGTCTACGCATATTCTTATTTCATGCTTCTGTTTTTTCTCCTATACTACCATAGGACTCACCCAGTCGGATTCTTCCACTGGTTCAATAATTTTTGTTGTGTGCATTTTGTCTAATTCGTCGCGGACCTTTTATTTATACTTTGGATTCAAGCGGTAAGGCCGCTACTTAATTGGTTTCGCATCGGGTTTCAGGGTGATCTTAATCATCCCTAAATCGCCAATGATCCCTTTTAAGTCCGTAATTTTGGTCATGAACAAGTCTTGGTATTCGCAGAGTAACTCAGCGACCTTATCCACCGTGGCATCGTCCAAATAGTCCCCAAGCATTACGTATTTTGGCTCCGCCTCCGTTCCAATGTTGAACTGCTTCATATTTAGCGGCGTGGTGATGTCGGGGTCTTCAAGTGATGGTCCGCAAATCTTGTGAAAACCTTCCGTTTCTGAAATGTTAATGTTTTGTGGGTCCTCATCATCCTCCTCAACATTTATGTTATAACAGTCTAGTGCACAGCTCAATTGTGTTGCCCATTCTGGCTGATGTACTTCCATTGGCTCCTGGGGTATTTTGAAGATAACTGCTTTTACTTCCTGTAGCACATCATCAACAGTATCTCACCAACGATCTTTAAATGTGAAGGTTAACAGAAATCCCTCGCGCAATCCCATTCGCTTATTCCATGGTGGAGCTCCGTCTTAGTATACCAATTCATGGGTATGACACCCAAGGTATTATAGAATAAATGTACCCATTCAGGCTGTGGCTCTTTCCTGTAGACCTTGGTCCATTTCACGAGGTGTGTGTGTGTGGATCATCGCGTCTGTCATATCTATCTACTAGCCGTATCTGCAGTTTCCAAAATCATAGGTGCATCATTCGTCTGCATCCACGGAAATCCTCAAAATTTCCTTGGTGCGTACCCCACCATGGTGCGAGCATCGCGTGTAGTGCCCACTTCAGCGCATTGAACCACTGTTGTTCTGGTATAGCTCTTTCAAATTTGCTCAAGAATTCATCCAACGCTATCAACCTGTTATATGTCGGCAAATCCCTTGATTTTGTTGTCACGCAACGCAGTGATCTAACCATCATGTTGCAATTAAGCGTTATTACTTCGTGTAGCTGATTTTGCCATCATTCTATCTCTTTGTCTAAATCGGAGGTGCAGGAGCTTTCACGCTCCCACAAAATCCTTCCATCTGCAGTCAGATTCGCCCAATCCTCTTCTCGCATAGTTATCTTATAAATATAATCGAGATCATCATCACTATCGTCGTTGCGCACTGGTTCAATGTATTGTGCTCCTTCGGCTGGATCTAGAAGTACTAATACGCGCAGTGAATTTTTCTCAAAGATCATTTTACGCTTCTTCAAATTTATGACTCCGTTCATATTGGTGGCCCAGTCTATTCCTAGTAGCACGGGGTAGGGATTACTGTCATCGACAATCTCTATCACTTCAAAATCTGCCTGCGCGCTCGCACCTTCAATATCTATTGTTTCCCCTTGCAATCTTCGCATGGGCAAGATCTTCTGTTGGTTTTCCATTCGTAAATGAATAGGAGACCATTACACCGCGGCTCTACCCATGCATTCCCATGTTTGTTTTGGTAGTACATTCTCATCTGATCCCAGACCCAAGATTACCTGATCCATTTCATACTCGTCAATTTGCGCAGTCAACCTCATTTCCCTTCCTATGCACAATGCATGTTTTCCAAGTTTCCGGACCACACGCGGTTCTCCTGACCCCGTGCACCTAGTGATAAGTTCTTGTAGTCCTTTGACTACCTTGCTATCGCGTAGTAGTTTCATGCATGTATCCAGAAAGGTAGTGATCATTGAAGGATCTATTCCGAGTTCTAATTGATCCTTACTACGTGAAGTGGAGGCCTCTGTGAACCTCTTCTTAGCTTCCATGAATGTCTCCTTCACACGTTCTAAATCAAATTCAGGTTCCTTAGTAGGAGCCTTGTGAACCCACACACTTTCTACTGGTTTCTTACCTTTATCATCGCCAGTGGTCATACCGCTCCTGAGCATCATGTTTCATTCAGGTCTTCTTCGTGAGGCTCAGACATCATCATCTGCAAATTCTGACTTGGAGGGGGCTGAAGTACCCCTTTTTCGTGCAATCTCGCTATCAGTGTAGGGTAGTCTTCTGCCTCATGATCAAAATAAGTATAATACAAACATGATGTCCTCATCAGGTTTGTACAATCACGAGCATAGTGCCTTAGCCCTTCACAATTATAACGAATTAATTTTTCGCGATCCCTTCCTGGTCCCATTCCACCTCGACCTCAACTGCACCCTTGAAATCCAGTGTGCGCCATTCCTACATTCAGGTCGAGGGTTAGTGTTTTGGTCTGTACCATGTAGGCAGGGGTCCGATCCATCATTAGTTTGTAGCTTCTATAGGTGCGCTCATCATGGCCTACCGACTTGCAGAAGTTGCAAAACAATTGTTGGGACGTCTACATATATTTCTGCAATAGATGACAATTATCCGTAGTGTGTTTTTCTCCTATCTGACAGATCACACACCATAATGCAGGTGTCGTGCTCGGTCCTATCTGTGCCTAGGTCTTAATGGCATTGGCCGTCCTCCTTCCAAGTAGTTCGCGAACACTGGACAATGGTCCTTGTCATGCCCCTGGCCTTTACATTTTATGCACCATACCTCCTCGCGCGTCTTCGGCTGAGGTGTCCTGTCCTATTTCAAACTTTGCATTTCCAGACACAAATTTTGAAATTGCACATGGATTTGTGGGACTCCTAGACCAGGGTCTTGTATAGGGGTTTCATGCAATCTCATCGCCATTTCTAAAGCTTTGGCCTGGGTGGAAAGTTTTTGTTGTGACAACACCGTCCTTAAGTGCGTTGTCAGTGATGCTACAAACCATGTGCGGTGTTTTCCATCCATCAACATCATGTTGGCTTCGCCAATAATACCCTTTAGTCTTTGGTCTAGATCCTAGGGGGTCTTTCCCAGGAGCATCGTGATCTCCTTAAACCCGAAGATTGATTGTGTTTCCGACTTTGCCCTGCTAAATTCCCTGTTCAACGCAGCTTGGATCTTTGTGATTCCTATGTTTGGATGGTCATTAGAATGCTTGATGTACCATGCTAATGCGCGATCCTACAACGCGCTTACTAGTGTAGCCTTCCTAATATTGTCATCTGTGACGCCTTGTGCTCCCATACTTCTCTTACCACAAGAATTGGTCCGGATCTTCATTCCATACTCCTCTGAATACCGATAGTTTGATCACACTTGCCATACTAAACTGTGGTGGTGGCAGAGGTGGGGTGGGTGGAAATGGAGGTGCAGAGGGTGAGACGGGTGGCGGTGTGGGTGGAGGTGGTAAATGTGGAATGCGCTACCTTATTAGACTGATTGCGCTTCTCGAAGAAACTTTTGCAAGCTCTTCCTCACTTTCTCATGAGGGGGAAATTAAGGGTTTGGTTTCCAATTCTTCACTACTTCCGCTTCTGTATATCTTCCCACTTCACATAGTTCTAAACATTAATTTATTCGCATAACCTGCTTTTCACACAATAGCATCTTAATCCAAGTATTCAAAGATTTAATATACTTACCTCGCGGTCCCTTGAGGAAATGTCACTCCGCCTCACTATAGCTGACGGATGTATCTACCGTGAATTCAGTGATAAATCCTCCTATAACTCGGTCGAGCCAATGGTCCACAGCTCGCGCGATCTTATCTCTTGACGCATCTAGTCTGCGCACTAATTCTGAAGTCCACATGATTGGTTTGTCGAGCCTACACCTTCCTTGACTGTCTGCTAGCTTCACGATCCACTCATACAACTTAGAAGGAAAGGATACAAAGAAAATTTCATGGATTTCCGTATACAAGTAGCACTCCAACCACTATTCCTTAGTCACTCACCAATTTCTGTTTTCCTGCGTCGCGAACTCCTAAATCTTCTTATCTACCCACTCTTCAATTTATTTCTTTGTTGGATTCCAGTAGCATGACATCAGACATCCCTTATGCAGATCCTAGTCCCGGGAACGGAACCATTTGTTGGCTTGTATGGGCTTGACTAGGTTCAGAGGTGATTTAGCTAAGCAAATCTCGGTACTATTGGCCCTTTCAGCAACAGTCTGCGGAGTGCGGATTGAGGTCTCACCCAAAGTAGTATGGGAGGGTGCTAGAACCAGGTTTCCGCACCCTGGGGATGTCTGATGAGCTTCTGGAGGTCCACGGTTTGACCCTACGCACACGTCACTATGTGCACCTGTTAGTCCCTCACAACCTGTGATGTTGCTTCTGCGCAGCCCTACTCGGGGTGCGACCTGTATTATACCCAAGTTCATTGCTATTTAATCTGTTATTACCCAATTACTCAACTTATTTGTGTAAGACTAGTGATAATTGACAGCATATCCAGCAATCATATCAGTGCGCGTGATAAATCGAACAATATAAATGTAAAGAAGGCAATACACAAGCAGATACACAGAAATTGGAATCAACTTCTCTTTATTATTCTTCGATCAAGATTACAGACTCGACATCGCGCTGCACACTCAGCTATAGGGGTCCGCGCACTCAGCTGCAGACTCTAGAAGGCCTCTGTGCACTCAGCTACAGAGCCTCTTCCTAATACTACAATCCAATACCCTTAGACTCTTATGCTATGATTGAACCATGCATATTCATCTATCTCTCCAATTCACTCTCTTTACAAATTAAAGCCTCGCTCTATTTATACAATCCCATGGTCTGCGGACCATGGTTAGGCCGAAATGACATTACATTACTTTACAATACTTAGGGCGGACAACCCTATGACTCATCCTATACTTAGTGCTTTGCGCCCGTAATTCGCAGAGTCTTACAATACATTTGACCAAAACTTGGGCTTTGAGCCCCAAAACATGCTGTGGGGGGATTCCATGCCCAACAATTTCTCTCTTGATATTTGTGGTTTTTCGAATTGTTGTAGTTTACCCTCTTTTATTGATGTCAGTTTTTATTAATCCCTCTTATTACCTTGATGTTATTCTCTTTTCTTCATTGCTACTAGAAATGACCATCATTTCCCTTAATTGTCTCACTATCATTCACTTTTCTTTGATGTTGTTGTTCATTATTATTTCCTTGAATTCCATGGTTGTGACATCCTTTTAGTGCTCCAATGAAGCTGGTTGGTTCTTTGACTTCTAGTTTCTTTCTGCTTGTCTCTCCTTCATATCCCAAACCAATCATGATGACGGGATATCTCTGAACACTCAGGATCTCATTTAACTAGTTAGATATTTTAATAAAATTTAGATATAGGTTGAGCTATTCCAGATTATTTTCTAATTTTTTCCATGGGAGACTGCCTCTTCCTCTAGATTTTCACATTCCTTTCCCTTTTCTTTTATTTGTTATAACAAAGTGTCTTCAATTATTTTCTTCCTCTAACTCTACTTTCAACAGGAGTGATGAACTTTCGAATTTGTGCTCTTCTCTTCCATACTTAATCAATAACTCTTTTTTCTTCTTATTCTTTTTCCCGAGCCTTTGTATTTCTTCTAAGGCATTTACTAGTTCTCCTTCAAGATCTACTACAACTTCTTCTTGTTCTAAGTCATAAACATCTTTCATTCCATAATCTTTCTTTCCATATCATATTTCTAAGGCCGAGCATGAAATCATTTTTTATTTTTTCATCAAAGGGTTTCTCATACTCATCCTTTGAGGAGTTGTTGTCCTCTTGGGTGTAGAATATATTCTTCTTGAAGTTATTTTGTTGACACTCCTATACTTGTTCTTTTATTTATTATTGTATCCATTATTTTCTTTCTTGTGTGTACATTTAGATGCATTATGACCCAATTTTCCAAAATTACAACATTTGAAGGGAAACTTACCTTTGTACTGTCTAGATCCTCTTTTCAATCTTCTAACAAACTGGGATTCTTCTTCATCTGATCCATAGCTTGAGAATTCTTGATCATATTTGGTCTTCTTATCAAATTTAAAGGTTTCTCCCTTTGATGTAGATATTCCTTTTGAGGTTCTCATTTCATAGGATATAAGTGTTCCATGTAATTGATCTAATGATAACGTGTTGAGATTTTGCATATCCTTAATTGCTAATACTTTGGCATTAAATATATTAGGAAGAGATCTCAATGCCTTTTGAACTACAAAGAAATCATCCACATGTTCATTAAGACCTCTTCTGGTGTTAATTATTTCATCCACATGAAGAAAGAATTTGGCTATGTCCTCATCCTCATTCATATTTAGTGATTCAAATTGCATTATATAGACTTGGAGTTTAGCCTTCTTCACTTTGCTATCTCCTTCACAACAATTCATTATCTTGTCCCATATTTCTTTTACTGTATTACAATGCATGAATTTAAGAAATTCAAATTTAGGACATTCACTTAGGATTGAATTCACTTGTTTAGCATTATAAGAAAAGTCTAGCTTATCATCTTTCAAATAATACATTTGGCTTTTTATATCCACTCAATACTGCATTCCAAGTGTTTACACCAAGGGACATTATGTAAGTTCTCATTCTTACCTTCCAAAAATCATAATTCATTCCAATGAATATAGTAGCTTAGTTGGTGAAACTCCCATCCTGGCTAGCCATGTTTCAGATCTACCTTCCAGTTGTTAGACTAATGATGAAGGAACCTACTATAATACTAGTTGTTAGAAACCAAGAAAATTTAGAGGTGGGGGGCGGGGGGGTGGGGGGCGCGGGTGGGGGGTGGGGGGGGTGGGGGGCACGGGTGGGGGGTGGGGGGTGAATCAATATTTTAAAACTTTTAACAATTATTTAGCCAATTAAACACATTAAACAATGCAAAAATTCACTAATCACATAAATTTTTAACACAATATTTATGTGGAAACTCATATGGGAGAAAACCATAAATTCTTTTTTATTATGATGTAAATGCAAGCATCAACTCTAAATTACATAAAATTATGTAGGCACCAACCTACATGAGGCTCTAACCTCCTTTTCTTTGTAAGCACCCACTTGCTGGAAGCATCAACTCCCTAATATTTACAGACACCTATATAAAGCAAAATAACCCCCTATTATGTAAGCAACTACTTTCCCTGCCTATCAGATCCCTTATTTCGTACATTTTTAAACTCAAATATGAGTCTATTTAAGTGAAATATAACTGACATAACTATTATATCTCAGATCTGAATATATTATGTGATCTTTGTTCTACAACACCCTACTTCTCACTAGTTCTTTGATTCAATTAAAGTTCCTCACCACTGCAACATCTTCAGATTAAACCTAAGAACAAAGTCCCCAATTCTTCTCATAATGATGCTTGCAACTATGCTATTCCAAATGGTTGGATAGCCCTTGCATTGGGTCCTTAATCCAAGGATTTGGCTTGTTTTAAACATACCAAATTCTAGCTCGATCCAAAATCTCAATGTTACATGGCCTTTTTTTCCTTTAGACACCGAAAATGCAAAAAACACCAAATTTTTTCAAGACCAAAAACCCTTGTAAAACAAGTTCCTAATGTGAATCCCAAGCACTCACCACATCATCATTTTTCCCCCTTTTATGCCATGTCACTTCCACACATCACTCATAAAAGGGGCCCCTGGACACCCAAAAAATTTAAATCCACCTACCACATGTCATGACCATAGGGTGTCTGTTATAGTGAATAATGAAAATATGGATAGAAAAATTAACCTCTCAAGTTTTCCTAGAAACCCAAGACATACATGATAACGCATCGACTATTCTAGAACATGACCCATTCAACAATGCAATAAGAAATAAAATATTGACAAGGTAATGCTAAGGGAGAACCGACTTGTCCTCACGTATAGATCAATTGGAGCTGTTAATGTAGCTGAGAAGTGCTCCTACCTAGTGTTCAAAGTGTAACTAGTATTGGTCTTCATAATTATTGATTAGCTCATGACATGATGTAATTCTTATGTACTTGTCAAAAAAAAGAAAAAAAAATTATTGTAAATATCAAAAGCTTTTTCTTTTTTTTTAATAAGTACGGGTTTCAAGCTCTATTTATTTTGTTTATAGGTCAAAGAACCCATTGAATGCTTCTAGTTTTTTCCTCGTCATCATGTATTAGACCCTTCTTGGGCTCTTTATGTAAAGAAAGAAAAATATTTTTGTATAAAAAATGGGTTTTGGTCCCTCCACCAAGTTTTGCTAGCTTCCTGCCAAGTTGGCCTCGATGAAGGAATGCATCCTTTCTTGAAGGATATTTATTGGTAGAGGTTTTGACCTATTGTGAGGTGATCCCAAGAAATATTCAATTTGTAGCTTTAGGTGAAGAATGAAGTGCGAAGAAGACAAGGAAAAGAAGGAAAAGTTCAAACATGAAGGAAGAAAGATCTTAACAAAATAAAGTATCTAAAATGTTTATCATTTCTGCACACACGTGCAAAAGGTCTGAGGTATACTTGTGAGTTTTAGGGCTGAAGGTACAATCCAAAGTTTAAGAGATAAGTAGGAAGGTTGAGTTATGATTTGGAGTAGATTTGCTTTGACTTAAGTTGACTTTGGATGGTATAAAGCTTGTTGACTTATGCATCTTTGCCTTGATGAAGCAAGAATGGTTGGAAGGATGACTTGGTGGATGGAGGAGGTCTTGTTGTTGGTCTAGTGGTCTTTTTTGTCTCATTTTGAATTGATTCATGAAGAAGAAGAGAATTTTGGTTGGGTTTTCCCTTAGGAGAGGGGTTTTGCCTTGTCTGAGAACCTACACACTTTGTCTTTTGTTGTTTTGATCTTCATGAATTATATTTTGGTAGTTACTTGATGAAAACAAGTTAAAGAATAAATTAAGAAGATAATATGAATACAAATACATCACAAGTAATTATCAAATATAAGAAAAACTTTTTGCTTTTCTAATTTTCTAATAGCTAGCTTCAAAGACTTATCCTATACACAAAGTAAACCAAAATAAAAACTTTCACAACATCAATATCACCAATCAAAGTTACAATAAATAAACAATTAAACATCCTGAATAAACCATTGTAGCATGAGCTTCCAAATAGCCATTAGTTATAGCATAATAGAAATAAAAATTGAATAATTATTTGGAAGGAAGAAAAATCTGCACACACACACACACACACAAACACACAGATACACACACACACACACACAGACACACACACACACACACACACACACACACACACACACACACACACACACACACACACACACACACACACACACACACACATAAGGAGAAGGAGGATTACAACAATATGTTGAAGTTGCAACGTCACCTCATCTAGCTCCTAGATCTAATACTCTCTCTCAATGATGATCTCGACAATGTAACAATGTTCTTAATTTTGATAATTTTCTCAATGGCCAAGCTCTCAATTTATATGTAAATGGAGGCTATGAAGCTTGTTAGTTTCTCTCTGCTGAAAATTAGGAAAAAGATTTAGGTGGATGACGTTTCCTCACGTAAAATATTTTAACCACTTTTAGGTGCTTTGTTTGAATAGGAAAAATCTTAGGTGGATGACGTTTCCTCACGTAAAATATTTTAACCACTTTTGGGTGCTTTGTTTGAATAGGAAAAAGATAGAGATGAGGTTGAGGTGATCAAATTCCACCATGGAAGAGTTTCCTTATGTGAATGAGAGTGTCACAATGAGTTAACTCAAGCTTTTACGCTTGTGACTGGGTGATATTTTGGTAACATGGGCTAGCTAAAGAAGCATAGAATTATAGACTAGGGTAACAAAGGATGTATAATAAGTGACCAATGTTAAAACACACTCTACTAAGTACTAAGGGTGTGTTATAGTCGTAAATGGGTCAGAGAAATAGGTTAACTTCAACCAAAGGCACAATGATCTCCTTTGAGTTGATGAGGAGGTATTTTTAGTGATAAAAAATTCCCCCTAAAGTGTGAGGTCAGAAAAGAAGGCAAAGACTGAAATACTTTATAAAAAAGTCAAGGAGAGAGAATAATTAGAGTGTTGGAATGGAAGGAGGGTTGCAAGCAACATCAAACATATGTCACACATAAATCATGTCTTGAATTAGGCATTCCCATGATCAATGAGATGAAGCATAAAAATAAAATGTGGATCCATATAGAGAATGATAGATCATGCCACCAACAAGTACAATGTGGATATATGTTGCAGTGTAGTTAGTATGATATAAGTTGTCTCTAGAAATAAAATACATGGCTTGGGAGAGGAAACAAGGTTGAGTGATGTAAACCTATTCCCAAGGTCTTAGCCACCATCCTAAAATGACATAATTCTACACATGAAAATGAATAAGCTAATGTCAAAAATGTGATAATTCATATGATTACTGGTTAATAATGAAAACCATTAACAGACATAAGTAGGGCCACCGATAAGGATGATGGTCTCCAAGATTCCCAGTACAATCTAGCGAGTGTGAATGAATGATTTGAGATCAAACACGTAAGATTTCTCAATTGGGAGTCAATAATGAAAACCCCTGATCAAACGCACGAAAACTTGCCACTGATGATCAAACGCACGAAAACTTGCCACTGATGACGAGTCCCACATCAATCAAAATGAAATGATAATAAAGTGATTTATTTTTTGGTGATCCAAAACAACAAGGAAGACTGAATCAAGAAAGATGGACACATGAAAAATAAAGTGGTTGATAAGGCTCACAGATAGTAGACAATCCCTTGAACACTGAAAGACATGACACCAAGGAGACCGAGCAGCATAGAATCAATAACACAAGAAAGAGCAGGATACAGGGATGTAGAGACATTGGGATATCAAGACAAGACACAAAATATGGTAGGGTTCAAAGAGCAGTTGAGATCTGAGAACAGGTGAATATGATGGATAAGTGTCATGTTCATGGGGTAGACAATAGATTGTTGGTATAATTTTTTTGACTCTTATAGATATCAATGACTGTTATTTCTTCCATTTTTTTTCCCATTCTGTTTAGGTTTTATGAGTCTAGAAAGGGTGAACTTGACAATCTTTTCACATTTAGAGAGTTTTAAAAGAGATTAAATAAGACTCCAGGAGGGATATTTGTCATGGTTGATGACCGAGTGTGACAAAGATATAATAATATATATGACATAGATCATTTTCTGTAGTTATCCCTTTGAGTTCAGATAAAGAGATAAATATATTCTCAATAGATGTTAACCTCATTTTGTTACAAGTACGAGGGAGAAAAAAGTAATCTCAACATTCTTCATAAATTTTGTACAAGTCAGACAAAGAAAACACAAGGTATCTTTTTTATATTGGCGAGTGAGAAAAAGATAGAAAAGTAATGGCTCGACCTTGGTTGTGGAAGTTTTATGAGCTAGAAGAAGTAAAATCAAGGTTTTTTTATTTTAAGAGCAAGAAAAAAACCATAAAAGGAATGCTCTTCTTTATTCGTGGGATTTTTAGGATCATGAATAAGTAAACTCATTTTTTTTTGGATTTACGAGCGAGAAAAAGATGATAAAATAAATTCTCGAGACCTATTTTGATAGATAGGTTGCCTAAGTTTCCTTCCGAGTATAACTCTTGAATAATAATTAAAGAGGAAGGAACAATCTAAAGTTGTTCAAGTGGCATGTTTTGTAGAGGTATCGAATTAAGCTTAGATGGAAAAGAGATTGAAACAATATGGTGGAACTCATCTCAAGGCCACTTAGCAAGAGACAGGATCTCCGTAATAGCATTGTTAGAAGGACAGATAATGTCAAGAATATCAGTGGAGGGAGCTTAAGTGCAAAAGTCCAAAGGACCATGGCCCCCAACCAAGGAAGGAAGAGATTTAGATGTAGATTGAATAACTTGATAAGCTAGTTCTGCTGGTGAAAAAAAAAACTGTTCTCCAAATATTCAATGGTGGGATGGGTCAGGATGATCCATGGATCCATATTAGATCTAGGAGGTATAATAAAGACCATTAAATATTGATAGGAATTTTAGGAGGTGGGAAAGGGAAACACCCCAAAAGAGAGGATCCCTTCAAATGACCAAATCCAATGCTAACATAAGTTTCAAGAGTACCACCCACTAAAGGAACATTTCTATGGGTCGATAGTTGAAAGTCTAAGGAGAAGAAATATGGTCTATAGTCATGATTTTTCCTTGGTGAGGAAAACAAATGAATCGAAAAATTGACGAGACAATGGATTTCATGGCATACGTCAAACTATGCTCCAAAAAAAGGTTGTAATTGAGTGAATGATCAATAACTTCAATATCGACCGTGAAAGTCTTCTCCCCAAGAGTAATGGGAAAAATAGTGAGATATCCCTTAGGGATGAAAGTATGGCCATTAAAATCTTTCAATGAATTATATGGTGGCGTAAGTGTAGGGGAACCCAGGGTGAGCCAACAAGAAGTATCCATTATAGAAGTGGATGCACCTTCATCAATGACCATAACATGAATGGATTTTCCTTTCGCTTAAACCTCCACTTGAAAGGAAATTTGGTGTGAGAGGAAAGGTGTACTCTTGTCCATGTCCAAGATGACTAGATTGGAATCCAAGGGGTGGAACCCTCCTATAGAGAAGAGTAAAACTTTACGTTTTGCTAAATAAGCATGTATGACTTCAAGGGTGGACATAGCACAAGGAGCATGCATGAGATCTTCTATAATATTGTAGTTTTGGGCAACATGGGTAGAAGGATTATGTGTAGTTCATTGAAGCGTCCCTTTGGGGGGGATTGAATAACATGGTCAACAATAGGTATCTTGATATGAAGATCGTTAGGCAAAGGAAGAGTATAGGTCGATGGGGTATCCAAAGTTTTTGGGATGGGGTTACCATAATGTTTTGGCTTTTGAAAATTGGTTATCTAATCAAGGGCATAAACAATAGAGTATCCTTCTCCTAGTGGAGGAGGATGGGGACCTCAATTGCTCCCATGTGGAGGGGGAGGTGGATTCACAAATATATGTTTCTATTTTTACTGCTCCTGGGAAGCAAAAGGGTTTTTTAAGACAACAAGAGACTGAGAAGTATCTTTTTACACAAGGAAATCAAATTATGCACTCTTGAAGGTGAGGGAATTTATAGTTTAAATGTTCCTCAACACAAATTTTTCAAGGAAACTTCACAATTTTCTCTTTCTGTGAGCTAGAATTAGTAGTAGTAAAGATTTTTGCATTTGAGTGTTTTGAGCAGGTGGGTATTCCTTAGATGGAGAGGTATTTTTCTTTTCATCGAGTTACTATGTAGATTGCACAGAGTTAATCACAATGGATGGAGCAGTAGTGTGAGTAGATGTAGTTGAGTTGGGGATAGTAGTAATAGTTAACTAGGAAGTTTGTTTGCTCAATTGTTTGACAACGGTTTTAGAGGAAACATCAATGAGACTGTCAGTATGAGGACCAGGTTGCTATGTAATGAGAGTATTGGAGGTATGAGGAGCATTATGGATAAGGTTGTAAATCATACCTGACTAAGAATAAATGATATCTAAGTGTTGGGCATGATGAACGACTTGGTCTTCAATGATGGATTTAGAAAAGGAAACATCCTTCTCAATAGGAGGTAGGAGAGACTTACATAACCAATTAGCTAGTAAGTAATTAGGAATAAAGTCTTTTACTAGCCTCCGCCTCCATCGCAATTCAGGGATGTGATTAGAGATGTGGGTGGAAGTGTTATGGTGCAAGGTAGTCAAGAGTTCGGTTCTAGTTCCATAACAGATCAATAATTGAAATTGTTTTAAGAACTCCATGGTGAGGGTATTAAAGTTATCAATAGAAGCACAAGGTTGTTCAATATACCATTTGGCTGCATTTCTAGTTAGGGTGCATGGGAAGAGTCAAAGTTGTATACTATTGTCAATAATTGAGTTAAAAACACACCAAAGGTGGTAAGTAGTGACATGTGTAGCTTGATCATCTCCCTATTTTCCCTCCCACTTAGGAATTCTTGTAGGAATCTTATACAGGATTGGATGCCAGAGCAAGTTACGACTGATGGGATCATTGGTCAACTAGTATAAATATGATACATAAAGAGTAGCCAGGAACGACAATGGAGTAGGTATTTCCATATCAAACCATGGAAGAGTCGAGCAACTAGAGGGACCATAAGGCCCTCCCATCAAGGGTTTCTATAAGGGTACGTAGATTTTGAAGGATAGTAATTTCATTAAGGTGGTGATGGAGTTGTATACACTATTAGGTCGTAAGGCGTGCCCCTAGTATGAGGAAGGCTACCAATGAACTGGTTTCCCTTAGGATAGAAATTTCCCCTAGTAGGTAATGGTGGTTGAGTTGGGAGGCCCCAATGAGACACAATAGGTTTGGAAAATGCAACACTGTTATCCACATAAGATAGAATGGGTTAAGAACCTAGAACCAATGACATAACCACTAACAGGAAAGACATCAATCAAAGAATTACCTGGTTATACCAAAGGTTGCATGGGGGTAAGTGTGCCCCTAATGGACAGATGTATGCTCGAAACATTCTCCCCACTCTATGGAGGAGGGGGAGCTAAGCTAAGAAATGGATTCCAACCAAAAGAATTGTTGAAGGTCATCGAGTTATGAACAATTAATGGAGTGGGATCCGAGGGACTAGGAGACAACATCGAAAGAGTTGGAGTGTTGGAAAAAATGAATTGTTGAGCATCGCCCAAAGTGGGTGTAGCTGGGGTTCTTCGAATAACCATAGGCTATGTAGTGGGATAACTAACAAGAAGTGTGGAACTTGATACATGTGGATTAGGTGGAGGTGGAGAAAAGGTGTCCATAAAAGACCACTATTCACTAGTAGCCATTGGGACATTTAGATGGTAAACTAAAGAAGAAAAAAAGGGAAAAGGAGTGACCTGAATCAATACAGGTCCAAGTGGGTCAGTGAGGGGAGGATTATAATGAGGTACAAATTCTTCAGTAAAAGGATCCTCTAGTAAGAGAGACTCTGGGTTAGTAAGGTCTAATTCAAGGTTTAAAACTAGAGAAAAAATCCCCTGAGCAGAGGGGGAATCTGGTTCACTCATATATTCCTCCAGAGTGAGTGGAGGAAGGCCTTGTAGGCATCTAGACTAAAGAGGTCCTGTAGTAGCCATGATGAATGATATATGCTTCACAGATTTTTATTAAGTGTTTATATATAGTCTCAGTAACAAACAAAACACTCTTGAAAAACAAAAAGACTCTAAGAGATCAGCAATAAGATAAACTGATCCGGATTTAAACAGGAACGCAACAAATTAGAGAGATAACCATATACACAAAGATGCAGCGGAAATAATACTTCATTTCATTAATGGAAAATACTGAAATATGCTTACAACCAGAAATGGAAATAAACCAGCTAGGGCGATGGTAGCTTATCTCTGAGAAGAGATGTGATGACTACATGCCTCTGAACTGTGTTACAATGAGGCTCGAAGGCCTATTTATTGTTGAGAAACAATGGAAAACCCTTAACATTCCAAAACCTAACCCTAGGAGATGAAACGCCAAACTGTGGGCCCCATTTGGGGTAAATTGGTACATCAACTTCCCGGGGTCGTAACTTTGGCATATGATCTCCGTTTGACGCGTACAATAGCTCATTAGAAAGATCTATCCGAGAACTATCATTGTTGGAACAGGCAACATCGGTCCATTCCATGGACCCATGTTGCCCCGGATTCCCCAAAAAAACGTCGTTTAGGGCCTCAAAACGGCTCCAAAAGTTCAGGACCCGAAAAACTGCTAAAAATAGTAAGTTGTGCTACAATTAAGGAAACTAAAAATTCTGAGAAAGACAATGGTGGGGGTCTAGGTGGACTTGGCAGGTGGCCACCAATATCCACCTGGATCATTCCTCCCCCCTTAGGAAGCAATGGTCCCCATTGCGTTGAGCTCCTCCATGAGATGAGGAAACTTCTGTTGAACTTGTTCCCTGGTGAGCCACTTGCCCTGCTGAAGGAGTTGGCATGCTTTGACAACTCGATACAGTTGGATATTCTGTTGGTGAGTGTTCTTGATCTGTGTTTCCATGATCCGATCAGTTGCAGCTTGTTCCATGCAATCTGGATTTAATTCTGTGGGTTTGAGCTGTTCTGCAATGTCGGATGTGTCTAGCAATGGTGGAAAGTATGGCCGAAGGCGGTCCACATTGAACACTGGGTGCAGGCCAAGGAATGGGGGAATGCTGAGCTCAAATGCATTGTCTCCCATAGCCTTAGTAATGGTGTAAGGACCATATCGGAGTGGTCTCAATTTTCGATAGGCTCCAGTAAGGCGTTCCTTTTGCAAATGCAACCAGACTTTGTCACCCACCTGAAACTTGTGTGGCACCCGGTGTTGATCATGTCACTGCTTGTACTTGGCATTTGATTTCTCAAGAATGTCATGAACCTACTGGCGAATATGTTGGATGAGCTCAATGAAGCTGGTGGCCTTATCTATTTCGGACTGGACATGAGCTGAATTCATGTGAGTAGTTGCAAGTGGCATGGCCACATCAATGGGGCATAGTGGCTGGAATCCCAAACCCACCTGAAAAGGGCTATGGCCAGTGGAGTTGTGAAGAGCTCTGTTGTATCTGTGCTAAACATAGGGGAGGCTCTCGTCCCATGTGCGTGGATGCTTTGAGTTATACATGCGCAGAATGTGCACAATCATCCTGTTGACAACCTCTGTCTGGCCATCAGTTTGAGGATGGAAGGCTGTGGACTTCGTGAGTTTGGTGTCCAGCATTGACCAGAGACTGGACCAAAATGTGCTGAGAAACCGACTGTCCCGATCTGAGATGATAGACTGTGGGATCCCAAAGTGCACCCACACTCGTTCAAAGAAGAGTTTAGCAGTGGCTTCTGCTGTGATATTCTTCTTGCAGGCCACCATAATGGCCATCTTCGAGAACCTGTCGACGACCACAAAAACACAGTCATTTCCATGCTTAGTGGAAGGAAGGCCTGACATGTAATCCATGGAGATGGATTCCCAAGGTCGACTAGGGGTAGGCAACGGGGTATAGAGGTCGTGCTTCTTAATGGTCGGTTTGGCAATGGCACAGGCAGTACATGATCGGATGTACTTCCCAACATCCTGTCGAAGGTTCGGCCAATAGAAATAATTTTGCAGTACTGCCACTGTTTTCTCGACCCCGAAATGCCCAGCAGCCCGACTGTAGTGTGCTTCCCAAATCATCTTGGCACGCTCGCTTGAAGGAACACAAAGGTGACCGAGGTGGCATAATAGGACATCCTGGAGGTGAAAATATGCAACATGCGGACCCTCCAAGAGTGTTTGGTATGTGTGGCCGAATTCTGGGTTGCTTTTGTAGAGAAGTGGCCAATCAGAAGTCTCGTGCCCACAAGAGTTGAGCACGGTGGTTAGCGCCATGATCGGTGGCCGACTGAGGCAATCAGCAACATTATTGGTGCTGCCCTTTTTATACTTGATGTTCAAGTGAAACTGTTGCAGGTATGTAGACCACTTCTGATGGCGATCATTCTGCAATTTCCCTTGGGTCTGTATGAACTGCATAGGTCGGTGGTCTGTGTGGATGACCGTTTCCTTCCCCAAAATGTAATGCTTCCATTGTCGGCAGGCCTGTACAATGGAATACATCTCTTTATCATAAGTGGGGTACTTCCTGACTGTGTCTGAAAGTGTTTCACTGTGATATGCCACTGGATGTCCATGTTGAGTAAGGACTGCCCCAATAGCATAGTCAGAGGCATCTGTCTCGACCTCAAATGGTTGTTGTAAATCTGGTAACGCGAGCACTGGTGCCGTGCAGAGGCGATCCTTCAACTCCCTGAATGCCTTCTGTTGAGATTCAGACCAAAAGAATTTTGCTTTCGCCCCGCCCTTGGTGACTTGACTCAAGGGCCAAGAAATATGAGAAAACCCCAACACAAACCCACGGTAGAAGTTGGCAAGACCTAGAAAGCTGCGGAGCTCTGTTAGAGTGGTTGGAGAGGGCCAATCCCGAATGACTTGGATCTTGGCTGGATCGACATGCACCCCCTGTTCATCAATGATGTATCCCAGATACTGAACCTGGGTCATGCCAAAAGTGCATTTCTCCAAATTGGCACATAGCTTGTGTTGCCGCAGTGTTTGGAGAACCTGTCGGATGTGGTGGAGGTGCTCTTCCCAACTCTGGCTGAAGATCAGAATGTCATCCAAGTATACTACTACAAAGGAGTTGGTGAATGGCCGCAAGATGTCATCCATTAGCCTCATAAAGGTTGCAGGAGCATTCGTCAATCCGAAAGGCATAACCAACCATTCGAAGAGGCCCTTCGTGGATTTGAAGGCAGTCTTCCACATATCGGAGGGTTCGATTGGTACCTGGTGATATCCTGACTTCAGATCGATCTTGTTGAAATATTTCGCCCCCTTTAGTTGGTCTAGGAGGTCATCAATCTGCGGGATCGGGTACCTATTACGGACAGTGATCTTGTTCAGCGCCCGATAGTCAATACAGAGTCTCCACGTCCCATCCTTCTTCTGTACCAACACGATCGGGCTCCCACAGGGCGATGAACTCGGACGGATGTGACCTTTTTGCAGGAGATCCTGAATCTGCCTCTTGATTTCATCGTTCTCCAGAACGGAGCGCCGATAAATTGGTCCATTGGGTAGCGGCGCACCTGGGGTCAGATCGATGGAGTGCTTGACTTGACAGTACAGAGGAACCCCTGCCGGGGAGGTGAAGATGTCCTCGTACTCCTCCACAACCTTGTCCATCTGTAGTTGTCGTGCAGAGGGACCCCGTTTGGAGGCCGCGGCCACTGTCTTCTTATTTCCTTGAGGGCGTATCATCAGGAAAATAAATTTCCTGGTTTTGGAAATGATCTTACTGCATTGTTTTGCAGTAATCAAAGAGATGGCAGCAGGTGGTGCTACCTCTGGTATCCTGAACAACTTATTTCCCAATGTAATAATAACAGCACAGGGCCTTGATTCATACACAGCATGTCGCTTCCACAAGTATGGTTGTCCTAGTAATACATCACAAACTTCAAGGGGAGCAATGTCACACAATACCTCATCCGTGAAGGGCTTGATGTTGTATGGAAGGCGACACTGCTGGCTCACGCGAAGATATCGTCCTTGGTGAAGCCACCCAATGGTGTATGGTTGTGGATGTGCTGTGGTCGGTAAGCCCAACCGCTTCACGACCTCCGCCGAAATGAGGTTCTTTTGACTCCCGCTATCAACAATGAACTGTATCGGGGAGCCCTTTACCCACATCTGGGAGTGGAAGAGACGCTCCTCCTCCTCTGGATCTTCGGGTTCATTTTTCTGGACCTTTGCGGTAGCAACAGTGGCGCTGGGATCCGCATCAATGATTTGCTTCCCTTTTTCATACCCCTTATCGGGTTCTGACTCAGAGTTGGAACATGCATCTGATTCTGAAACCTTTAGTTCAGCCACCAGTGACTGCTTGGCCCGACACTCACTTGTGTTGTGAGTGGAGCTCTTATGGAACTCGCACCATTTTCCAGTGTCCTTTCTCGGCTTCGCGACGCTGTTCTTTGCTTGCAGCTTCGGCTGGTTGTCTTGGGCTGTCCCGCCTTGGCTTTGTCCTTTGTTCTGTGGTTTAGGGGCACCTTTCCCCTGCTTTGGATTCGTAGATCCAAAGTCTCGCTTCTTTTGTTTAAACTTCTGCTCGACCTTGACGGCATATCGGTATGCTGCACCGAGCGAGGGGATGTTTAGGAATTGTATTTCTTCCTGGATGTACTTGTGCAGGCAGCCACGGTATTTGAGTATCAAATGTTGCTCTGAATCCTTGATACCCAACTTTGTGCGAAGGGTATGGAAAAGATTGGTGAACTCCGACACGTCTTGGTCCCTTCCCTGCCGCAGCGTGGTCCACTTTATGTATTCATCCTCATAGCTTCCGACAGGGTAGTACTACTCCTTGATGGCATCCCAGAACGAATCCCAGGTGGGTGCGGCTGAAAATAGTGAGCCAGTACTTTCATCCTTCTGCTCGCAGTAGGTTTCCCACCAGTCCTTGACGTGGGGGGCTGCTTTGAGAAGAGCAAAAACAATCTTTTCCCGACTCGAAAATTCATGAACAGAAAAATAACCCTCTAGCAGATTTAACCATTTATCTACGGCATCTGCGTCTATCTGACCCTCGAATATGGGGATTTCAAAATTAACTTGTACCTTAAAGGGTGTGGCGTTTCCAGAGTAGCTGCTGGAAGCCGATGCATTGCTTCTGGGTAGCCGCTGAAGGATCTGGGCAAAGCTGTCCATCATCGCGTTCCGTTGTCGCTCGAGGGCTTCTTCGAGCAAGATTTTGATGGGATCTCCTGCCCCCTCGTCTTTCTTCTTGTCCGCCATGGGAGGCCGTCGGGATTTGCGAGGATGGTCTTGCAAAGGTTCAACCAGTTCAAGCCCTAACTCCTTATATCCCGACCTTGTTGGGGACATGCAAAGAAAAACCGAGAAAACGCAGACCGCTCTGATACCACTGATCCGGATTTAAACAGGAACGCAACAAATTACAGAGATAACCATATACACAAAGATGCAGCGGAAATAATACTTCATTTCATTAATGGAAAATACTGAAATATGCTTACAACCAGAAATGGAAATAAACTAGCTAGGGCGATGGTAGCTTATCTCTGAGAAGAGATGTGATGGCTACATGCCTCTGAACTATGTTACAATGAGGCTCGAAGGCCTATTTATTGTTGAGAAACAATGGAAAACCCTTAACATTCCAAAACCTAACCCTAGGAGATGAAACGCCAAACTGTGGGCCCCGTTTGGGGTAAATTGGTACATCAACTTCTCGGGGTCGTAACTTTGGCGTATGATCTCCGTTTGACGCGTACAATAGCTCATTAGAAAGATCTATCCGAGCACTATCATTGTTGGAAGGGCAACATCGGTCCATTCCATGGACCCATGTTTCCCTCGGATTCCCCAAAAAAACGTCGTTTAGGGCCTCAAAACGGCTCCGAAAGTTCAGGACCCAAAAAACTGCTAAAAATAGTAAGTTGTGCTACAATTAAGGAAACTGAAAATGCTGAGAAAGACAATGGTGGGGGTCCAGGTGGACTTGGCAGGTGGCCACCAATATCCACCTGGATCATAAACATATTCCAATAGTCAAAATAGCTGGCGATGGAACCGAACATCGAAAGACTGAGAAAAATCCTAGTTGGGATAGAGATAGTTACAATTACTCTTGAGCTTCATTGAGCCTCAATGTGAATGGTGAAAGCACTCTTATGGATATGAGTACCCTCCCAACAAACCAAAGACAAATTATATTCATCTATATTTAGGTACAAGGGAAACTCATCCCAATCACCTTGTGTACGTTTCCATAAGATTTTGGCCACTACTCTTAATTACCTACAAATCACTGTCATTGTCGGGGGGGTCATGAGTGTGCGCTACACATTATGTGGGTAGGGTAGCTGATTCCTCAACTTAGCCCCAAAATTGTTGAAGGATTCCCTAGTACAAAATGTGCACCAAAATATTTCTCATACACTTCAATGTTGCCTCGTGCTTAACTCCTTTGTGAGAGGAACACTCTGAGTCAGTGAGGGTGCAATAGGATTTTCTCTCACTAATGACTCTGGTCTAGTTTGCAAACTTGGGGAGTTGGCTTGCATAGCCTAACCCAATACCATAGCCTAGAATACAATGTGTTTTCCTTGTCAAAAGACTTACTAATCAATTTTATTACAATGATTTCTTTTAGGGTACTTCTTAAATGTCTTCGATGGGGGTTTTAATGTAGGAAATTCATGATGAATCTGACTCAAACCTTGTAGCTCATGCTCTTTTTATTTTCTTTTAATGAAGAATAATTCTACAAGGAGAGAGAAACACAATTATTTTTTGAAAGTAACAAGCACATTGCAAATTTCAACACACCTAAGAAATGTAGATAATCACACACCAGTTAATTGCACACTAATATGATCTGGACATTCAAGCAAATAAGTACAAAACATGTTTTTTTTCTTTTCTTTTAAGGATGCAAGCAATTCAAGCTAAGCTAATATTCAAAAGAAAATGATGAATGCAACAAAAGAAATCAATGTTCAAGACAACACATACCCTAGGACCAAAAAAATAGGCAAAATAGACACAAGGAAATCCAAAACAAAGGTGAAAAACACAGTATTAAAGTAGTAATGCATGTAATATATAGAGTTAACACACTATAATTAAGGGAATTGTGTGTTATAACACTCTGATTTTAACACCCAAGGTGTGTTATAAGAGTTTTTCTCAAAAAATAAGCAGCCTAGGTCAAGATCAAGAATTGGAATTAACTAGAATAATATGAAAATATATGACATGAACTCAAATGATGATAAGATTAGACATCTCGGATCCAGGAATGAAATTAAACTGGGAAGCTATATGCTCCATAGTGGAGTCACTAATTTTTCTATAGGGAATAATGCATGGATGGATAGAGAGATTAACCTCTCAGGTTTTCCCAGAAACCCAAGACAGACATGATAAGGGATCAACTATTCTAGAACATGACCCATTCAATAATGCAAGTAAAGAAAATATTGACAATGTAATGCTAAGGGAGAAAATGTTTATCCTTGTGTAAAAATCAGTTGGATTTGTCAATGTAGCTGAGAAGTGCTCCTAGCTAGCTCCAAATACATATCCTGCGCACAAAGAAAACCAAAACCAAACCTTTGACAACATATCAATCTCACTAATCAAAGTTACAATAAATAAACAATTAAACCTCATTGAATAAACCATTGTAGCACAAGCTTCTAGACAATCATAAGTTAGAACACAATACAAATAACAATTGAATAATGATTTGGAAGGAAGAAAAACCAATTTATCTATTAATAAGAATAAGGAAGATTACAACCAAATGTTCATGTTGAAACAAAAACCTCCTCCAACTTCTAGCTCCAATAATCTCTCTCAATGATGATCTCAATAGTGTAACAATGCTCTGAATTTCAATCCTTTTCTCAATGGCCAAGCTCTCAATTTATATGTAAATGGAGGCTATGAAGACTGTCAATTTCTCTCTAATACAAATTGGGAAAAAGCTTTGAGGTGGACAATTTTTCCTCATGTAAAATGTTTTAAGCTTCTTTTAGGTCCTATGTTTGAATAGGAAAAAGCTATAGATGAGGTCAAGGAAATCATATTCCATCCTGTAAGAGTTTCCTTATGTGAATGAGAGTGTTATAATGTGTTAACTCAGAATTTCACACCCGTGACTGGGTGAGATTTTGGTAACACATGCTAGCTGAACAAACAAAGCATTACAGACTTGGGTAACATAGGTTGTATAATAGGTGACCAACATTATAACACGCTCTACTAAGTACTAAGGGTGTGTTACAGTCATAAATGGGCCAGAGAAAGAGGTTAACTTTAGCCAAAGGCACAATGATATCCTTTGAGTTGATGAGGAGGTATTTTTAGTGATAAAAATGTCACATCATCATTCTTCCACCTATCTCTACCACCTAACACCATGTATGCTACCATAATGTCCAGGGTCCACCTTTGGTTTGACGTAGGTAAATTTGGTATCCAACTTCATTTGTTGTGTGTTACCTATTGCATCTTCAACACCCTAAATGCCTGGATAAGAAATGAGAACCCAAATAAATCTAGTTATCCATCCAGTTGGTCTGTTAAACACAATATGCCTAGCTATACCCCCTAGATGGCTATATATCTATCGACCATTTTGAACCATGGCCCATTGGAACCATGGCTAGACTCCAACAATGCACACATAACTTTTTCTTCATTCCTGGAGAGTTAGAATAAATTTCATATACCACTAGAAAGTTCTCTAAAAAGGCTATTTGACCAAGAATTGTTCATGCTCTTTTGAACAAGGTACCTATAGAAAAAATTCCTTTAAATATAGGCTACTAAGCTACACATCCAATACTAAAAAAATAAACTAGATTACCAACACTTAGTAAGCAACCAAGACATCAATGACATTCAAATCTTAGCACACTATTACTAAACTCAATATGATCCCCATGAACTTGACATCACTTTCTCAATAAGCTTCACATGAACTTGACATCACTTAACATCAATTACTAGACTTTAACATCAATAACAATGATTGCCAACACACTCAACAGGATATGACTGCCTTGAGCACTTAAATCTGGCCCCATATGTCCTCTGGTGAGATCATGAGCTTTAACAACTCTCTTGGATCTTGGAGGATTGGGGATGCAACTTCTCTCTACATGTTTTATGGCTTGATGGGCCTAGTCCCCACAACTTTCAACCCCTGACACCTTGTGACCTCAACGAAAATTGTTCCCTTTGAGCATAACATATATAGGATATCAAAGTTCCAACGAGTGGCTATGCTAATGAGCTAGATTTCAAGACCAAGGTCTTGACACAATGAACCATGGGTACTTCTTGTTAAGTCCTCAATTATCGAGAGTTGTGGCCATAGGCTTAAGCTTCTTGGATCTTGGATATTGAGAATCCTTTTGAACTCTCATAAACTGCTCAAGTTATGAGATAGAGTCCACTACCACATTACTAATTGTTGTATTTGACACATCGTCTGTTGTTGCCATTAAGAACCTGCCATGTGTCCACCTACTCACATGTTCCTACTAAGAACGTGCCATGTGTCCACCTAATCACATGTTCCTACCACATGTCACTCACCAACTATCTGTTTGGCTTGTCAAAAGTGTCAAAATCACCTGCCACATGTCACCAAATGTGCTACCATGTAATTTTTTTGCCACATATGTTTCAATGTGCAACCATGTCATCACCATCTATCATTCTTGTAAAACATGCCACCAACTTGCCACGTGTAGTAGCCATCGCTTCGTTGACCATCGCTTTATTGTGTGTAAATAGAAACCTTAATTAATAGTATGATAGATTTCCACCATGGGGCATACCTCCCCATTAACTTTCAGATGGACTTGGGCCCACTCTTGTCATCGATCTCCCCAAGTGGCTTGATTCAACGATGTATTTTTTCCTTTTATCAACCATTTTGGCCTATCCACTTCGAACTGAACTTTATTTTCAATCTATGGGAGTTAGGAAAAATGTCATATACCATTGGAAAGGCATTTCAACAAGCTATCTAAGTAGACATCTTTTAGACTCAATTGGACTAAGAACCTATAGAAAAAATTCCTTCAAAGATAGACTACTCAAGCTACACTCAACAATCAAACTAGGTAACCAACATTCAAAGCAATAATGACATCAAAGACATTAATAACAACATATACTCCACAATACTATGCTATTTTCATAAGAATACAAGGGTTAGGTCATGTGGGCCAAGAAAATACTCATGATATGATAACAACCATATACCAAAAAATTATTGTTATTTTCTTCGTGTCTGTCCTAATTTCAATGAACCCATTTCTTATATATTTTCCTCATCTTCTTAAACTATGGTATACACTACCTCAAAGATCAAATTAATTTTCTTTTCTCTAGGTCATTGTTCAACTAGCTTACCTTATGCACATCTTATTATATCTTGTTATTATCATAGGGATTCCTTGGATTGTATTGTTTATGCCACCCAATTTGTTAACTATTTGTTTTGTTTTTTACAAGCGTATTTATATGTCTCCATTTTTCTTGATGAGATTGGATTGAATGAATTTTTTATTCGGATTATTGAAGTGAAGGATTGATATTGGAGGTTTAATATTTGTTATTATAAAGGTTGTTATTGAATTTAAAAAATTAACAACATTTAATTCTTTTTGAACAACAACCAATAAAATTGAATATGATAAAAAAATGTGATGGTAAAAAAATACTCTTAATTACGTCGAAGGGTGTTTTATTATGAGGTTCTTCCTCATAACACTATAGTAGATTCGTCTTTCTAAAAGGAATATACCAAATCGACGGTGGTAAAGTCAAGAAAGATTCTTCGGCGAAAATCACATGGAATATCATTTGTCGACGCGTTTCGAACCAACTAGTGTGGTTCATCGTCAGGACAAGTTGAAGCAACAGATCGAGCTTAGCATGATAAATAGTTTGAGCAGAGACTCCAACGGCTAAATTAACGGCTAATTTTGACCTTAGGACCAGGTCAAATTCTTATTTACTATTTTTAAGGAAATCAGTTGAATTCGATAAAAAGGATGGTTATAAAAAGGGAATCTGTTTATTTATTTAAATTAATATATATATATATATATATATATATATATATATATATATATATATATATATATATATATATATATATATATATATATATATATATATATATATATATATATATATATATATATATATATATAAAAGGTAGGATTAAATGGTTGGTTTGATAGTATATTTACTTATTTATTTTATTCAATTTATAAAATAATTATTATTGGTATTCTACATATATATATATATATATTATGATTAAAATAATAAGATGACTAGTTTTTTATTCAATAATAATTTAATGGTTAGTTTATTTTTATGGAAGTTAGTTTATTGGTAAAGTCACTGGGGATAATGGATGCTCGACTTTGTATTTCTCCACCACGAATTGATGTCGTCTTTGGTTTGTATTTCTTCTTTCTGCGGAAAATTTGAGTCGAACATGTCTAGTGGATGGGCACTTATAGGGCATGTCTATGTCTTCACATTTTCTTATCCTCAATCAAGGTTTGGAATGGTCGACTATGGGATTCATTGATGTAGATCGGATTAACCCTTTCAACTTCGCCCAATAAAATCTACAATTCATATTCTGCAAGTCACCTTTCCCTTTGTGAAAGTCTAGGGCGTCAAATTTCTTCTTGTTGGTAGAATTTTAGGGAGCTTCCATTGTGCCAGCCTACATCTATGATGCTGATATTTAAATGTTCCCTTCTCTCCATCACCAAAATCCTTCATGTTTTATTTTCAAGACCATGTTTCTACTTGCCTTCAATCAGGGAATTTGGAGCAGGTCAGAACTTCATACCTTCCAAAACCAACTCGGACTTTTTTTAATTGTCATCATGACTATTATAAATGGGGTGAAAGTTGAAGGCTGGAAAACAATCATATGCCCCTCCCATCAGAAGTTTCTAATCAGAGAATTAACATGGGAGTTGTGATATTTCACACTTATGATATGGCCCATAGTTTTTGGTGCTCGACCCTAGCTTTGCACCTTTGGTTCTTTGAGTCAACGACCTATTTATTCCCCAAAACCATATAAATCACGAATTTTTAAATTTATACAACAATGACACATAGGATGTGACAAGTGGTAGATGTTAATAGGTATCGGAGAAATGGATATCACAACTTTTAAAAATGGAAATAATATAAAACTTGTGATGTAAAGAAATCCCAATGAGGAGCGAACGCAATATCAACATTAAACCATTGTTTATATGCTCATCGAATCTAAAGGAATATCCAAAATCAGAGGTTTAAGATATCAGAGATTTTGTGGCTGTTGCCATATAAAAATTTCTGATGTAAGGGGCAGATGTGATGTTCCGATTAGAATACGTATATCAGGTCCAAATATTAGAGCTTGACAGATATGAGAAGTCCAAGGGGGAGGCACATTGGAATATCAATGATGGATAGATTATCGAAGATCAAATCAGGAGGTTATATCTCTATCAAAGATCGGAGGGATATGTTGTATCGACATATCAACATGATTGGAATATTGCTATCGAAGATCAGAGGGAGTGTTGTCAGAGTTTTTTAAATGTGTCTCGAAAGGAAATATCTGATATGCACTACCTCTGATATGTGGGAGTGGAAACAATTACGTGGAATGTGGGTCCTCCGACATCCGCTTTATTATATAGTTCCAGAATTTATATGGCCACTTAATATATTGATTTTATTATTGAAAAGAGCCACTTTATGGATTGGACTTTGAATATCAAGGAATCATGATTTCAAATGAATTCCTACGATATCAAAGCTCCAATATTATATTTTATATATAAATTATTTTCATTAGGTCTTTCTCTGCTTTTATCAATAAGACAATTCATAATATGATAAAAGCCACTTTGTAATATAAGACTTGGTCTTGGTCCCGGGGGTTATGTAATGAATTAAATAAAGGTTTGGAATGGTTAACTGTGGGATTTGTTGATGTAGATCGGATTAACCCTGCCAACTTCTCCCAATCAAATCTACAATTCAAATTCCACAAGATGCCTTCCCCTTTGTGAAATGTTGGGGTGTCGAACTTCTTCTTGATGGTTAATTTTCAAAGAGCTGTTGTTGTGCCAGCCTGCATGTATGATGCTGATTTTCAAATGTGCCCTTCTCTCCCTCACCAAAATCCTTTGTGTTTTATTTTCAAGACCATGTTTCTACTTGCCTTCACTCAGGGATTCAATGCTCATTGCGAATTTGGAGCAGGGAAAAACTTCATATTTGCCAAAACCAACTCAATTTTTTTTTAATTGTCATCATGACTGTTGTAAATGGGGTGAAAGTCGAAGCCTTGAAAAAAATCATACGCCCGTCTCATCAAAAGTTTCTAATTGGATAATTAACATGGGAGTTTCAATATTTTGCACTTCCGATATGGCCCATAGCTCTTGGTGCTCGGCCCCAGCTTTGCGCCTTTGGTTCTTTGAGTCTTAGTGATCTATTTATGCCCCAAAACCATATAAATCATGTATACAACAATGAACCATAGGAGGTGACAAGTGGTAGATGTTAGTAGGTATCAGAGAAATGGATATCACAAACTTTTAACAATGGAAATAATATAAAACTTGTGATGTAAAGAAGTCTCGATGAGGAGTGTACACAATATCAACATTAAATCATTGTTTATATGCTCATCAAATCCCGAGGAATATTGGAAATCAGAGGTTTAAGATATCATAGGTTTTATGACTGTTACCATATAAAAAGTTCTGATGTAAGGGGCAGATGCAATGTTTCGATTACACCATCATTAATACGTATATCGGGTCCAAATATCAAATCCTAGAAGATATCGAAAGGTGAAGAGGGAGGCACATTGGAATATCGATGATGGAGATATTATCGAAGACTAGAGAGGGAGGTTTTATCAGTATCAGATATCAGAGGGATATGCTGTATCGACATATCGACGGGATTGGAATAGCACTATCAGAGATTGGAGGGAGTGTTGTTGGAATTTTTTAAATGTGTCTCGAAAGTAAATCTCCAATATGCACTACCTCCGATATGAGGGAGTGGAAACAATCTCGTGGAATGTGGGTCCTTTGACAACTGCTTTATTATATAGTTTTGAAAGTTATATGGACACTTAATATATTCATTTGATTATTGAAAAGAGCCACTTTATGGATTGGACTTTGAATATCAAGGATTTCAAATGAATTCCTCTGATATCAAAGCTCTGATATTAGATTTGATATATGCATTATTTTCATTAGGCCTTTCTTTGCAATTTTATCACTAAGATTCTTGGTCTCGGGGGCTATGT
Organism: Pinus tabuliformis; assembly: GCA_031772625.1. NCBI lineage: Eukaryota > Viridiplantae > Streptophyta > Pinopsida > Pinales > Pinaceae > Pinus > Pinus tabuliformis. The sequence goes on from CM062818.1 coordinate 819,848,182, forward strand.
AATGAATTAAATAAATTTATAGAAAATAAAAAATAAAAATAAATATTTACAAAGAGCTATAACTTATTAAAAAAAGGTAATATACATTTTAATAGGCCAAGGCAGTGAAAAATATCCAATCTTCAATTAGGTGCCATTTACAAACCAAACAACCAAATGAGATCAAAAAGTTATGATAGGAAAATAGGAACAAATTGAACTCATTGAAGCAATCTAAATTCTCAAAATCAGATAGTAATATGACTAACCATTCAATCAAAGGGTCCCCATAGTGATAATTAAGTGAATAATGGGGGGGCGGTGTTTTTACCACAACTCGACACATTATGCATCTCACAACTTTTTAAAGGTTGTCAGCTTAAGAAGTTCAGATTTTGTGATGCACTGATATGCATGATGCTCTGATATTGCGACCAACAATATGCATGATCTCTGATATGCGATCGTTGCTGACATCCTCAATCTCCGATATGACGTTATCACTCCACGTGGCGCCTTATGAGTGGTGACATGTGTCACCCAAATTTGTCCCCTTAGGCCCCTCAAAATGGAAAACTACCTGCCATGTGTCCTTTCATACCACCACGTCATGATGATGTCACATGCCACTGTAGCTTTGTCGAAACCAATCATTTCCTGCCATGTGTCTTTATCAGAACCAATCATATGATACCACGTGTAGATTATCAGAACCAATCATATGCTGCCACATGTCCCGCTAGAGGAGAGAGAAAATGGCCTATCCACCTTTGGTTTTGCAATGAAATCCTTTGTTAATCTTTATCGGCGTTCCCCAACAATTTTTAACACTATAGAGATAAGTCTTTTGAATTAATCACATGGTAAGGATTGGGTTGACATTTTGAACCAATTAATGTGGTTCATCCTCAGGACAAGGTGAGAAACCACACGATTTGAGAGAATAAATAGCAGGGATGCATCAAGGTTTAGGGCCAGCCATTCAAAACTAGCCATTGGTGAAATAAAATTATTAAATTAGAAAATAACTGTTATATGTTAATTAAATATTTAATCTTGGAATTGTAACTTATTTATCCAATTAAATAATACTATAATCTAAGATTAATTAATTAATATAATATTAGAAGTTAGGGTTGATTTATTCAAGGTAAGTTAGCTAGAAGACTAGCCATTATCTTTAATGGATTAGTCAATAATAATTTTAAAATAATAATTAATATATTTATCAATAATAATATTTTCTAAGCATAGTTTATACTATTGATAGTTAGGTTTGACCTATTAATGAGAATAAAACTAGCTGTTATAATCCATTAGTTAATAATATAATTAAAAATAATTTATATAATAATCATAGGTTAAGATTGGTAATTAGGTAGCGAATTAGATTATAATAGTATTAAAAATAATTTATTTAACAAGTCAAATCATAATGTAACACTACTTAGGGTTGATGTGCTCAAAAAAAAAAAAAAAAACTAGTCGTTATCAAGATGTAGTAAATACTCCCCCGATCGGGGTGAGGAAAGTGGAGAGTACAACCAGAATGACAGCGCAAGGGAGAGGTTGGCCAGGCCGGCCACCAATTACCCTCATACTAATTCAAATGGACATGGTGGCATCCTACATTCCTGATGTAATTCTGAGGCAACGAGGTGAGAGGAAAGTGGGAGAAGAGGAAGGAGGAAACGGCGGCGGGAGTGGGATGGGACGCAGGACAGGTGGGAAAGGGTTAATGAGGGTGGCTAAGGGGGGAAGAGAGCTTAGTGTGTAGCAAAGGAAGGTGGAGAACGGAGCTGAGCGGGCATCATATTCTTCAGCAGTCAAGCGAAAGTCCGGGTATGTTTTCTTAGTCTCAATTCCTGCATCTCTTTTAGGCATTCATAGTATGTTGGAGGAGGGGGGAGAGCTAGGAATCACTGAGGGAGAGCCGCGTCTAAGTGGGTCCGCAATTCATCCTGTTACGCAAAGTAAGGTGGCGGAGGGGGCCAAGAAGGGATATGCAGAGGAAGGGGTGGTTCCAAACGGGGTAGAGGTTTGTATGATAAGGAAGTGCGAGGACCAGAACAATGGCTTGTCAGGGTGCTGTAGGAGCAAGGCAAAGGGGCAGCCTCAGGAAGTTAAGCATGCAATTCGGGTGGGGGATAGGACAACTAAGGGCCCACCCATGTCTAGCCAAAGGGGAGAGAGACTTGGGAGTATCCAAACCAACGGGAGAAACTGGAGTGGGATGGCAATCCTAACGACAAGGATATGCAGGCGGTGGGGATAAGTGTAATTTCTGATAAACTAACTTTTGATGTTGATCATTGTAAACAGGTGGCTGTAGAGGGAAATATGGCTCGCCTAGGCAGAGGAAGGGGTTGTGGAGGAAGAGGGTGGCAAAGCCAGCCAGGCAGAAATGACCCGACGACCTCCACACCAGTATATCAGAGGCATAGCAAGAAAACCATGAGGACGGTTGTGCAAGAGGCCGCACGTGCATACAAAGAAGGAACAGACGCTGACATTCGTCAGCTCATACAGGAAATGGAAGACAATGTCATGGAAGGAGACTCTGAGCTCGAGATGGAGGAATGGGGAGATATCATCCCCAACCCGGGGCACACCAGAGGAAGGATGACACTCTACAAGCAAGCCTTGCACGTGTACTGGGTGTTGAAGCGCTTACTTGCCAGGGCGCTGGAGCAAGTGGCGGGCGAAATGGCAGAAATCGCCCAAGGTATGCCAAATATCAAGAAAGATATGAAAAACCTGCAAATCATCATGATTATGCAGGATAGCAAGCTGGATGAAATCCAGCAACAACTGAAGAAGTTATCTCCAGCACTAGGGGACTCGGCGGCAACACCTGCAAATGTGGATTTTGACAAGGAAGATCGAAAGGATTAGTTCATGTAGTTATAGTTTGCTTCTTTTTGAGGATAGTATTTTCTTTTCAATAGTTTTATGTTAGGTTGGAACATGATTAGTGACTTTTGTTGCGAAGTTTACTTAGTGTGGATTGAAAGACTTATTAATTTTTGCAACTGGATGACCTATAATAATTTCAGGTGACCAACAGACCTGGTTTCCCATATGGGCAAGTTGAGGCCACCAAACTGCTGTATATGGATCAACTTGATTTTATATATATAGAAAAAGAAAGGCACCACTGCAGCTTACAAAAAAAAATGTAGTAAATACTATCAAAAGGTAATAATTTATATAATTATTATGTAATAAATTAATTAACAGATTTTATAATACTGACACAAAATAATTATTTATGTAATATTATTAGTTAGGGCTGAGGTGAAAAAAATAAAAAAATAAATATAAATATAAATGAATGAATAATTTATATAATTATTATGTAATAAATTAATTCACAAATTTTATAATACTATGACCTAAAATAATTACACAAAATACTATTAGCTGGGTGTGACCTAATAAAAGAATATTAGTATAGAGGATAAGATACCTTAAGAATGGAGGAAAGAAAAGATCGGGTAAAGGGAATCCCATCAGGGTGAAAAAGATAAGGGTGAAGAAAGGGCGGTGGAGTTAAGAAGTGAGAGCTGGAATCCAACGCTTACTTAATTTCCAGCCATCATCCCTGTTGAGGTTTTTGGCATGCCTCAACAGGGATGATGGATGGAAATTAAGTAGGAGTTGGATTCTAGCTCCACTTCTTAACTCCACCGCCCTTTCTTCACCCTTATTTTTTTCACCCTGACGAGATTCCCTTTACTTGATATTTTCTTTTCTTCATTTTTAAGGTATCTTATCCTGTAGCTTGGCAGTTTGATCCTAATATTCTTTTATTAGGTCACGCCCAACCAATAGTATTTTGTGTAATTATTTTAGGTCATAGTATTATAAAATTTGTTAATTAATTTATTACATAATAATTATATAAATTATTCATTCATTTATTTATTTATTTTTATTTATTTTTCACCTCAACCCTAACTAATAATATTACATAAATAATTATTTTATGTCATAATATTATAAAATTTGTTAATTAATTTATTACATAATAATTATATAAATTATTCCCTTTTGATAGTATTTACTACATCTTGATAACAACTAGTTTTTTTTTTTTTTGAGCACATCAACCCTAACTAGTGTTACATTATGATTTGACTTGTTAAATAAATTAGTTTTAATACTATTATAAACTAATTCCCTACCTAATAACCAATCTCAACCTATGATTATTATATAAATTATTTTTAATTATATTATTAACTAATGGATTATAATAGCTAGTTTTATTCTCATTAATATGTCAAACCTAACTATCAATATTATAAATTATTCTTAGAAAATATTATTATTGATAAATATACTAATTATTATTTTAAAATTATTAATAACTATTCCATTAAAGATAATCGCTAGTCTTCTACCTAACTTACCTTGAATAAATCAACCCTAACTTCTGATATTATATTAATTAATTAATTTTATATTATACTATAATTTAATTGGATAAATAAGTTACGATTTCAAGATTAAATATTTAATTAACATATAACAGTTATTTTCTAACTTAATAATTTTATTTCACCAACGGCTAGTTTTGAATGGCTGACCCTGAACCTTGATGCATCCCTGCTATTTATTCTCTTAGATCGTGTGGTTTCTCACCTTGTCCTAAGGATTAACCACATTAGTTGTTTCAAAACGTCAACCCAATCCTTACTATGTGATTAATCCGAAAGATTGCTCTCTACATTATGGATCACAAAATTCTTAGATCTAACAAGTTTTTAACACTATCGACACATTATGCATATTGCAACTTTTTAAAAGTTGTCATCTTAATTAGTTCCAATTAGATTGTTGTAACATAACTTAAATGTAAAGTCATATGGAATGCAAAGTAACATGGGCTCTTAGATATGTCAAATTCACGTCCCCTCAAATAAATGCAAAGTCTTACCGAAATGTTATTTGAGAAGAAAAATATAACAATTATATTATATCAAAGTTGGTAAGCAATTAAAATATTTTCTTCAATATTGGGGTTATTTAGCAGTTATCTTGTTAGAAAATTCTTGGGAGATTGTGGTGTATGGAATTGTTGGGAATTCATGTTGCGATTGGCCAACTTCCTAACCCATTCGACCATTCGACCCCCACCCTCCAATAAAATATTACAAACCCTTCTATTTCAAAAGATATATATCTATATATATAAACACTTTCAATGTATTTGCACCTCTTAGTAAAATATATACATACACGAAAGAGTGAAAAAATCCTAAACCACTTTCAATATTTTTGCACCTCTTAGTGAAATACTAGTTTTATACTCTACATAGTGATACAAATTCAAACCATAGAAAATAATAAAAATAAAAATAGAATAGGTAAGCCCATTGTAATACATAAAAAGGAGGTTTTTTCACCCTTCGATACTTTCTATTGATGGACTTCCCAACAAAGAGGAACATCTCTTCACATGGATTCCACCTAGGAGGATAATGTATTATGCTATTTATTATTTTTTGTTAGGATAAAACCTGTTTGATGAGGAAAGACTAGAAATAAGATAAAGGTGGAAATACCTTGAAACATAAACACTTAAAAAGTATCTTGTACATAATATTACATGGTGAAATTGAGCACCAACGTTAAATTTCATCCAATGCCCTTTTTCATTGTACTAGTGTCAAGAAAATATCAATTAAATAATGAATCTTAATTGTGTGTTGAATTTATGTATGATGAAAGGAAAATAGGTTCTAATTACTATATTATGCCATTGTTTTAAGAATACAAGGGTTATGTCATGTTAGCAAAGAAATTACTCATAATATGAGAACAATCATATACCAAAAAATTATTGTTATTTTTTTCTTTTTCTCATTTTTGATAAACCCATTTCGTATATTTTTCTTTATTTTCTTAACTTAGGGTGTACACCAAAATAAAATAAAATTTTATTTTCGTTAGGTCATTGTCCAATTGGCTTACATTATGCATATCTTATTCTATCTTGTTATTTTCATAGAAATTCTTTGTTTATATTATGCATACCTTATTCTATCTTGTTACGCTGTAAGGCATTTCCCTCTTAGACCAACTCCCCTCCCATGCCACCTGTATAGTTGTGAATCATTGATTTTGATGTTAGACGATAGAAATAATTTTAGCCATCAGATTAAAAACTGGTACTATTCAGTTACAATTCTCTAACTAAATTTTCTTACCCCACCTTCCTCTAAATCCAGGCACTGGCAATGCTTTTGCAAGTTCTTCCGAGCTAGGCATTACAGGTTCCTCAGACAGGTTTGAGAAATATGGCCTTCATGGGAGCACCAAAAGGGCTTTCATGCAGGGGTCTTGACTCAGTCTCTTCTGCGCTTCCTCGCTTGCGACCTGCCCCAGAAGCAGGGGAAATTTCATCTACACATGATTTGGAGTATTGTATGTGGCACCTTATGACACATGCTTTAGAATATTATATGTGGCACCTTATGACGCAGAGGAGTCATCGCCCAACATCTGGAGTGGGGATACTAATCCTCAGCCTCTCCCTTGGCTTACCGATCCTCGGCCTCCACCTTGGCTTATAGGAGCGGAAACCTTGCTCAATTGTTGTCTTGGCAATGCTCCTCTTCCGTGGCCTCATCCGACAATGTTCTTTGGTTCTTTGTCTTTGTTGTTTCACCAGTTTCTTCAATATGGATTAGAATTGGGTATGTATCAACCAACGCGTTATTCTTGTTCATGAATAGGAATTCATTCAGACCTTTGTTGCCTTTGTTTGGCCACTGTCACAATCCTTTGCAGATTTAATTTTCCTGCAAAATGTTTGAATTTTGGAGAGAGATTGACTGGCATCCACATTAGTGTTTTGGCAGTGCAGACATAGGAAGGGTTCTCTAATGGGCACTGCCATGGGCAGAGTGGCAGCCACCATGTGCTAGCAATTGACATGGACGTTGCTAGGATAGGCGGAGCATTTCATGCCAACAACAGTGTTTGTCCATAAGGAAAAACCAAAATATCATGGATGGGTATTATTGCAAGAACACCAAGAAGTTTTGGAAGGGAGACAACATGGAAGTCGCTCACAGATTGTTTGCCTTTGACTCCAAGGCAGAATAATGGTCCCCTATCGCTTGCAGATAGAGAAAAGAGATGAAGCTTTTGCTCATCTTGCCTCTAGAAACGAAAAACTGGACACTAATGCAAGCTATGACAGATCTGATCGGATATTTCTTGATGATACATAATCTATTTTATTGTATGGTCACATGGATTAGTCTTCAAGTGTGGACTCTAAAGGGCTAGTTTCTTTGGATTTGACAATAACTAAGCAAACTTCATCCAGATTGGCCAACATGACTCATCTTCAAAAGTGGGAGTCCTCCAAGATTTTATGACAAAGCTATGATCATAACACAACACAACAACGAATCTTGTGTATTCCCTGTGTCTCAGACATTTTGTTTAGGCCTTTGTTACCTTTCTTTGGCCACTGTCACGATCCTTCGTAGATTTGACCTTTAATTGAATGATTTTAATATATACATAAGTTTCCAGGGAAATTATAGATACAAATCTAAATTTAATCATCTTAATTTCTACTCCTCCATAGATCACCAGGTGAAGACTCCTTACAATATCAATTACTTTGCAAAAGATTCAAATTCTCTATGGAAATATGTAGTTTACAGTTTATGTTTCTTTTTCCCCACAAACATTTGATGAAGTTGTGTGTTCTTGGGTGAGTGAACGAGTCTTTCATGTGGTACTTTTTTGTAGAATGAAGCAAGCCAAGCAGGGTGGCCACTTGGGCTTGAGACACTAAACTTGAGGGTACACATAATCGATGCCATGAGAGGTAGAGACACTGGTTCGATGAGGATGTCCAAGCTTAGTTTTTCTTAGGTTTCTTCATCAGATTTTGATACAGAATTAATTTGATGAAATAAATTTTGGATTTTTCTATGAATACACATTTGGCACTTTGAGATTTAATTTTCCTGCAAAATTTTTGAATTCTGGAGAGAGATTGAATGGCATCCGAATTAGTGTTCTAGTAGTGCGGACACAAGAAGGGCTCACTCATGGGCACTGCCATGGATAGAGTGGCAGCTGTCATGTGTTGGCAATTGACATGGATGCTGCTAGGACAGGCAAGCATTTCATGCAAACAACAATGTTCGTCTAGAAGAAAAAACTAAAATATCACTGATGGGTATTATTGCAAGAACATCGCTCATGGGCACTGCCATGGGCAGAGTGGCAACCGTCATGCGCTGGAAATTGACATGGACACTTCTAGGATAGGCGGAGAATTTCATGCCAACAATAGTTTTCGTCCAGAAGGGAAAACTAAAATATCACGGATGGGTATTATTGCAAGAGCACCAAGAAGTTCTGGAAGGGCGAAAACATGGAAGTCCCTCACAGGTTGTTTGCCTTTAACTCCAAGGTAGAATAATGGTTCCCTGTCACTTGCAGATAGAGAAAAGAGATGAAGCTTCTGCTCATCTTGCCTCCAGAAACGAAAAACTGGACAATAATGCAAGCTATGGAAGATCTGATGGGATATTTCCTGATGATATAAATTCTCTTTTATTGTATGGTCACATGGATTAGTCTTCAAGTGTGGACTCTAAAGGGTTGGTTGCTCTGGATTTGGAAATGACTGAGGAAACTTCATCCAGATTGGCCAACATGACTAATCTTCAAAAGTGGGAGTCCTCCAAGATTTTATGACGAAGCTATGATCACAACACAACACAACAACGAAGCTTGTGTATGCCCTGTGTCTCAGACATTTTGTTCAAGCCAAATCAAAGTAGGGGCAGTCCCACGGGAAAATCAATTCATCATTTGTGACCTTAAAGCCAGAGACTCAAAGTGCTTTATTCTAAATTTTTTCCTAGTTTCTTTTGTAATTTCTTACTTCCCATGATGGTGCTTCATTTCATGCACTTATTTTCATTATAATCTGATTCTCACTTGTAAACAACAATTTCTCATTTGAATCAGATCTTGGATTGGTTTATCATTTTAATTGTTTTCGTCTGAGAATCACTCTTCTCATATGATAGAAAATATGAATTTTTAATGGCCTGTAATTACAACAGGCGGGTTGTTTGAGCTTGGTGTACTTATGTGATCCTAGGTCACATCTCATGCATTTAATTCCAAGAGAGTTTTTACAGTTATGCCTGGTATGTATGATGTTCCTTGTTAACTACCACTGTTTAACTGAACATATTTTGTTATTGGAACAATCGTTATAATTAACTTTTGAGTGTTGTACTGCTGGAATATATACATCAAAAAATACCCTTTCTGATTTTAGATTCATTTAAGAAATAGGGTAGGTCCTTTGGGATAAAATTAAAGATATTAGTTTGCCATATATTTAGGTTTTGTTGAATATTTTTGTGAGAAACACTATGGGCATTCATTTGGAAATTTTTGGAAATTTAATGTTTTCGAAGTTAAATTTCTCTGTGAAATTAGTACAGAAAAATTGTAAGTTGTTTCATTTGGCTGCTGAAACTTTGATGACCTGCATCCTTCTCTTCTTCTTGAGACTTAAATATTATGTAAAAATGTCAGATGAGCCAAAGTTGTCAAGTACATTCACAAAATATAACTCTTAATTAGTGTTGTCAGTGTGGTCCAATGATCCACAACCCAACCTCTGGATTTGCAAACAGGGATTGTGGAGGGGCTAGGAAAGTGGAAACACAATTTGGGAAGAGTAATTCTTAAAGCTATGATAAAATGAATCAAGAATATTAGATCTTATGAAAAAGAAACAAAGGAGTTTCATCACTATCACTGTAGTGATTTTTTTCCTTTATTCAATAACAAAGAAACTTGTAATACCAATGTATTGTGATGTTATTATGTAAAATAGTATGTGAAACAATTTGGATGAAGGCAATACTATAGTAATAATGGTTTAATTTTAAGATCATGTAAAATAGTACGTGAAACAATTTGGAAAAACACAAGATTGGGCAAGTTAAATCGGGACCGTGAAATAGGAACTATAACATGATCAACAGGGAGCAATAGATATATATATATTATCAACAGGAAAACCAGATGCTTGGAGAAAGTGTGATCCAAGCAGTGGAACCCCCTCTCGTATCTGGTGCAAAAACAAATCCAAAAAAAATTACATAGACTAGTCCAATGATAGATGATGAATGTGAATAGAGGCTTAGGACATAGATGTAAGTAAGAAAGACAATTGTGGCAACAATGTTGCCAAGGATTCAAATTTAGGGTTGGAAGTCAGCTACATGGCTAAAAAACTTTTTAATAACACAAAATGATCACAAATCTCCATTTATAAAGGGAAAGTAACTTAATTTGACTCTCTCTTTACTATATAAAGACGTCTATGAACATAATTAAGGATGTGATGAGCTTTCAGCTAGAACATATATCTTGGTCAGCACACTTGTAGAAGGCTTTGAATCCAAGTACCCACCATATATATAGGAAACAAATCCCCATGTACTTAACAACATCGAAATAATTTTGAGAGCTTCCATTCTGTCATGGAAGAAAGCCACTGATAATATGGGCACAATAGGGAGGGCCAGAGTGCTAATCACATTTGAGAACAAGGAAGAAACCAAAAAGATCAAACCCACTCCACCAACCGAAGAAACCTGCCATCCTATTGCAGACCATATCAATGTCATATAGTAGGAAACTTTCCTTGTTGTGAAACTCTCAGCCTCCTTTTTCATATCTCTGAACTCCCCACTAACAAACAATCCAACTATGCATACCACACTAGCAACTATGGATGTGAAAATTTGCATCTCCAGAACCACTGCAAAGGTCTCCTTCTTTATAACCCTATTGAATACAAGCTGCATCAATGGAAGAAGCAGCCCATAGATGGCAGAAGCTGCAACAGTACAAATGAATCCTACTATGTACTTGGCAGTATTCACTCCCTTAGGCCTGTCACCATCTGAATGAACCGCAAGCAGAATTGCACCCAAAGTCAGCAAAACCAGAGAATTCAGGATATATGGAGTAATTTTCTGCCTGTTCAGTATGAATGCAAATACAACATTGAAGGCCAGTTGACTTGAACAGAGAAGAGAATAGGTCGAAACAGGCATATAAGAGATACCCCATGAGTAAAGAAGATTGTCTCCAGCTAGAAGCAAGCCCAAACCAACATAAATTAGCACCAATTTGGGTGTGAGCGGGGTAATCTTAGAGGCTTGTTTTCCTTGATAAAGTACCAGAGGTATGAAAAGAATAGGACATCCTACCGATTGCACCAGAGTTGATATCCATCTACTATTACCACCATCATCAAAGTAATACCTGTTAAGAAGCATAGCAGTAACTTGACCTACAATCATTGACGAAATGATGAATATTACAAGCACCCAATGGGTCTTCCTTTTTCCTGCAAACATCTTTCTATTGGGGCCTCTTCCTGGCTCTGCATCCCTGATCAAACCAGGGCCTGAAGTTTCAATCTCTCAAGGTCAGTCAAATTATATGACAACTGCTTGCAGATAGACAGTTCAATCAAATATAAAATTAATTGGAAAGATTTAACATACATACCCTCTTGTACTCTATTGTGGCTTTCTGGAATACCACCCATCTGAATATCACCCATTAGGAATGAATTATCAGTGTGCATCAAGATCAATCTGAATTCAAGTTCTGAAAATTGGTTATTAAAGCAAGCACATGGTATTTACTGAAGGATAGAACCAGCAGTGGAGTTGAGAGAAGGTCAATGGCCGCCCATATGCAACTCATTGCTTGTGCTTGACTTTGAATTGTGCACGGATTGTTTAGTCCATAGAAGATCCTGCTAAGATCCTGCTCTGTTGAATATAGTTTGTCAAAGCAGGGCCACATTTTCCTTATCTTTCTAAGGGGATTCGAGTTTCATCATTCTCACTCTGCAATAATTTTTCAAGGTTCGATGTTCCTTGTTTAACTTTAGTAATTCAGGTCAACGTTTTGTTGATTGGAGTCATATTTTTATCGTATTGATCTTATCTACGCTGACCATAACAATCCAAAATGGAATGTTAATGTCGTGGTACAATTCATAAAATCAAATTCTAGTGTAAAATATAAATTTTCAGTTAATTAAAAGGATTCATTTTGGTGCACTCCACTCGGCTACAATAAGCATTTTTCTCCGCCAAATTATAATATATTTTGGCCATTAGCTATCTTGCTAACCTCACACATTAGGGGTACCTATTATAGCATCTTTAGCCACCCCATTCAGCTAAGATGCACCTAAATGGCCTTGAATCAATCCATACTTGATTTTCACTCTCACTCAATCCATCTAAAACTATGTAAAAAATCCTTTACAATACTAGCTTGTTTCCTTCAACAAAAGAGTCTACACTCACTTGTATCCATTAGAAAATCACAAAAAAAAATGTGAAATTTATGCACCCCTAAGTGAAAATTATAGGAAAATTGGTTACATAACTTCCAAATTCTCATGAGAAATGGTCTTAACCATCTTGTAATGGCATAAATAAAACCCCAAGGAAGGATAACACACACCAAGCCCTATGATACTAGAGTTATCATTTGCGCGACCCCCCCCCCCCCCCCCCCCCCCCCAACACAATCAAGATGCTATTTATTTGCATTCAATTGTCATTTTCCATTTTCGCTTGTTGGTACTAATGCATTTGATTGTAGTTAGATACTTGGTTATATCACAATTCAATTATTAATTGCCAATTCATTTGAGGAACATTTCTTATTCCATGTGTTTAGATTTGCAAAGCCCATGGAGGAACAAGAGGTTTGCTAGAGGCAATATATTGTAGTTAATGGTGGGGGGGAGTGCGGTGGTGAGATGTGGGATAGAAGGTGGGGTGGTGGTGGGTTATGGGGTATAAAAAGGGGTATTTGGTAAAAATCAATAATATCTATTAAAAATATGGACTATTTTTATTAGAGAGATGTATTGGGATGGGGATGCAACAAAAGAATATGGGGAGGCTTTAGTCAATATCTAGTGAGATCAAAGGTATTCATTAATATCACATGAGTGAAGGTGCTATGGCACAAGTTGAATGAGTGGAAATCCCATGGAGGTTAGAAGGGAGTAATTCATGGATCTCATCTCCAATCATCAATTAACCAAATAAGTTCTCATATCTACCTAGAAGTTATAGTTGATATTTTGTAAGACAGTTTAGGAGAAAGTAGATTGTTATATTTAAATTCAGGGTTGTTGTGATTTCACCCTAATCATAGGATATAGTAGATTTATCTATAACACATGCACTTTAAATAGAGATCATGGACCAATCAAGTGCTAAGCCATGTAACAAGATAGTCATTAGTATTTAGGAGTTGAACCATCATATTGCTTTTTGTCTAGAACCTATTGTGACCATTGGATTAGATAACTTCAAATGCATACTCAAGAAACACACTTTACCTAAAGACACATTAGACCAAGTTTATCTTAACTAACTCTTACTGTCTAAATATTTTAGCATCCCCTCTTTAAAACAACTGGGCTAGGGCTTAAGGATTTACAAAGGTGACATAATAGGAGAAAGAAGTAGGCGTTAGAGCTAAACTTCCCTCAGCAATAAATTCTTGATCATTTGATGGATGTTCTTGGTTATTTTTAGCTAGTTTCTTAAATCATTGGAACAACTTGAGGAGATACATCTGCATAGAGCTCTTTCTCTTCATGGCATTAGATCATTTGATGGATGTTCTTGGTTTCAGTGAGTTTGGTTTTTCCTAGCTCCTACTTGGACATAGACCTTTTTGAAATCAATTAGTTGCTTCTTTATATGTCACGGTTCTTCTCGAATTGATGCCTTACGACATTTCCATTGCAACATTTGGTGTAATTACTAGTTATTCTCATAGAGATTCTTTGCATTGTATTGTGTATGCCACCCAATTCATGGAATATTTATTTATTTTGTTTTTTGGAAGCTTATTTATAAGTTTCTATTTTTCTTTAGGAGATTGAATTTGTAATGAAATTGTTGTTGGGATTGTTGAAGCTAAGGATTAATATTAGAGGTGTAGTCTTTGTTTTTTTAGAGGTCGTTATTGAATTTAAAAGGTGAATGAAGTATTAACATATTCAAGTCCTTTTGGGCAACAACAAGTAATATTGAATAATACTAAAAAACTATAATTGTAGGGTTAAATTGATCCACATTCCTATCATAAGTTTTTGGAGAGGTAGACTAAGTCGAATCACTCTATCATGAACACCTTGGTGATCAATTATCTAAGTGCACTATTACCCCCCCTTAACATTCTTAACATTCAAATGTAGTGAATCAAAGTAATCTCTTGAAATGGTCTCATTTGTTATCATTATAAGGATAGACATGCTTTTGATTTTTTGTCCCTTGAATTCATGATATTATTGACATGACCCATACACACCATTTTATTATAATGGAATTGCCTTTGTTGGATGAGGGGACTATTACATTCCACATACCATTTGTTTTTAAAACAAATCTAAGAGCATAAATAACCATGAGTATAAGAACTCACTCAAGGCCCACTTCCTTATAACAAATACGTAAGGACATTGATAGATTAGTGTTCAAACTCCTCCACCTTTCTCTGATGTTACAAACAAACATTGACAGCTTAGTCTTAAGACTCTTACACCTTGATCTGTTGTTGAATAATGACAATTAGTGGGTTAGTCTCAGATGAAGACTAAACATTTTAGAAATTTGAACATTTTTCGTTTATGAATCATCACAATTTGGTTAAGAAATCTTTACCAAAATTATAATCTTGGATTTAATAAAATTGTTATTTTTAATATATAAAAAACAAAACAAAACAAAACAAAAAAACAAAAAAAAAAAACAAAAAAACTTATATCTTAAAATACCCCTAATGTCATTAGATTATGCAATGTTAATATTTCCAAAGGATGTATAATGAGTACATCTCTTTCATAGACTTTAAGAGTCAAATCACTACATGGAGGTGAGTACCTTATACCACAAACACAATATAGGCCAATTTGGAATATGCGTTAACCATAATCTTACAATTCGATTATTATTATTCTACTTACAATTTCATTAAATTCAAAAAATATTATTATAGTATTTGTAATTTCAATAAATCAACTTGATTCTTAGTTGATTTCCAAAAAGGAAAAAAATCAATTTTCCCATATTTTGTTAAAGAAATAGAGGCCACCTAAACCACAGAAAATTGTGTTGTAGTAACAAATGCAAAATTATTAGGAAGGTACATGACAATTACACTAAATGAGCTGGTGACTCCGTGGAAAAACTCGTAAAATCCTAATACATCCCCTGAAAGATTCAAACCCTCACAAAGAAACCAATGAATAGGATACAATGAACACCTCTTTTAGAGATTTTAATAATCAAATCACCACATGGAAGTAGGTCCCTTATCCAATAAACACAAAGACTCGTAAACCAATTTAATATCTAATATAACCATAACCTTACAATTATATTATTATTCTACTTACAAATTTATTAAATTTATAATGGGATTAATATTCTACTTACCATTTCAGAAATTTATTATTATAATATTTACAATTTAAATAAATCAAGATCATTCTTAATCGATTTAAAAAAACAGAAACTTCACTGCATGGAGGATGCCAAATTATTAGTAAAAAGGTATGCGAGGGTCATACTAAATGACTCTGTGATTCGAAGGGAAAACTTGTAAAACTCTGACGCGTCTCCTGAGATATTCATAAAATTATTATTATAATATTTACCATTTCAATAAATCAAAATCATTCTTAGTCGATTTAAAAAATAAAAACTTCACTATAGGGAGAATGACAAATTATTACTAAAATAACTTCTAAAAGCATGACACGTCGCCTGAGAGATTCGAACTCTCGCGGGGAAACCCCATGTACTTAGCAGGCACACGCCTTAACCACTCGGCCAAAGCGACGCTACATGTGGTTAATTTAAGATAAAATCTTATTTCATTTCTTTATTTTTTACGATTTTCTTATGTTTTTAATGTGATTGTTTGGATTTTCTGGTGTCAGAATTCGACAGAAAATTTTGAGGTGAATTTTTAATTTGTGTTATTTAAATTGGTTTTTTGATTGTGTATATAGATTCAGCACCCTAAAAATCTTTAGAGCACTTAGATTGTATAAGGTTACCTATAAAACTTGTGATTTCAATAAATTCCTATCAGATTTTAGAGAAATTATTCCTGAAAAACCGATCAGAAAAACTTCAAAAAAATCACACTAAAAACAACTTAACATGATTATTCCATTCTAGTAATGTTTAATAATTAAATTTCATTTAGAAGAAATAATAATGAAATATGAATTATAAGCGAAATTACCATGGTTTGACATTTATATGCTAAAATAAACCAGGGTATAAATAAAGTTAAAATAGAAATGTTAATTATGTGAAAATGATATTGGGAAAATTGATAGGAGGGTTTTATTTTGATTGTGGTAAATGTTTTTGTTTATTTGCAGGGAGAATAACTTTTTTTGGGTGGTGGGGACGTATTGTGTTTTAAGGGTGTTTCATCAATATCATAATTAGTGGATGAGTTAATATATTTTAAGTAACTTTAGTTGATTTGGGTGGTTATGGTTTTGAGAATTTAAACGTTAATTGAAGTCAAATATATTTTATATATTAATTAAAATGTTTTCGTGAAATATTGTATTTTTGTAATATAATTATAAATTTTTTAATTATTAAATTGAAATTATAAATAATTTGTTATCAAATAAAAAATAAATATGCTTTTAAATAAAAATGATTAATATTTTAAAAATTATAATATTTTATTTTTTAATAAATTTATTTTAATGGATTAATATTTTTACAATATAAAATAAAACATTTTCTAATTTTATTATTTAAACTTATTAATAATTTTATAATACAAAATATAATTTTTTTCAACTTTCTCACACTTACAAGTATATATTTTCTTTAATAATTTTCAATACTCATTCATATTTTAACACGTGTAGGTGTAAAGGCAACAAGTATCTGTGCTCATTGAGATAGATAATGTCCTTTCGAGCATTATAACACCTCATTTCTCAACCAACTTCCTTTAATTGAGTTAATAACTTTATAATACAACTTAAAACTTAAAATACATATTTTTATTATTGATTTTCAATACTCACTTATATCTAACAAGTGTGGTTGCAAAGGTAACAAGTGCCCCTGCCCATTTTGATAAAAGATTCTTGGGAACAAACATTATAACACCCTATTTCCCAACAAACTTGCTTTAATTGAGGTCATAACTTTATAATACAAAATAAAGCTTTTCTCAACTTTATCAATGATTTTCAATATTAATTCATATTTTAACAAGTGTGGGTGAAAACACAACTAGTTGTGTTTCTTTGAACATTGTGAAGGAAATTCAGTGTTATGCATGCAACAAATTTCTCAATGGATGAACATTCTATAAAGAACATGGGGATATATTTTTTATGGGTTTTTGGCACAATAAATTATTACTTTATTCCAGTTTGGGGAAATCAGAGAGCGCAAAACTCAGAACTTAACACACAAAACTCAAAACTTGAACTTCATTCGATCGCTGAACAGGTTTTTATACATAATAAAGAATCTTTTGGAGTCTTTTTGGAGTCGGCAGCTTCTCCAGGAAGCTATCCAACTCCGCCGAATTCTAGAAGAAGCTAGATGCAGCATTTATTGGTGGTGGTTGGAATTACTATTGTTTTTCCAACACTCCCCCTTAATTCCAACCATATGACAAATATACTATAACACAATACATAAGATACTGTAAACATACTCTTTATGCCTGCTGGTCTAAGTCTCAGCTAGGCTTACAATATAATCTTGATTTTCTACAACACATAACTTACTTCTACAAAACTCAAATTTTTCCTTCCCAAGAGGCTTAGTGAATATGTCAACTACATTCTCATTTGAATTACAGTATATTAGAGAAATTTCTTTTGATTGGACCTTTTCTCTCACAAAATGATATTATGTGTCTATATGTTTTGACCTTGCATGACATATAGGATTGTTCCCCAGTTTGATGGTGCTTTGATTATCACATCTGATCACTGTAGGTTCTTGTTGACCTTCACCAACATCTTCAAGTATTTTTCTAAGCCATATAGCTTCACAGGTGCCACTACATAATGCTTTATATTCTGCTTCGGTTGATGACAAGGAGACTGTTGCCTGTTTCTTACTGCTCCATGATATAGCTCCCGATCCTATGTTGAATACGTATCCAGTGGTGGATTTCCTGTCATCTGGATTTCCAACCCAGTTAGAATCAGAATGACCTGTCAATTTAACATTACAAGCATTAGTATATTCAATATCAAAATTGATAGTCCTCTTTAAGTATCGAAGGACCCTTTTTGCAGCTATCCAATGGCTTTCATGAGGCTTAGCCATGAATTGACTAAGTATGCTTATTGCATAAGCAATGTCTGGTCTGGTGGTAGTGAGATAATTCAGACTTCCCACTAATTGTCGATACAATGTTCCATTCACCTCTTTTGTTCCATCATCACTTATTAATTTGATATTTTGTTCCAATGGAGTACTCACTCCTTTACATCCATTCATATGAAATCTCTTTAGTACTTCATTTGTATATTTGCTTTGTGTGATTAAGGTTCTTCCATCATTTCTCCATACTTCAAGACCTAGACAATAGTGCATCTCACCAAGATCCTTCATCTCAAATTCCTGTGATAACTTCATTTTTATATCTGTAATTAATTTATCAGCACTCCTTGTTATTATTAGATCATCAACATATATAGAAAGTAATACTATATCCCCATTTATGTCTGTCTTGACATACAAATTAGGATCATTTTTACTCCTTTTAAATCCTTGCTGAAAGAAGAATTTGTCAATTTTCTCATACCAATATCTAGGAGCCTATTTTAGTCCATATAAGGCCTTTTTTAACTTGCATACAAGATGTTCTTGACCTTTCTTTACAAATCCTTCTGGTTGAACAAGATAAATTTCTTCTTTTAAGTCACCATTTAGAAAAGTTGACTTTACATCTAATTGATGTAGCTTCCAATCACATTTAGTTGCCAATGCTATCATTATTCTGATTGTATTCATTTTTTCAACTAGAGCAAAGGTATCTTCATAATCTATACCTTCTTTTTGTGAATAACCTTTTGCAACCAATTTTGCTTTATACTTATCTATGCTACCATCTGCATTAAATTTTGTCTTGTACAACCATTTTGATCCTATAGGGACTTTATTTTCAAGTAATTTTGTTAATTCCCAAGTTTCATTTTTAATTATACAATCATATTCTTCTTTCATAGCTTCCATCCATTCTTTATGATTTTTGGCTTGTTCATAATTTAAGGGCTCAAAAACAGTCATTACTTGAGACATTAAAGCATAATGTTTATACCTGATGGGGGCTTGAATCTATCGTGTTGACCTTCGTAGAGGTTCATTACTTTTTGGAGTACCTTCTCCTTTTCTTCTCTGTGGAGTGCCTTCATCACTTCTTTGTGGACTTTGATTCCTTGATGTGTCTTTTGGAATGTCCATGTGTTCTTGTTCTTGGGTTGATTCCACAACTTCTTCTTCTTCCTTAGAGTTTTCATAAGAAGACTGCCATGTATTATGTTCATCTTATTTTATTTGTTTATCTACATGTTCATGAAATATAACATCTCTACTTGCAAAGACCTTTTGAGTACTTAGATCATACATTTTATAGGCTTTTTTATCAGTGCAATATCCAATAAATATACATTTGATTTCTTTGGCATCTAACTTTCTCCTATCTTCTTTAGGAATATGAGCAAAGGCCTTGCATCCAAATATCCTTAAATGACTAACTTTAGGTTTAAAACCATACAATGTTTCAAATGGTGTTTTATGCTCATGATACTTAGTAGGGATTCTATTTTTTAGATATATAGTTGTATTAATGGCTTCAGCCCAAAAACTATTAGAAAGTCCTTTACTTTTCAATATACTACAAGCACATTCAACTAATGTTCTATTCTTTCTCTCGGCTACTCCATTTTGTTGAGGTGTATGTGGTACTGTAAATTGTTGCATAATTCCATTTTGTTTACAATATTTGATAAAAGCTCCTGAAGTGTACTCACCACCTTTATCTGATCGAAGAATTTTAATGCTCTTTCCTGTTTGCTTTTCAACCATACTCTTGAATTCCTTAAAGTATTCAAACATGTCACTTTTGTTTCTTATAAAGTATACCCAGGTGTATCTAGTGCTATCATCAATAAATATAAGGAATAAATATGCTCCACCAAGTGACTTAGTTTGCATTGGATCACATACGTCAGTATGCACTAGTTCAAGTATTTCACGTTTTCTTCTATTTTCATGCACAGGAAATTCTTCCCTATGTTGTTTTCCTAGTGCACAACCTTCAAATTCAAAGTGTTCTCCCTTAATAATTGGAAGACCTTCTACCATCAGTTTCTTTTGTAGTAACATTAGGTCATTATGATTTAAGTGTCCATACCTTTGATGCCAAAGTTCTATAGTTGACATGCTTGTTGATGCCAAAGCTTGATGCCCATTCTTCATTACATCCAACTTGTATAAGCCTCCAACTCTCATTCCTTTTGCAACAACCTTGTAGTTGTCCCGCACATCCTTTACCAGACTATGTGATTTCACAAATTCAACTTTTAAATGTTGATCTATGATAGTAGAGACTGAAATTAAGTTCTTCTTTAATCCTGGAACATACACCACATTTTGAATTTGTTTTTCTTGTCCATTAGGCATCATAACACTTATATTACCATATCCTTTAATTTCATGTGATCTATTATATCCTAAATAGATGTGTCCACCATTATTAATCTCATGATAAGTATCAAACCAATCTCTTTTGCATGAGATATGGATTGATGCACCAGAATCTATAAACCAAGCATTATCATCATTAGTTTCTGCTGATAAAGCAGCATTGGACATAAACAATTTAAGATTGCTAACATCTTGACTAATTGCTTCATCTCTATCAACTAATTTCCTGAATGCCTTCTTTGTTTAAATTGATCAGACCTCCTTTTCATGCAATTCTTAGCAAAATGGCTAGGTTTTCCACAGTAATAACACACATCATCTCTACTTGATTTGGCATTTGTCCTTGGTAAAGGGGTACCTTGAAATGATTTTACCTGTGGCTTTTTGCCTTTATTTTTCTCCCACTGTTTGCCTTTGAAGGACTGCTTCCCTTTGGCCATCAATGCCAAATCTGAATTGGGAGATTTTTGTTTAAGGCTTCTTCTCCACTCTTCTTCCTGCATAAGTATACCTGCCAACTCATCAAAAGTAGGAGCCTTCTCGCTAGCTGAAAGACCAATTATAAACATTTGATATTCATCAATCATTCCATTTAATGTCACAGTAACCAAGTCTGTACTAGATACTGATTCACCAATGTCACCTAATTTATCCTTTAGATCTTTAATTCTAGAAATAAAATCACTAACACTTTCATTTTCTTCCATCTTAATTGAAAGAAGCTTACTCTTTAAATACAATATTCGATTTGTAGTCTTCGTCTCATACAAATTTTTGAGAGTGTCCCATGTCTCCTTGGATGTTTTTCACTCTCTAATGTGTGGAATAATGTTGTCCTTAACCGTCATCCACAAAAGCACCTTTGCTTTGTTTTCCTGTCACTCCCAATCTTGAATTGCAACATCTGTGGCTTGAGGGGACACTAGCTTAACTTCAGCTCCAGACACAATCGCCCATGTATTGTTGCCTTCCATCAAATTCTACAACTTAAACTTCCAATTTGCATAATTTTCACCATCTAACTTGTTAGATTCAGATAAATAAGATTCTACCAATACGTTAGCCATTTTCAATAAGCTTATAAATCCTTAGTACCAACCACCAAGATACAATTTTTTTTACAAATATAAATCCACTCAATCACAGCCACCACAAACTACTTTAATTCAATCTTGGAGCTCTTAATTCAAACACACATCATTTAACTTGGAGCAACCACAAATTAATTTAATTCAAAGTTGGAGTTTTAAAACTATTTTTTCACTTACTTTTCTCACTTACTCAAGATTGGGAGCGACAGGAAAACAAAGCAAAGGTGCTTTTGCATATGACGGTTAAGGACAACATTATTCCACACATTAGAGAGTGCAAAACATCCAAGGAGACATGGGACACTCTCAAACATTTGTATGAGACGAAGACTAAAAATTGAATATTGTATTTAAAGAGTAAGCTTCTTTCAATTAAGATGGAAGAAAATGAAGGTGTTAGTGATTTTATTTCTAGAATTAAAGTGAAAAAATAGTTTAAAATACCAAATCAGAGAGTGCAGAACTCAGAACTTAACACACAAAACTTAGAACTTGAACTTTATTCGATGGATGAACAGGTTTTAATACACAATAAAGAAACTTTTGGAGTCTTTCTAGAGTCGGTGGCTTCTCCAGGAATCTATCTAGCTCTGCCAAATTCTAGAAGAAGCTAGACACAACATTTATTGGTGGTGGTTGGAATTACTATTGTTTTTCGAACAGGGGATGCATCCCTATGAGGTTCTTGGCACAAGTAGTTTGTATATGAAGCGGGCAATACTAGTGTAAAACAACTAATGTGGAACATCCTAGTGTGGGGATGCATCCCTATGGGGCTCTTGGTATGAGTAATTAGTACATGAAGCGGACAATATCAATGTGAAATTTGTGAACCAAGGTGGAACAAAAGGTTCATGACTTTTCCTTACAAATTATAAATATTAGTTATTGGAACAAAAAAATATCATTTTCAACAAATTTCTAAAATCATCAGTAGCTACATGTTGGAATTGGTTTTTAAAGACACATTTATTTCTAAATAAAATCTTATTATATTTTGATGGGCTATTTTTGATGTAGAAGTAGGAATGTTGTATCTCAACTTTAAATCTACAACTTTATTATGATATACTATGATTTGTGTGAAAGAAAATAAATTTCTTTTTATATTTTTTTTAAAAAAAAGATTATAAGATAAAATTATTTATCTTAAAAATTATTACAATTTTATATAGATTATATAAAATTATTATAAATTTAAATATTTTTTACAAAAATATTACCAATAGTACCAAATATTTCATAGTATATATTTTAAAGATTAGTAAAATTATGGTAAATTCTCATCCTTATGATTTTTCATGATTTAAGTATTTCTTTATTTTGAGAGACTCCATCTTGTTAAGCTAAATGACAAGTAATTTGTAAGTAATTTGTAAATATGCATTATAAGTGTCAAACATTTTATAAGAAAAAACCCTAATGGACAAAATTTATATATCACTCCAATTAAGATAAACACTCAAAACTCAAAAATATATGTGTTATTGTCGTTCAAAAATATATGTGTTATTGTCGTTTATATACTTGTGGTTTATAAAAAATGTTTAAAAACATTAAATGTCAAAACTTATTTTTTTCTTTTATTATTGTTATTTATTTATATATTTGTGTAGCATAATTGATACATAAATGTTTAACAACAATAAATTGAAAAACCTATATATCAGTTTTATCAAAATTATTTGAAATATAATAAATAATTATATTTAAAAATTATAAAAATTCTTTCAATATTTAAATTTCATTTCATAATTTTTTTAACAGGTTTAATAGTTAAATATCAACTTTGAAGACATTTTTTTTCGTAAAGCTTGGTAGGACCTTCTATTTTCTATTTATAAAAGACAAGTCTACACCACATAAATGAGATACATGGCCTCAACTTGCCCAGTGGGAAACCAAGTTTGTTGACCACCTATCCTCGTTATACGCATCCAAAAATAATATAGTTTAAGGTGATCTACCCAAGCTATATATACATCTATATCATGATAAGAGTTTGAGTTTTTGTCTATCATAAGCATACATTAATAAAAGTAAATGCTATTCGCTAAAAACCAAAAAACATTCAGGAACCTGACTATTCCTTTTAATCCTTTGAGGCTGAGTCAACCGGGGCTGGGTCTTCAGCTGAGTCTCCTGGTGCTTCTGCTAGCTCGATAATACAAGTGATATGACTTTGAATATGATCTAGGCAAATGTCTTGCTTGCACAACTGGAACTGGATGGCCTACAAGTCTTTCTTGTAGTTTGGCATGTCTTGGAGGGTCATTGCCATCCCCCTTTGATAACTGCTCCATTGCCTTCCCCATGAGGCTCTTCATGAGGCAATACAAGTATAGAGTCTACTTGAATTGTGTGAGTCTACCCCTAGTGTTCCTTGGGTCTAAGATTACCTCACGCTAGGCCTCCATTTCCTCTTTTGAATCCGCCTCCTCTTTTATATGTGCCTCCCAATCTTCTAAGATCTTCCTGATGCCTGCATCTGTCCCTACCCTATACGTTATTGCCACTTCATTGATAAGCCTTTCTACTGGCTTTCTTCCATGTCTGGGATCCGAGGTGCCCATGTCAGCTGCACGAGGTAGCTCCCTTCCCCTTCTGCCTCGTGCTCTTCCATAGGCTGGTCTTTCCATTTCTCCTGTTGTGCGAACCTGTTCACATACATTTCGGATTAGAGCACATGCATTAAGTTCCAGACTTTCCATAATGCTATCGCTTCCCCTCTGCTCACCTTTCCTTCCACACTCATCTCTGCCCCGGTGACCCTCTGCCCACGACTGCAATGCCTCTCCTCTACCAAGATTATCAGTGCCTCTCCCCTGCCAAGCAATAGCCTCTCCACCATTTTGGTGTTTGCCTCTCTTTGCTCTGCGCCCGGGGGTAGTGGCCTGGTGCCCAGTTCGAGTGAAACTTTCGGCACTGACCGCCCTCCCCTTGAACCAGATAACTACTACAACCATTCACTCCTCTCTGCCACTCCCAATTACCCTCCCTCGCACCTACTTATCTACCTGCTCTCCTTCCTCACAGGTTATCGGGCAGGCCAACTTAATTGCAGGTGATTCCTCATGGTCCCGTCCCTGATGGTCTCTCTCTTTGCCACTTACAGGTTCGACCCCAGTCCCCTTCCTTCCGAGCATGCCTAAGTCTCTCCCACCTATTTCCAACACCCCTATATGGTCATATCCCTCATTCCGCCTCCATGGAAACTCACAGACAACACTGTAAAAGACGAGTAGAGCCATATAACATACCCGGTGCCGCTTCAAAGGTGTCGTTGCAGGTATCTGGGTTGATATTCCTCGTCATTTCTTCGTCTCTCCTCCGCAACTATGCTCTCCCCATCACCCTTCATTCCTTCATAATCCCCTTCCCTCTCTGTCCCATCCATCCTCATTTCCTGTTCTTCCCACCTCCGTCACTACCCTGGCACTGGTTGCCACTTTTCCATGCCCCTCTATACATTATCATACGGGAGGCCACCACACCCATCGCCATGAGTGTGTGGGCTGTGGTGGGCCGTACCCAGCATTCAGTTATCCTGATAGCCATATTTGTCTTGCATCCGCGGGCACTCACCCCAATCGGGGGTGAAGACATTTAAGTTTAAGTATTATATGTTTCAATACAATTGCATTTTTCTTTATTATCTTATTTCTTTAATTTTTTCCAAAATTTATTTTAATACAGACTATTATTTCACTATGCAATTTTTTTTTCTCTATTTTAAAATTTTAAAGATTATATTTTATTCAATTTTCTTAATTAAATGATTTTCAAACCATTAAAATAATCAACTTTAAAACATAATCACTAAATCAAAATTGCCAAATAGAATAGTTTGAAAATAAAAAATATTATAAAATGTTCATTTTGCATAACTATCTTTACCTAAAATAAATAACAAAAGAGAAATATTTTTCCAAATATAACTATACGTTTTCCACGTGCAAAATAATTTTTTATGGTAACTCCATTGAAAATTAATGTTACTATAAATAATCCATATTATAAATGATCTATATTTACTTAATGATTTCATTAATAATCTTATCTTACAATAAACCCACGAATACATTAAATTAAATAATAAATAACATTTTTTTTCGAAGGAAAAAAATCAAATTTTCTATTAAGGCAATAACAAGTTACATTTGTATATGCATTTAAGCATTTAATGTACTGTATGTCTAACTGGTAAACATAGAGTAATTATTCTCGTTTGAAAGTAACAACAATACTATCCAGACTCTATAACACAAAAAAAGAGCTAAAGAATGTTCTCGGGCCTCCTCATTTTGTAGGAAAACAACCCAAACAGGAACAAGTCGTTTAAACAGTATTACAAAAAACAGAGATTTTCAAGTATCAATTTTTTAACCCATGTGTATACATAGCATAATCAAAAAGAAAAAATGAATTGTTTCTCGATCATAGCAGTAAACCATATGATTTTCATATTAAGAATGGAGGTTGATCCGACACACAAATCAAATCCCTGTCAGTTTTTGCTATGCACCAAGTACCCATAGCTTGTTGTAAACCCTCCTTAGATATGAGGTCTAAAACTTAATTCCGTTCCCTGTAAATATGACATACAATGATAAAGTTAAAACGATGTTTTAAGTTTAAAATTTCTTCTAACAATGGAATCAACGTGTAGATTTGACATTTGTGCTCTCCATTAAACCATTTTACAACATTCTGAGAGTCTCCAAGGACCTGGATCGATCCCATACCCAAATGTATAAGTCAACAAATCAACAATTTTAAGGATTGTAATTCAACGAAATTATTTGTTCCTGGGCCAAGGCCCACTGATGATTTTTAAGTTTTTTTTGGGTGTTGGTGTGAATGATAAAACCTGCCCCACAGATATTCTATGGATCAGACACTCTGTGAAAAGAAGCTCACAACATGTCCCCCCTAATATGTTCTTATCTAACTTCCCTAATACTCTTAACAATATTTGGTAGGGGTATCAGGCCATAAATTAAGGCACATTCTATGACAATGGGAACATAAGTAGGGGCCAATTCCTTGAAAATACTCTTATTCTGATCCACTTAGATGCCCCATGAAATAATTAATGGAAGACTTTTCATGTTTTCCTCTTGTGTCTCATCCCACCATGTTTGTCATGCTTCCCCAATGTTATCTCCATCCCATCCCTGATTTTTTCCCACAAGCCTCAAGGTTTCCTCCCAGGTACTTATAATAAACTAACATTTTAAGAAAAGGCATTGAATTGATTCCTCCTTTCTTTTGCAAAGGGTGCACCACCCAAGTCCCATCTTATTCCTTTTCTAAAGGTTATCGCATGTTGGGAATTTATTTCATAAGATAAACCAGAAGAAAAGTCTTTATTTTGCAAGGTTTGTTAGTTTCCAAAGGGGCTTGACCCACCACTCCTGTGCACCCCACTCCCTTCTTGTCATTAGGTGACTGTAGCCACACTTTGGGGAATATTTTCCAGTCGGAGCATGTACCCATCTCAACTCGTCTGGTTGGCCCCTTAGTTTAACATTAGTTCTCTGATGAAATTCTACCATTCCTCTATCCATTGGGGCTCCATTTGCATATCCTTCGTTGTTTTCCATGCTTTCTACCATATCGTTGTTTGTGCCTCCTTCTCAATCTGGTTTAGGTGAACACATCCTTACCAGTGTAAGTGTTTATAACCTCTCTTGATAAAGTAGATCCCTCATTGCATCCTACCCATGGGTCCATACCAAGTCGAATATTCTCTCCATTCCCAACATGCCAAGCTAGACCTTGTTCAATGATCTTAATCGATTCCAAGGTTGCCTTCCAAATGACTGAGGCTTGTGGATTCCTCTTGTCTGGATTCCTCAGTCATTCATCCATGGGAATCAGATCAATGTATTTTATTTTAATGACCATCATCCACATATTCTACATTGATATAAGCCTCTATCCCAATTTTACTTCTAACGAGGATGCAAAAGATGAAAGGTATTTTATGCCCCACCACCCCATTTATTTAGTCTATCTACTTTCTCCGAGGCCACCCATGGTAGAACTAAGTCCTCCTTTGATTCGACCCACAGAAACTTGTTACATACTTTCCTTATCTATGAGAGAATTCCTTTGGGCACCCAAGTTAATGCAGTTCAGTAAAAAGAATGGCCTCAGAACCAACCTTCTCGCTCTCGGCATCCATTTATAACTCCAGTATTTTACTTGATTTTCATTTTTTTGCCACAAGCCAGAACCAATCTTGTTTCATGTAGGTGTCTAGCTTAAGGTGGAATCCCAGATATTTGAAGCTATCCATCATTGACTTTGTTTCAAAAGGAAGCACCTCTATAATCCTCCCGATGCCAATCCTAGAGAACCCCTCTAGAATCAAAGAAGATTTTTGTACATTGATACACATACCTATAGCTACTAGAAACAAATCGAGGATGGATTTAATATGTTGAATATCACTCCTACTTCCATTACTGAAAAGGAGGATATCATCAAAAAAACAATAAATGAGAGATATGGAGGTTTACCACCACTTCAATACCTTTTATGTCTCATCTTCTCCTTACTTCTAGGATCATTTGACTAAGACGCCCTGCTGCTAATAGAAAAAGGAGGGGAGATAATGGGCATCCCTGTCTGAGTCCTCTCTGGCTATGGAAGAAAGAAGATGTTTCCTCGTTGATCAGGACTACAAAGCTAACATTTGAAATACATCCCATTACCCAATTTATAAATCAATGCCAAATCCCAAGTGGGTCATTAGCATCCTAATGTAAAGCCAACTAATTATGTCATATGCTTTGGAAAGATCAATTTTTACAATCACTCCTTTTTTCTGACTCCTCTTGATATTGTGCAGTGTCTCTTGAGCCACCCCTATAGCTTCATGAATCTGTCTTCCATCCAAAAAGCCAAATTTCTCCTTGGATATGTTCCTTGAGAGAATAGGATTCAATAGTACCGCAATGACCTTTGCAATAATTTTATATATGCAGTTTCACAAAGAAATGGACCTAAATTCCTTGAAAGATGAGGGGTCCTCTCACTAGGGATTAAAGCCAAAAAAGTGGAATTGAAGGGTTCAAACACCAATCCTTTTTCCAAGATTCCTCAACCACCTCTATGAGGTCATCCCCAATGATATCAAATAAGTGTTGGAATAATTCCATTGTCCATCCATCCGGTCCTGGGATCTTGTCCCTCTGCATTGACTTTAAGATTCCTTTTACCTCCCCTCTTGAAACCGAGGCCATAAGCATTTTGTTTTCCTCCTCCTCAACATATCTTGGGAATTTTTGGGCTACTCGAATCACCTCAACTATTGATACCTCTTCTAGAGCTTTGAATAGGTTTTTGAAGTATTTTTCACATTGAGGCTAGTTCATCAAAGGATTTTGTTGTACCCCCTTCCTCCGTTTTTAATCCCCATATTGTATTTGAATTTTCCTCCCTTTTGCATAGTTCTGAAAGAATTTTGAATTTTCATCCCCTGTTACCAACCAAATCACTCTTCTTTTTAGTCTCCAATGTTCTTCTCTATCGAGAAGGATTTTCCTTTTTTTTGTCTCCAACTGTTTGATCCTTTCCCTCTTCTCTATTGTCTCATAACCATCCTTTTCTGGACTCTCCAATTGATCTAGTTCCTCCCCTATTCTTCTTAAATCAGCTTCCTCTTTTATCTTCTTTGCTTTTTCCCATTCTATGGTTGCCTTTTTCATGCCCTTTAAGTTCTCCATAAAGGGTTGAGCTAGATCCCTCCCCTGTTCACCAAGCATAGGCCTCCAAGTAGTTTTAACCAAGTTATTATATGAGGCTTCCTTGAGCCATGCTGGGTTAAATTGGAATGGAGATCCTAATTGTTGTAGGGAAAAGTATCCGACTCGGATGACCCTATCCCACTCTAAGGGTGATAGTTCCTTAGCAACAACTGTAAAACAAACTACTTAAGGTTTACTTCTTTATGAAAGCAAAAGAGGATGGAGAAAAGCACTAACCGTTGCCTTGCGCTTAATGTCGAATCCAAACTCTTCTCTTTGGCCGCTTGCTCCTGGCTCCTTGCTCTTTTGCTTGCCCAGCTACAATGAGATCCTGCAAAACAACAAAGAAAGAAACTACAAGAGGCATGCAATCATAACTGGTTCATGGATTAGTGTAAACAAAACATGCAATCATCACAATATATCATTGAAACAAGAGCACATAGAAGAACCTCAATAGCTTTTATTAATGAAGAAGTAAAGGTTCTGAGAGTATTACAACCATTGAAGGCTCCAACCCAGCAACACCTCCCAGCAGAAAGAATTTCTCCTCTTCACCTCTCTCAAACAATCACCCAATAGTTCTACAGTGAAACCAACAGCATATCATTACTTTGCACAAAATTCCAGCCTCCTAAGCTCATAGGAGAGAGCTCAATATATAGATGAATTGAGAAAGGATGAGTCAGCTTGCAACTGATGTGTAGCTGCCTTGTGTCCTTTCTCTCTTCAGTTAATCTTTAGTTGATCTTCAGTTCTTGAGTCCACTTGGAGAACCTTGCTTCCACTTGGAGAAACAGAGCCTCTGACTCATCACAAGGCGAAATACCTGATCCAAGTGTCATTTTTGGAAGATTCCAGAGCAATGACTCAGTGTGCCACTTGTCCCATCTCGCTCAGCGCAGGTGGCCTTTGTTCCACTTGCTTTGCAACGCAGGTACACCATGGAGCAATTGAGTTTCAGCGCAGAAACCTAGTGGAGCACCTGCTTTGATTTCAGGATTGCTTGTTTTTGAGTTTTTTCAGGTGGAGAACTGATCTGAGAGCTGTTGGTTTGCTGACCTTGTTCCTCTAGGGGTAGGAACATCATGTTTAGGGAACTTTGGATCCCTTGGATTATTGACAATTCATGCTTGTTGCTGTAAGGCACAAATTTGTCTATAACAGATGCCCCCTAAAGTGTGAGGTCGTTTATCGGGTGAAATGCTTTATTGAGAGGATCCGAAGTTCATTCAATCTGCTGAGAAGTGTCCTGTAATAAGATACAATACGATACATTATTTTTCATACATTTTCATGATCTAGCTGAGGCGGGCATTCCCATGCTCAGCTTTATAAATACATTTTGGTACATAGAACAGACGATCGTCTGATTGTAGACTGATAATTCTCTGCTGAAATTATCATCCTTTGAGAAGGATGATCATCTGCTGCAATGATGTACATATCAAATGTCTTTATATCCTGAATATATATCGCAGCCCGGATGGATGAAACTAGATCTGGGGTCTTCAATCTCTTCCGATCTTCACTCGATGTACAAGTCGATCCATGTGAGAATTTCTTGAAGTCGAACATGGAAAGACATCGCTTGATTACCGGCCAATGATGTAAACCGTTAACAAGCGCGAGAGGAATCACCGATAAGGATGATGACCCTCAAGGTACAGCAGTACAATTCACATGGTGGGAATAAAGGACTTGGCGTCGACCACCATGCAAAATCCTCTGGTCGAAGGTCATTGATGTATACCTGTCGCCGGAAGTGAGAAACTTGCCATTGAGGCATGCAAGCTTCAAAGTACTGAAGGGGTTGTTCCTAGATCAACTCCTTGGATAATGAGCTGATGTCGACAAAGAGCGATCCGTCAAAGGAGGGCCTTAATGAATCCCACATCAGTGACACGGAACGGAGCTAATGACTGTGATGAGGTGAAAACAAACTGTGATGTATGATTCAGGGTGGCGGTCATGAAGTGGATGAAGGATAATGTATGGCAGTGGATGGGACACGGTTGACTCTTTGCAGAACCACATCTCTTGAACATATAACGACACTGATGTGATGGATCGGTAGCATTACCCCAATTGTGGATGGTGTGGCGAGGACCATGGTTATGAGACCGGTGAATGAAACAACCCAACCCGATGTGATACGGAGGACAAAGTGTCATGTTCAAGAGCGACTTGCTACCATTAATGCTGTGAGGTTCTCCCAATTTTTCCCCAGTCATTGCTGACCAGTACCTCTTTATTTTTGTCAAGCTTGAGGAGGATAACATATGCTTGTTCTATAACCTGCCCTTCGGGCAAGCCCATCGCTATGTTTTAACGAGCCTAGCGATAGGGAAACTCGTTCTCGTCTAAAGACAAGTTTGTCGCTATTTAATCATTTTAACGAGTCTAACGACAAGGAAAACTCGGTCCTTTTCATTTTTAGAGAGTCTGAAAAGGTACGGAAAGTTAACTCCAAAATTCCTTTTTCGTCTTCTAATCCCTTAAGTCCGAAAAAGTATAAAACAATACAGAAGGGATGAATTTTCGATTGCTTTAACGAGCCGAACAAAACAAGCTCTCGATCTTTTTGTGCAATAATCCCTCAGGTCCAAAAAGATTAAAATCTAGAGGAGGGATAGCTTTCCGGTCGCTTTAACGAGCTGGAAGGCCAAAACTCGGCAATCTTTTCATATTTTACGAGTCAGTGAAAAGAGCTTAAAGACGACTCGTCTTTCGAGGAACGAGTGATGAACAGGGCAGCAGCAGATTCCAGGTACAGGTTGGAATATTCCAATCACGGCAGTGTCACAAGGATGGCTTAGTGAAATCACTCTTCGCAGCTGTTCCTCAAAATGGGTAAACAAACATATGGAGATGAACGATTGGCCAAATGAACGGATGGAGGTGAGACTGCAAGAACACGACCAAGGGCTTTAATATGGCTGTCAAAGGTTATATTTACCAAGGTTATTTACCGGTTCATTTTTTCTGGGTGAGCTTGAACTCTAGGGGAAGATTGCTCACAACTTATGTTTATTTTTTAACGAGCATGAACTATGCACTAAAACTGCTCGGATCTTGCGTTTATTTTTTAACGAGCATGAACTATGTGCTAAAACTGCTCGAATCTTGCGTTTATTTTTTAACGAGCATGAACTGTGTGCTAAAACTGCTCGAACATACCAGTCATGATACAAGAAACGCCTCAGGTGAGGTAGTCATTTTTAAGGAGCTATACCTCACTAGTTACTCCAATTTGGCAAGTTTTAACTTTTGCCCCACATCCTTTCTTTATGCAAGCTGGAAACGGCTAATCCTACGAGTTTAACGGGTTAGACCTACAGGTTTAAAGGGAGGACCTAAAAATTTAAAAAATAAATAGTCGTCCCGTGCTTGCACTCCAAAAAGTTTGCATGCCCCCAGGTATAAAGTATAATTTCTAGGTTCTTCCTCTTACTTATTATCCGAAAAATGGTTCTGTTCGCTGCCGCAAACTAAACTCTTTTCCCGGCAATGTCTATCATTAGGTTGCTAAGGATGGTGACTACTCGTTGCAACAATTTCATCTCTTTCTTTAAAGACTGCCCCTACTTATCCTTCAAAACATATTGTTTTAATGGGTGAGGCTTGACATTCAAAGATGGTGGCTACTTGCTACCACAAATGGATCTCCTCCTTAGGAGAGCCTACTTATTTAGACAAGGGGAGCGAGAAGCAGATTATCTCACTCACATAACTTTGACAAAAGAATCTTATTCTAGAACAACCCTCTCTTCCTTCTTTCGGACGGGGTACGGACTAGTCATATTCTTCTACGGAAATCAACTTTATACCCAAGGTTTCCTCTGCCCAAGGCAGGCCAGGGTGCATGCCCCCTGGGTCCCAGTTCTTTCTTTCCGAATTACTCGCATTCATCGAGAAGTAGAACCGGGGGTGGAGGCATTTCTTGAGTGAATAAGCCGTTTAGGGTTGGTATTTGACTATTTGCGATGCGAGATCCCGGAAATGAAAGTTGGTCTACGAGCTTGACCATCTTTCCTTCGTGTGGAAAACACATTACTCTAAAGAGTGAGGAGACTATAGCTCCCATGCAATATATATAGTCCCGTCCAAGGAGTAGGTTATAATCCAAGGGTCCTTGGACGACCATGACATTCATATGAACTGTCTTCTTCCTCAATGTAATGGGAACATTGGGGAGAATCCCTAATGGGCGACTGGTTCCTTTATCAAAACCCGATAGATTTCTCATCTCAGGTAAAAGCGCCGGGGAACCCAGTGCTTTCCAAGCAATAGAGGAAAGGATACTCACAGATGCCCCTTCATCAATGATGGTTCCAGCCATTACCATTCTATAGATTTGGACAATGATTCTGAATGGTATACTGGCTGGTAACCGGGGTCTGCCTAGTTGGTTCCAATCAAAGGATACAACCAGGTTGCTTGGTGGTGGGACCGAATACACGGCCGGATACGACCCTGACGATGTTCCTTCCTGCGATAAAGGAATGGGCGCATTGTCCTGATGCTCATCAGAGTCTGTGTTGATGAAAAGAATCTGGATGGTGTCATCCTTATTCTCTTCAGTGAGGGTGTCATTTGAAGATGAATCTTCAACGACGGTGTCATTTGAGGATGAAACCTCTGAAGGAAGAACCGGGTCAACTGCCGTTTCGACCTTTAGACTTTCGTCTGGTCTGGATTCAGTTGGTTCATTCTCAATGACCGACACTTCAGCTGACCACTTGAGCGGGCCAGCTGGATTTTCAACTATCGAGGGATTAGGCACGAGTTTTTGGTATCCAGGAGGAAGTCGTAACGGTGATACCGGACGATCTTCCACAAATCTCTTCGCCTCATCTAAGAATGGACATCGGTGGATGGCGTGATCGCCTCCACACAACATACAGGGTGATCTTGGTCTCCCTCTTCGTCCTTCACTCTCGCTAGTTGATGGACTGCAATCAACATGACTACCAGAGGTTGATGCTACCGGATTGTGCAACCTGGGGGACCAGTCTCTTAGTATCCGGGGAATACAAGGACAATCACGATGGAGGTGGGTCCCTTTGCAAATGACACATGGCGATTTAGGCCCGGTCGGTGCAGTGTGTGGATTTTTGTCAGATGTCTTTTGCTTGCCCCCAGTCGCCTTCGCCATAGGCCCCTTCTGCTTCTTTTCTTTCTTCTTCTTTTCCTTCTTCTCCATGGGAGGCTGACTTTTGCCGGCTCTACCTTGTGAAGATGAAGGATCAGAGGAAGAATTGTAAGAAGTGGAAGGCTGGTGGGTAGTTCTAGACTGGTCTAACTGTTGATTCGACTGCTCAGGATTAGTGGCGATTTGAACTACATTAGTTGAAAAGAGCCATACAGGTAGGCCAATTGTCAATCCTGGAAGTGACAATGTGGCCATATGAGGCGCACCAACATCTCCCCAAGAGGAGAAGGGATTTGGACTTCCACCAAGGTTACTTCCTTGGTTGGTGGGCTCCATACTTTTCAACTGAAAGATCAACGTGGGAATAACAGGTGATTATGTTCCGTTTAAAATAAATTTTATTAACGACGCTTTTAGACACAAACTTGCTTTTTCATGTTTTAAGAGTCGAGAAAAAGCTAAAGATGACTCTAGTCCCCTTCGATGTTTTAACGAGCCCGAAGTGACAAATGCTCGGATGGACTTTTTCAGTTATAGAGTTTGAAAAAGGCCAAAAGAAACTGCTCTGGAGTTCTAGGCAGAGGGTGTGCCAAACTTTTCGCGAAACCACAGAATACGTTTTACGGTACGGGTGGTCGATCTTCGTGAATGCTGTGTTCACTGCATCGCGATCAGTAGGGCGGCCGACACGGCTTCCTATGGATAAAGGATAATTGCCTATAGGGGTCTCCCAATATATACGCGACGGTACGTGGGAGCACAAGTCCGTATTAGTGCCACCGACTCTCAGGAGGAATCACCCACCTTCGTAGAGATCGACAGTCACTATGTTTAACGACGCCGGAACACGTCTCTACCTAGACCTCTATTTGTTTGCGTTATGTTACAAAGCGTTGTTATGTAAATTGGATTTATTTTAATGTTGATCTTGCTTAGCAGTTTGCCTTTAAGGATCACCACGAGATGTATGTAACAAATTCCTGAATGCAGTCTAAGATGAGAAGTAAACTTTTCAATCTTTCAACTTTGAAAACCTTAACTACTGAGGGAAAAGAAAGGCAAATCTTTTCACACAGATCATAGAGCACACACTAAATGCAAATTTTTCCTAAATCGTCAAGCAAACAGTCAAATGCAAAATGCACAATGCATGTATTTTCTTTTTCCCTTTCTTAATGTGGATGGGTTACAAAAAGAAAGTTGTTATATAACTTTGATTTCGATTTAAAGCGAAAGTAAACAAGCTTGTCCAAAATCAAAAGACACCTTAAGATTCACTTGCTTAATCACTGGAAATGCATGAAATCAAACCATAATGACGAAAGTAAATGACTAATCAGCTATGGACAGCAAACAAGCTAACTCTTTAGACCAGCAAAATGCCTAACACAGGTTCAGATCTAAGAGGCCAAAAGCAAGACTAGTTTACTCTTCGTTATGGGAAATTGTAAATGAGTAAGAAATACAAAGAACAAGTACAATTTCGTTATATAACAGAGGCAGAATGATGGCAAGTAATATTGGTTTCAGAACAGGTGCAAGACTGGTAACTGGCAGCCAAATCAATAGTGAAAACAGGCAAGAGAAAAGGAGGAAACCCCAACAGCACTAGGCAAAATTGGGCCAACGCAGGTGCTGCACAGCCAGTCTGGCTCTCAGCGCAGGTAGCCCCTTCGGGACCTGCGTTGCAAAGCAGGTAGCCTGTGTACTACCTGCTTTGGAAAACGAAAGTTGCGTTTTCACAGTTTCCGGGTCATAATTTTCTCAAAAATGCACAGTTTTTGCTCAAATCAGAAGCAATCAGTCAAGCACACTCAAAGGGATGATTAGGAAGGTAAAAAGCTATCACTAAGAGCTTACAAGGATCCTTGTAGATCAGCTCTTCAAATCATGAACTTGCTCAGAAATGAGCTAGAGTAGCTGCCCTCTACTTCGCTTTTGATATAGTCAAAAGCTTTTCGATTTGGTACTCTTTTGTTCAAGAAATGAATATCAAGATACTACAAACACAATCAAACGGATACGATCCCCAGCGGAGTCGCCAGTTTGTTGTAGGGAAAAGTATCCGACTCGGATGACCCTATCCCACTCTAAGGGTGATAGTTCCTTAGCAACAACTGTAAAACAAACTACTTAAGGTTTACTTCTTTATGAAAGCAAAAGAGGATGGAGAAAAGCACTAACCGTTGCCTTGCGCTTAATGTCGAATCCAAACTCTTCTCTTTGGCCGCTTGCTCCTGGCTCCTTGCTCTTTTGCTTGCCCAGCTACAATGAGATCCTGCAAAACAACAAAGAAGGAAACTACAAGAGGCATGCAATCATAACTGGTTCATGGATTAGTGTAAACAAAACATGCAATCATCACAATATATCATTGAAACAAGAGCACATAGAAGAACCTCAATAGCTTTTATTAATGAAGAAGTAAAGGTTCTGAGAGTATTACAACCATTGAAGGCTCCAACCCAGCAACACCTCCCAGCAGAAAGAATTTCTCCTCTTCACCTCTCTCAAACAATCACCCAATAGTTCTATAGTGAAACCAACAGCATATCATTACTTTGCACAAAATTCCAGCCTCCTGAGCTCATAGGAGAGAGCTCAATATATAGATGAATTGAGAAAGGATGAGTCAGCTTGCAACTGATGTGTAGCTGCCTTGTGTCCTTTCTCTCTTCAGTTAATCTTTAGTTGATCTTCAGTTCTTGAGTCCACTTGGAGAAACAGAGCCTCTGACTCATCACAAGGCGAAATACCTGATCCAAGTGTCATTTTTGGAAGATTCCAGAGCAATGACTCAGTGTGCCACTTGTCCCATCTCGCTCAGCGCAGGTGGCCTTTGTTCCACTTGCTTTGCAACGCAGGTACACCATGGAGCAACTGAGTTTCAGCGCAGAAACCTAGTGGAGCACCTGCTTTGATTTCAGGATTGCTTGTTTTTGAGTTTTTTCAGGTGGAGAACTGATCTGAGAGCTGTTGGTTTGATGAACTTGTTCCTCTAGGGGTAGGAACATCATGTTTAGGGAACTTTGGATCCCTTGGATTATTGACAATTCATGCTTGTTGCTGTAAGGCACAAATTTGTCTATAACACTAATTTTTTATCAAGCCCTTTCATTTCCAATAGAATAGGGAGGTGATCCGAGTCCCCACCTTCCCCCACCCAGTGTCTGAAACAAGGGATTCTAGATGCCAATTCTTCTTTTAGTAGGAAACAATCCAACCTCTTGGATACCCTAGCTCCCCCCACTCTCATGTTCCTCCAAGTCATTCTGGATTTTATCATGTTTATATCTAAAAGCGTTCCAGAAAGAATCTTGTTCAAAAATACGTTTGCTAGAGGATCTGCTTGAGATACATGGCTCCATGTTTTTGATAGGCCCAAGGAGAAGTTCATATCACCTCCAACCACCAAATTTGAGTTATTCATAATGGATTTTGAGAATAGATTATTCCAAAATGGCACCCTGTCCTGACAAGGCCCATAAATATTCAATATTAGTGATTCTAAGATTAGCTCCTGGGAATAAACCTCAGCTCCAAGGATTTGCTCTAATCACCAAGAATTTAATAACTTTAGGATTCCAAGTTTGACACCCAGTGTCAATCTTCCAGATCTTCCTTTGGCATCCATAGTTAGGAATGTCCAACCCATAAACATTTTATTCAGTGCCAACTTGATCTCCTCTCCTGCTCCAAGGGTTTCTTGAAGCATTATAATATCATGACAGTAACTTTTAATCAAAGCCTTCAAAGCTAGTTTTTTAGAGGCACTAGCAAAACCTCGACAATTAAAAGACAACACAATCATTTGGTCACTTGAGATGGGGTATGCATTGCTCTAAGCACCCCGGTAAGTGATAATTGTTTCCCATCTACTATATCAATTTTTTCTCTTTGTTGAGCCTTTGACAAGTTGGACTTCCTTCCTCTAGTCTTTCGAGGTCCAACTGAGATCGGATGGACTCCCAACCCTCCCACAACTTCCCAAGGGATGATCTTCTTCTCCCGAGGCCGAAGGTTATAATGAGGTTTCTCTATGGAAAATCCTACTAAAGAGGGGGATACAAGGATTGAAGCCAAGGGTTGGCTTAGTGGAATCTCCATAATGGAGGTTATGATACTATCCAGGGCCTGAGTTACTGATTCGACATACAAATTCTCCAAAAGAGGAGGCCTAGAAGGATTAGGCATCGAGATCGAGTTGAACAATGACATAACGGATTTATGAATAGAAGGGACAGGAGAAAGAACCGTACCATGTGACTGGGGCATATAAACAGCTTCTCCACTCTCCACTATCTCTGCCTGACCCAACTCCCCAGGTTGCTCCTGCTCCTGCTCTGCCATTTCTTCCTTCTGCATATCCTTCATTCCTTCAGAATCCATCTGCATTTGATCTCCAACCTTCCTAACCCCCAATTCCTCTGCTTGTATGTTCTCCTTCTCTTCCCTTTGTGGTCAGTCTATTCTTCCTTGTTCTCCTCGATGCCTTCTTCTCCTTCTGAATCCCAGAGGGAAATCTCTAGCAAGATGCCCATAAATGTGGCATCGATGACAATGGAAAGGAAGATGTTCATAATCTATAATCTGTGTGTACGATAACTCCTTGTATTTAAGATGAATTTCCTCTACTAGTCCTTCCCTTGGATTTAACGTTACCAGAATTCTTGCTAGTCCCTTGTCCCTTGATTCCACAAAAGACATTTATGCTTAAAGAAACTGACCTAGTGTATTTCTGATGGAGCTAAACACCATCTCCATCCAAAAAGGTGGGGGTAATCCCAGAAGACGTACCCAAACCGGAATCTCTGCCACCTCTTCTCTCTGGGAATCAAACAAGGGGTTCCATATTTTAAAAAATATCAGCGGCCTGCCAAAATACCAATTTTCTTTCAAAACCCATTCTAGGGTTTCTCCTTTGCTAAATTTTATCATGAGCTAACCCCTAGCTAGATTGGACACTTCAAACTGTTGGTCTGGCGCTTCCTTCTATAATTTGGAAGTCCATTTGGAGATGTAACTTGTGTATTTTTTCCCCTTAGCTCTCCCAACCAATGTTACCTCTATCGCTTCCATTGCTCTATCAATATGAATATCAACTCCCAGCACCAAGTTCAGGCTTAACTCCTTTTTCTTTATCAGCTTATCTTTCTTCCTCTTCTCTCATGTATTCCCATTCCTCCCCTCTTCCCCTGCTTTTGGTCTAGTCTCCCTCTCATTGATTCCTTCTACAGAGAGTGGTTCTACCTGCCTCTCTGCTAAACAACTTCTTTGGTTTAAAAATCTCACTTCCGAGGGTTGATCCTCCACTCTCGCAAGGAAGGAAGGCTCAATCACTTCCTAAATTAAAGGAAATTGGTTAATCTATTCACGCCTCAACGAGATAAGCAAAGAAATTTCTCCTCTAGTATGTTCTCTAAAGTCTCCCGACTCCTCCACTGGTTCTTCTAGAAAACCTCTAAAACCTTGTGTATGAGCTTCTTTTGAAACCTCCTTAGAAAAATGGTTTATTTTCGAGAATAGGGTTTCTCCTATCCTCTGGTTTAGGGGAATCCTACATGAAACCCTACTATCCAACCTTTTCCCCTTTATCGCCTCCTTTTGCCCCAAGTCTTCTACCAAAAACTACTTCAAACCCTCATTTCCCCTCAACCCGCAACTCATAACAATGTCTTCTAACCCTTCTGTAAAAAAACCAGACGTATTAACAACTCTAGGGATTAAATCACTTACTTGGTTTCCCGTTTCCGCCTTCGCTGCACAGTCTGTCGAGAAAAACACTTGTTCTTGCCTCAGCTCTGGTTTCTTGACAGTCCCCCAGGTCTTCTCCTTTGAACCGCATAGGTTCTCCTCCCAAAAACCTAAACAAATTTCCTAACGCCATCCCACCACCGAGCCTCTTCCCTTCCCAGCTGGAGGCACAGTTGAACGAATATACTTCTCGATGTTCTACTCAGTGACATCCAGACCCCATACCGACAAGGTGTCCCCAGGCTCGGGGTCCAAATCAACAAAATCTCGTTGGTTGACCATGATACTCGTCCATGTCTGTTGGAAGCCTCCACATATTACAATAGTTATTCCCACCTTCGACAGGCGCATGCAAGCAAGGGCAGAAGACAAACACAGTAGCAGTATCAGTAAACCTTCTTTCCCAACTCGAGGTTGCCCTAAACCTCTATTTTTTGTCGGCCTCATTCCTGATACCCTCAGATCGGTGCCCAGTACGAGCCAACTATCCATCACCGTTTGTTGCCTAGCACCATGCGTGATTCCCTCCATGCTACATGTACTTCTATGTACTTCTGACCTCTCAATAAATAAATAACATACACTAAACTTTTAAATAAATAAAATATATTAAATTTTTAAATAATGGCAAGCCCTTCCACTTATAATGACTTACGAAACAATGATTGTAATTTTGATTATCTAAACCACCAATTAAATAACTATGGTGTTGGGCAATTTATTGGACTTAAATTGCTGCATAAATTATCGACCAGGGAAACTCGTAAGCTTGTGATCCCTACAGTATCATAGAGAAACCATTGATTACATGAAACTAAAAAAAACTTAAAATGAAAACAAAAGAATGAATTTCAATTACCATATAAATCATTGGAGAGAGAGCCTAACTTAGACTCTTGGTATCTCCTCATATGATACTTGAAACATAAAAGCAAAAGAATGGATTTCAATTATCATGCAAATCAAATAGAGAGAGAGCCTAACTTAGACCCTTGGATATCCTCTCACATGCTGATAAGATTCTAATTTAAAACTCATTCATCAATCAAATCCTTAAACATCTAAACAATGAAATGAAACAAGATCTAATATGAAATAAAATGTTTCTCTCATCCTTTTAGAGTGAGCTCAATTCTCTTAAGAACAAGACAAATTATTCCATATACTACATTAAGGAAAATTTAATCTAAAACTACATAATGGAAATATATGTAAAACTTATATCTAAAACTACATAATGAAAATATATGTAAAATGAAGCTTTATTCTATTCCATCATCACTTGGATACAATGCTCTAAGAGTCCTCCCTTTGGAATGGAGGAGGTACTCCTATTTATACAATAAGATGAGATAACAAACTCATAATGATGATCCACTAATCTCTCTTTTAGTTCCATACATTTCTCAACCATCTAGACACATAACCCTATCCTCCATGATTCCCTCCATGAGGTCCATGATTTTCTCCATGATCTTTTCCATGAGGCTTATCTTATCAAATTCGAATTTGATCATTCAAGGCCACATTAAGATGCCCTGGAAGCTTCCTTTGTGCCTACACATGTCAACAAACCCATTCTAATTGTTAGGTATAAGTATAAGCATCTTATTTTCTAAAGTTTAGCCATAAATTCACTTAAAAATGTTAAGAATTAATAAACTTTGGAAAAGCATTGTTAGAACCCAATAATGAGGTAAATGTAATGATATGGAGGTGGAATGGAGGTGACATGAAAGTAAAATGTGAAGATATTGGTGAATAATGGAGTGAAAATAGGGACCATTGTGAGGCTCAACATATGGCCATACAAATTAAATAACTATGTCCATGCAGTTTAAGTGGAGAAACATAAAACTCAAAAAATAATATTTAGGTTTTCGTAGGGAAATATAAATCATCTCCACCCTAGAAAAGCAAATATATTAAGATATTGTTAGTTATGAACTAACATTTGATTCTCAATATAAAAGGCTATAAGTTATATTATTATTTCCCATGGTGCCATATGTCTAGCATTATTTTTATTTCTCATGAGCACCCTACGTCTTGAAAAATGGCTACAATTTCACTATTCCATTGTTCATTATTTTATTGTAGATTTTAGGAATATTTAAAAATATGAAGAAGAAAAGAAAGGTAAATTGTTTCACTTTATTGACCACCTGATTTCAAAATCTGAGATCCACATAAATTGAGGACACATGAGTCACCTAAATTTACTCAAACTTCTGTTGTATGAGCTTGGGCCTCTGGTATTGTTCTATCGCTGGCCTGCCTCACTTTGATAACTTCCGTTGTTGGTCCTAGCTTGGATTTCCATGTCCTGTTGCGCTTAGTCTGGGGCAGTCTGCCCTAATTTTCTGGTCTATGTTGTTGTGTCTCTATCCTAGCCTTTGTTTTGTGTTGTGTGTTGAGCCTGATTATCTTCTATATTCAAAGGTATCACCACATTGGACCCCAGTTCTAAATGGGGGGGCAATGCCGCCCATAAAATATTCGCTGCAGGGGGGGTCCAGGGGGGGGGGGC
This sequence comes from Pinus tabuliformis, assembly GCA_031772625.1. Taxonomy (NCBI): domain Eukaryota; kingdom Viridiplantae; phylum Streptophyta; class Pinopsida; order Pinales; family Pinaceae; genus Pinus; species Pinus tabuliformis. Next base: position 819,891,294 of record CM062818.1, read on the forward strand.
GGCTGCGACCTTTGGGAGCCCCCCCCTGGCGGGGGGTTTCGGGGGCAGTGCCCCCGAAGCTAAAAACAGCTGTAAAATTTCCTTGTAAAAGTATAGTAATTTCTAGTCAATCTGGGCTGTTCATTAGGCAGATGATCTGACGGTAGAACTTATGTTTAGTTTAGTGTTTTTTGCCCTAGAAGGTAACACCTCTCTTTGTATGAGGGTATTGTATTTGAGGCTGTGTGATAGATGTGTATTCTATGAGCTAGAAACAGAGAGGTGAGACTGTGAGAGAAAACAGAGGATATTACAACATATTTGCTGTAGGTTGTGTCTCTTCATTTTGCTAGATAATAGAAAGGAAGGACTGGCTGTTCGGGGTGGACGTAGCCCAAACTGGGTGAACCACGTATATCTGTGTGTCTCTTGTTTTGTGCATTTTCTGTGTTTATATTTCTGAAATATTTTATGTGTTTCATTGCTCCGTAATATATAATTTTTCTAACAACTGGTATCAGAGCCGAAGGTCTATTTGGCTGATAAACTCGCAGGAAAGAAGGGTTCCTGGTTCGAGTGGGAGCAATGGCGGAAGATGGTAAGTTTAGGGTCGAGAAATTTAACGGCCAAAACTTCTCGCTATGGAAGATGCAGATGGAAGATTATCTGTATCAGAAAGATCTATACCTACCATTGGGCGGAAAAACAAAGATGTCGACGGGTATGAAAGACGAAGAATGGAACCTTCTCGATAGAAAGGCACTCGGAACAATACGGTTGTGTCTTGCTGCATGAGTCGCCTTCAACATTTCGAAGGAAACCACGACAGAGGGTTTGATGCAGATGTTGTCGAAACTATATGAAAAACCCTCGGCCTCAAACAAGGTATTTCTTATGAAACGGTTATTTAATATGAATATGTCGGAAGGTGGATCTGTTGCAAACCATTTAAATGATTTTAATACAGTTACAAGTCAGTTAAGTTCTGTAGGGGTAAACTTTGATGATGAAGTTAGAGCTCTGTTATTCTTGTGCTCATTACCAGAAAGTTGGAATGGTTTGGTAATGGCCATTAGTAACTCCGTTTTTGGATCTAGTACTTTAAAGTTTGATGATGTTGTTGGTGCTATCCTTAGCGAGGAAATGCGACGGAAAAGCTTCGGTGAGACATCGGGAAATTCTTTGAGTGCAGAGTCTAGAGGAAGAAAAATGGAAAGAGGAAAGAACTCAGGATATCGCAGTAAATCAAGGAAAGGAAGATCCAAGTCTAGATCGGGGATAGTGTGCTGGAAATGTGGAAAGAAAGGACACCTAAAGACTGTAGATCTCGGAAGGGAAAAGAAGGAGATGCACAACAAGAAAACAATCATAAAGCAAATGTGACAGGTGAAGTGTTACAAGATGCTTTGATTCTTTCTTTCGAAAATATTACTAATTCCTGGGTGGTAGATTCAGGGGCTTCATTCCATGCCACACCTGATAAGAAATACTTTCATGACTATGTTCAAGGAGATTTTTGACAAGTTCGTCTGGGTGATGACAAACCCTGTAAAATCGTTGGAATGGGTAAGGTTCTTGTAAAACAGCAGAATGGAAACCAATGGATATTAAAGGAGGTAAGGCATGTTCCAGATCTAAAGAAAATCTGATTTCAACGGGGCAGTTAGGCAGTGAAGGTTGTGTAACAACTTTCACAGATAAAGCTTGGAAGGTCACCAAAGGAGCCCTGGTAATAGCAAAAGGCGAAAAGGTTGGTACATTGTATTTATGCAATGGTATTTCTAACTCTGTTAATGCTTTAACTTCCAAAGGAGCAGATGCAGCATTATGGCATCATAGGCTCAGACACATGAGTGAAAAGGGGATGAAGATTCTTCACTCAAGGAATTTGTTGCCGAGTTTGAAGAATGTTGATTTGGACTTCTGTGAGAATTGCATTTATGGAAAACAGAAGAGAGTCAGATTTCTCAGAGTTGGGAAAGAAAAGAAGAATGAAAAACTAGAGCTTGTGCATACAGATGTATGGGGACCTGCTCAGGTATCATCTCTCGGTGGCTCTCGTTATTATGTTACTTTTATTGATGATGCAACTAGAAAAACTTGGATTTATTGTATTAAGAATAAATCTGATGTATTTGATACTTTCAAGAAATGGAAAGCTTTGGTTGAGATTGAGACAGGAAAGAAATTGAAGTGTCTTAGATCAGACAATGGAGGTGAATATTGCAGCAAAGAGTTTGATAGGTACTGTTCAGAGCATGGAATTCGCAGAGAGAAGACAGTTCCAAGAACACCACAAGAAAATGGTGTGTCAGAAAGGATGAACAGAATAATCATGGAGCGTGCAAGGTGCATGAGATTGCATGCAGCATTGCCTTTACAGTTTTGGGCAGATGTTGTATATACTACTGTTTATCTAATAAACAGAGGGCCTTCAAGTTCCTTGGATGGTGGTGTTCCAGAGGAAGCATGGACAGGTAAAAAGGTAAACTACTCTATTTTAAAGCCTTTTGGTTATGAGGCCTTTGTCCATATTGATAAAGAAAATAGAACAAAGCTTGAGGCAAAGTCAAAGAAATGTACCTTTATTGGATATGGTGTTAATGATTTTGGTTATCGCTTATATGATTACGAAAATCACAAAATCATTAGGAGCAGAGATGTAATATTCAATGAAAAGGTCTTGTATAAGAATCAGTTGCAGGAAAAGAAACAGGAAAGGTGCCTGAAAATAATAATAATCAAAAACCACAACAACAGCAACCACCACAACAACAACAGGCACCCCAAACACCTGAAAGTGGTGTTAGAAGATCTACCAGGATAAGTATACCCCCTGAACGATACTCTCCTTCATTATATTATTTATTTTTGACTGATTCCGGTGAACCCGAATGTTATGAAGAAGCTATGCAGGTTGAAAGCAGGAAGAAGTGGGAGGTAGCCATGGAAGAAGAGATGGACTCCTTAATGCATAACCAGACTTGGGATTTAGTCAGGTTGCCTGTAGGAAAAACTACATTGAAGAATAAATGGGTTTACAGGCTGAAGGAAGAAGATGGAGGAAAATAGAGGTATAAAGCTAGACTTGTGGTGAAGGGGTTTGCACAGAAGAAAGGTATTGATTTTGATGAAATATTTTCTCCTGTTGTTAAAATGACTTCAATCAGAACCATTTTAAGTCTTGTAGCAGCTGAAAATTTGCATCTTGAGCAGTTAGATGTAAAGACAACCTTTCTCCATGGGGATTTGGAGGAAGAGATATATATGTAGCAGCCACAAGGATATGAGGTGAAAGGGAAGGAGAAACTAGTGTGCAGTTGAAGAAGAGCTTGTATGGCTTAAAACACGCTTCAAGGCAGTGGTATCTAAAATTTGACAAGTTTATGTCTGAACAAGGTTATACTAGATGTCACTCTGATCATTGTGTTTATTTGAAAAAGCAAAATGATGGCAGCTATATTATATTGTTATTGTATGTAGATGACATGCTTGTTGCAGGATCTAACATGCAGGAAATAAATGTGCTCAAAAGAAAATTGGCAAATTCATTTGCAATGAAGGATTTGGGAGCTGCAAAACAAATCCTTTGTATGAGAATAACTAGAGACAGGAAAAATCGTAAATTAACATTGTCTCAGAATGAGTACATACAAAAGGTACTGAAAAGATTTAACATGCACAATGCAAAAACAGTTAGTACACCTTTTGCTAGCCATTTCAAACTTAGCAAGGAAATGTGCCCAAAGACCCAAGAGGACATGGATTATATGTCTAAAGTTCCATATGCATCAGCAGTTGGAAGCTTAATGTATGCAATGGTCTGCACAAGGCCTGATATTGCACATGCGGTGGGAGTTGTAAGCAGGTACATGAACAATCCAGGAAAGGAACATTGGATGGCAGTGAAATGGATTCTCAGATATTTGAAAGGTACCACAAATCAAGCATTATGCTTTGGTGGTTCAAACATCTCCCTACAAGGATATGTTGATGCAAATATGGCAGGTGACAGAGATAACAGGAGGAGCACTACAGGATATGTATTTACTGTTGGAGGAATAGCTGTCAGTTGGGTTTCAAAAATCCAAAGTGTTGTTGCACTTTCAACAACAGAAGCAGAGTATGTTGCTGCTACAGAGGCTAGTAAAGAAATGATTTGGTTACAAAGGTTTATGGGTGAATTGGGTAAGGAGCATGATATGGGCACGTTATACAGTGATAGCCAAAGTGCCATTCATCTTGCAAAGAACTTAGCATTTCATTCCAGGACTAAACACATACAACTCAAGTACCATTTCATACGATCAGTGTTGGAAGATGGAGAGTTGAAGCTGGAAAAGATACACACTAGCCAGAATCCTGCAGATATGCTAACAAAAGTTGTAACCAGGGAGAAACTGAGAATATGCTCAGTTTCAATTGGTCTTCAAGGATGACAATGAAGATGAGGAACAGCCAGGTCCAAAGAGGAGTCATTGTCCAGCAAATGGAGCAGCGGTGGAGTTGCTACAATCAGTCTCCAAGTGGGAGATTGTTGTGTGTGGAGCCTGATTATCTTCTATATTCAAAGGTATTGCCACATTGGACCCCAGTTTGAAATGGGGGCAGCAACGCCGTCCGTAAAATATTCGCTACAGGGGGGGTCCAGGGGGGGCAGTTGTGACCTTTGGGAGCCCCCCCTGGCGGGGGGTTTCGGGGGTAGCGCCCCCAAAGCTAAAAACAACTGTAAAATTGCCTTGTAAAAGTATAGTAATTTCTAGTCAATCTGGGCCGTTCATTAGGCGGATGATCTGACGGTAGAACTTATGTTTAGTTTAGGGTTTTTTGCCCTAGAAGGCAACCCCTCTCTTTGTATGAGGGTATTGTATTTGAGGCTATGTGATAGATGTGTATTCTGTGAGCGAGAAACAGAGAGGTGAGACTGTGAGAGAAAACAGAGGATATTACAACGGATTTGCTGTAGGTTGTGTCTCTTCATTTTGCTGGATAATAGAAAGGAAGGACTGGCCGTTCGGGGTGGACGTAGCCCAAACTGGGTGAACCACGTATATCTGTGTCTCTCTTGTTTTGTGCATTTTCTGTGTTTTTATTTCTGCAATATTTTATGTGCTCCATTGCTCCATAATATATAATTTTTCTAACATTTTGCAAGCTTGCTATTCTTCCTCGCTTTGTCTTGGTTGTTGTGGCTACTTGTTGGCTGAACATGTAGAATCAACTGGAAGGACGTTGGATTGTTTTTTAAAAGTGTTCCCTAGCAGAGTTGAAGGCAAAGAAACAAAGGTGGTGGGGGTAAAGCTAGGCAAGGGAAAAGAAGGAAAGACATTGGTTTGGTTTGGTAGTAATTATTAGAATGAAAATAGGTAAAGCAAAGCAACTAGTACTAATTTTAATTTATTAAATTTATATCAATGGTAGATTTTGAGAATATCACGAAATTTAGAGTGAAACAAAAATCAATTATATGTCAATCCTTTACTGTGGTTAGTTTCTTTGCTCAATTCCGAGTCTTCAATTGGTCACATTTTGTCCCTTATATCTAAATATGTCACTCCTTGGAACAAATTACTGTGGCTTAGGTTTTGTTCCCAATTTAGGTTCTTCAATTTGTTTGCAATTATTCATGTTCTGTCTATTTAATTAAATATGACAAAATATGACATGGTGTGTGGCGACTAGTCTGGAATCTGCACTTTCTGGGTTTGCAACAGATTCAAATTTGGGAATATGGTGTTCATGCTTATTCTATTTATGGTTGTTCGAGTTGCCAAAATGTGTGAGAAAATTTGACATTTTGTTCCTTTATTCTGCTTGAGTATGTGCAATAATATTTCCCATTGTTTCTTGTTATGTTGAGAATTTTGTCTGTGCATACTTATTTGAACAAGACGTGATCTAAGTGGATGTTTTGATCTGAACGATTGCAATGGTTGATATAAAAGTAACTTCATTTTTTTGGGCATTTCTCTTTGTGTGCTAGCATTTATGTGTAGACAATTACTTAGGAACATCCCATATGTTGTAATTTATAATCTCATGCAAACTATGTTTTGTTTGGCAATTATCCTATTTTGTATTATCAGGAAATTTCCCCATCTTTGTATCACAAAAAAAACATAGATGGGGATGGTTCAATATAACGTATAGGAGTAGGGGCACATATGAAGGCATACAATATATAGGAGTAGAAGCATATATGAAAGCGGAAGAAGTGTGGATCTTGATGGCTGAATGTGCAACTATGTTACCAGAAATGGGAAACGAGAAACAGAATGAAAAACGACAACGATACGAGAAATAGAGTTTGCAGGTTTGGTGTATAAGAAACGAGGAGAGAGAAAATTCAAGATTAAAGGTTAACAATATAAAACACAACATTAATCATAAAAATCTAATGTTTCCACATATTAAGTTCTAAAGAAACATTTATAAAGAGTGATTTACTTTTAAGAAAGATGTCATAATTTGCCAATTCCAAAAATTTAGCCAATCATTAATTCTAAAAAAATAGCAAACATTTATGAGAATAAGAGATTTGAAATATAAATAATTAAATGTATCTCTAAATCCACTTCTAGCAATTCATATGCAAAATAAAAATAAACTTAATAATCTAGATTGTCAAGCTCATTTTCTAGAATGGTTTTTGAGCTTGAACCAATTCCAAAAGAATTATTATGGTTAGTAGACTTCTTGGTACTATCAAGCATGTCTTCAACATTGTCTTGTAGCACATCAAGTGGAAGCTCATCATCTCCGTCATCTTGTGAACCACCATAATCCCACATTCTAGTGGATCAAGTTTTATACTCTAGTTGTTGTCAAGACAACAAGCATAGATTTGAGTGTACGAACACCAAATATTGTGCCTTTTGTATCTACGCAATTTCTCTTTGATGAATGTATAAAGGCATATTCACTCCAGTTCCTTTCACATGCAAATGAACTAGTAACTTGTAAAACAAAATTGACATTATGTTAGCAATAGACATTTGAAATCTTAAAAGAAAAATAATAAAAAATGAACATTAGACTTAATTTCTTAAACAATAAATCAATACATTAAAGGTATTCAATATTGATCATACCTGTGAAAGCAAACACATAGCCAAGCTATGAAGTAAGGGAGTCCTTGTACCATATTGAATCCAAAAGTCTATGGGTCCAAGTTGTTCTCTATTGTATGCAAAATCTTTTGCAAAGTGATCTTCTGATCTCAAGTACTTTCCCAACTCAAGTTGTAAAGCAGTGCGATCCTAATGATTGTAACATCTACTTATAAAAGTGTTCCAATTTTGCATCACCTCCACATCTGTAGACGGTTTCTTGTGAAACCATTTAGGATTGAGTAAGAATGAAATTGAATGAAGAAGGTTATGAAGCATTTTCCACCTTATTAAACTAAATTCCCACACTTCATTTCTAGTGACTTTGTCAATCCTAGAAATTCATGTTTCCATTATATCTTGAAGTTTCTCTCTCATTTGATCCATACTCTCAAAAACATCCCCTAAGCATAGTTGATCACTATCAAATATGCAAAGGGTGGAAACAATAGGTGTGATCAAGGTGACAATATCCTCCACTCTCCTCCAAAAATCCTCTGAAAAAATTCCAATAATAATTTCCTCAACTTTCGGGCCATCTCCAATATGAGAACCCTTCCATCTATGCCAATCTATTGATACCACCATCTCTCTCAAAGATTGATGCATTTTAATAAGGCATTGAAGCATGATGAATGCATATGGAAATCTAGTCTCAGCACATCGAAAAAGCTGAAGATTTGCATATTTCCTATAAATTTCTATGGATGTTGAATGATTAACAATAAAATTTTGTAGCATATTTGCTTCATTTATAGTTTTCCCAACCCATGCAATGTTATTAATATCTTTCAGGAGAAAATTCATGCAGTGCACACAACAAGGAGTCCAAAAAATTGTTGGATATTCATCCTCAATCAACCCCCCAGCAAGGACATTATTTGAGGCACTATCTGTAATAATTTGGACCACATTTTCTCTTCCAACCTCCTCTATTTCTTCTTTGAAGAGATCCATTAGGTATGAACCATCTTTTGTCTTTCCTACGGTATCATGGGATTTTAAGAACATAACTCCTTTCAAGAAAGATACTAAAATATTGATAAGGAGACGATGGTTGAGATTTCTTCAACCATCTGAGACAATGGAGACCCCAAATTCTTCCGAACTATATTTAATGTCATAAAGTCTAGCTTCAACCTGAGCCCTCTCTTTAGATAACACCGTTGTCCTCATATTTTCATAACTATGAGGCATGTAACCTTTAGGGGCAGTGTTAAGTAGATCCCTCACCATTTCCTTCCAATAAGGAGATCTACAAACATTGAAAGCTATGCCATTTGTGAAAAAAATCACCCAATGGATGCATCAAGATTTCCCCTCCCTTTTACATCCCATAAATTTTCAAGGTGGGAAACTGAAACTTGATGTTGAGAATAAGAGTGTTAACCACCAACCGCCAATCCACTAGGATTATTGTTGGTTTGAATTGAACCTTCAACAATATGTCTAAATTTTTCAAGTTCATTAAATTGTTTATGTAGAGATGCTTTCTCTGTTTTAGGTACACTCATACATATAACTGTTTGTTCTTTCTTCCCCATTCCAAGTAAATGCCATCAAACTCTTTCTCCCTAATTTCTGTGTTTTATAATAAGGACAAAACCAAGACTTTGAACCACTTGATCCACTTGCTTCTCCACTATAAGATTTAGTGCATTTCATGGCCGCCCATAACCTTACTTTCAAGGCCTTTTTTGCTTCTTAATATTCTTTGCTTGAACTTTTTTTTATACTCTTGTGGAAGAGGTCTGTTGGGAAAGGGGTGGTCTACTTTGTGAAGTTGGTGAAATTTCTTCCATTGTAATGAGAAATGAGTGGAATAAAGAATAGATAATTCTCTTCCACAACCAATTCTAATTTGCATGGTTTATATTTGAAAATTAATTAAAAAAATAAAAGTAAAAATAAAATTGATACTTAATTAGAAAGTACAATTAACAAAGAGTTTGAAGAAATAAATTTATTCACGTGCATAGTTTAATGTATTGCATGAAAGACTATACTCAGAGAGCAATCATAATTTCATTTGATGTAAAATTAAATTCAAAACCGTTAACTTTCATTACTATACTTAAATTTTACAATGTGATATGTAATAAGTGTAATTCTAGAGTTCAGGCTTCTGTGATCCATATCAAGTTAAGAAAGATTCTTCGGCGAAAATCACATGGAATACCATTTGTCGACGCGTTTCGAACCAACTAGTGTGGTTCATCGTCAGGACAAGTTGAAGAAACAGATCCAGCTTAGCATGATAAATAGTCTGAGCAGAGTCTCCAATGGCTAAATTAACGGCTAATTTTGACTTTAGGACCCAGGTCAAATTCTTATTTACTAATTTAATGATATTATTATAATTATAATTATTATTATCTTTCTTATGGAAATAAGTTAAATTAGGTAAAAAGGTTGGTTTTAAAAAGGGAATCTATTTATTTATTTAAATTAATATATATATATATATATATATATATATATATATATATATATATATATATATTTTAGGTTATAAAGGTAGGATTAATAATTTTAATGGTTGGTTAGATAATTTTTTTTTTTTTTTATTCAAATTATTAAATAATTATTATTGATATTCTACATATATATATATATATATATATTATATATATATATAATTAAAATCATAAGTTGACTAGTATTTTTATTCATATTATAAGTTGACTAGATATTATAATAATAGAATACCTAAAAATAAATATAGAAATAATAATTATATTTAAATTATATTAATATAAAAATAATAATAATTTTATTTAATTTTTATTAATAGATAAAAGGTAATTAAGTTAGAAAATGAAAGATAACTATTATAAGTTAATGGGAAAATTAGTAAATGCCTCAATAGAATATATAAATAAAATAATGTTAATTAAAAGAATCATTTGATTAATAATTTAAAGTTAGTTAAATAAATGACCTAAAATAATAATTTTATTTCCATTTTATTAATATAAAAATAATAATTTAATTTAAATTTCATTAATAAATAAAAGGAAATTATTACCATAAGTTAAAGGAAAAAGATATAATAAAATAAATTAATATTATTTAGAAATATATTAATAAAATGGAAATAAAATTATTATTTTAGGTCATTTATTTAACTAACTTTAAATTATTAATCAAATGATTCTTTTAATTAACATTATTTTATTTATATATTCTATTGAGGCATTTACTAATTTTCCCATTAACTTATAATAGTTATCTTTGATTTTCTAACTTAATTACCTTTTATCTATTAATAAAAATTAAATAAAATTATTATTATTTTTATATTAATATAATTTAAATATATTTATTATTTCTATATTTATTTTTAGGTATTCTATTATTATAATATCTAGTCAACTTATAATATGAATAAAAATACTAGTCAACTTATGATTTTAATTTATATATATATATGTGTGTGTGTGTGTAGAATATCAATAATAATTATTTAATAATTTGAATAAATAAATAAATTATCTAACCAACCATTAAAATTATTAATCCTACCTTTATAACCTAAAATATATATATATATATATATATATATATATATATATATATATATATATATATATTTTAATTTAAATAAATAAATAGATTCCCTTTTTAAAACCAACCTTTTTACCTAATTTAACTTATTTCCATAAGAAAGATAATAATAATTATAATTATAATAATATCATTAAATTAGTAAATAAAAATTTGACCTCGGTCCTAAGGTCAAAATTAGCCGTTAATTTAGCCGTTGGAGACTCTGCTCAGACTATTTATCATGCTAAGCTGGATCTGTTTCTTCAACTTGTCCTGACGATGAACCACACTAGTTGGTTCGAAACGCGTCGACAAATGGTATTCCATGTGATTTTCGCCGAAGAATCTTTCTTAAAGTGTAATTCTATTAATTATTTTTAGCTTCAAGATTAAAAAAAAAAACATAAAATTCCATTAGTGGTATAAGAAAATATATTTAGTGCCTATTATTCAATTATTGTTCACTTCAATGTTTTTTCTATTATCGTTGTTTGATCTTTAAAGCTGGAAAAAGTAGTCCCTACCAAATTTTAACATAAATTTGAAACATAAACATTAATTAAGTAACTAAAATTTGTGAAGGCTAAATTTATGTGCATTTGAAAAAAAAATATTATCCAAATGAGTTAAACTAAAGTAATTTTGTGAAAACTGAAAAATCTATAACTATCCATACAACTAAAACTGGAGAAATGTAAATGATAAATACTTAGGTACTTAAAAAAAAAAAAAAACTAAAACAGTTGTGAACACTGAGAAATCTGTGAAGTAAATTAAACTTTTACATCACTTATAGATAAGTACTTGTATGAGAAGCATGTACCAAAAGCATTTGAGTGTAATAACAATAAAAAAGTATAAAATTGCTTGACAGAATTTGGTACAAAGCATAAGACAATTCAGATAAATTTATCTTAATTGGATGGAAATAAAAGAAAGTGGCCCTTACATGTTGAACACATGTTTAAACTATTTACGAGATTACTATTTATTAAGTTATGAAATGAAAGAAATTATAGTGTTACAAATGACCTGGTCAAACATCAAGAATATAACTAGAGAGCACCTAGGACGATGCAAAATTTCTTCTAACACTCTCAATGTAGAAATTCCCACTGTAGATCACCTAATAATGCAATATACTAAATCAAAATACTTGATCTACTTCTACAAACAATTATGCAAAAGCTTAATCGAATTGAGCAAGATCAATTTAACACATATAACGGATAAGAAGAAATCAATCACACATAACACAAAAGAAATAACCCGAGGAAAGCCTCAGCCTAAAACCCCAGCTTTGTATTATCATACAAGTGGAAAGATAGTTTGGATTACAAAAAGAATCAACTCACAAGCTATCTTGCTCTCTCTGCAATCCCTCTGCTACTCATAGACAGTCAAAGGCCTCTCTCAAACCTTCTCCTCTGCCCTCCAAGCCTCCTATTTCCTTGTGCAGTTTTTCTTGGGGTCGAGTGAAGCCACATGTGTGAATTGGCCTCTTCACACACTCACTAACCTCTGATCTAACTGCACAATCCTGAAGGAGATAAATCCTTCTCCATGGATGAGCTTCCTTTATAGGAAAAATCCATCCAACTGATAGTACATTGTCCCTCCTTTGATCTCAACTGGGTCTCTGTATGAATTGACATACATGAGTTATTCATGAGAGAATATTTAGTTATCTGAAGTGAAATAGTGATATGCAAGCATGCATTAACTAATTGAACTCACATTAATTTAAACAAACTGTTTAAATCAATCTAACTGGACTTGACACAGTTAACTGAGCCAACTAGTTACAACTCAAATTAGAACTCATCCTTATCTCTTTAACTGATGGATAAATCCCTCAATCAATGGAGAAATTGTTGCATGTCCTCACATAGACTTCATGTTTGATTTTTTCACAACTAATTAATTCATGGTGAATTAATTAATTAATTTTCAAACAGCTGTTAAGTTAAAATTCAAATTTTACTTCCTATTTTAGTCCAAGGACTGACTAAAATTGGAATCCATCCCGAGTAGCTAAAAATAGCAATGCTATTTTTAGCTTGCTATTTTTAGCACTTCCATTTTTCATTCCTTGTTGCTCAATCTAGCACTGGTACCCAAACTGCTATTTATAGCAGTGCTATTTTTATCATTTCTTGTTGCTATTTTCAACACTCCCTCTCAACAAGAAAGGCATTCAACTCGAACCCGATCCTGTACCTTTGGAATGTTTTGCATGCAACACTTCTACCAAGTGTGGTTGCTCCAACAACTCTAGAAACAAAAAAAACTCCCAACTGACCTCTCTGTTAGGCTAGAAACATATTTTGATGCTAAAGCTCTACATGCTGCTAACAAGTGCTCCCTCTCTGACCTCTAAGCTTCTGCAACACTCCATGCATCTCGCACCATTGCACACCTCTATTTTTCATCCTGCACTGGTGCAACACTCCTGTGTCCCTCGCATTGTTGCAGCCTGCTAGCTCTATACAGTCCTGGGACTCTTGCACTATAACTCTCTTTATCGCTCCATCCGCATCTGTCTCTACCCAATCAACCAGCCCTGCTACTCCTCGTTGGGGCTCCCATATCAAGGTCTAATCAAAGAGGTCGGGTACAATCTTGCCCCTATTCTAGCCTTCTTGGGACTATCACTCCACATCACCCCACCTTCTACTTGGAGGTATGGATGCATGTGATCCCTCCGCCCACTTGGCTCAAAATTTCCCCCTACTGGAGTTCTCTGCATGAGTAGATGTCTCTGCTTGATCTCCTCTCAGCTTCTCTAGTTGTGGCTACTCCACAACCTCCTGAAGCTGATTCACCAATCGTGGCTCCTCCACAATCGTCTGAGACTTCTTTTGGCGCTGCATGTTGAGAGGTAATGTACTCTCCCTCTCAACCACCAAGTATCTAACCTTTGCCTTTCTCCTCAAGGCTTTGCATGCATCTTGCACCTCAAGTGCATACAGGTTCTTGGCTAGCACATCAATTTGTTTCATATTTCCCGTCATCACGAAATTTTCTGGAAAAAGAGCTGATTTTAAATTAGCGATATCTCCCTCATCCGAACTCTAATTCAGCCGATTTTTTTTGTTGATGTTGGGTATTTTCCACAAGGAATCCCCATCTGTTATTTGTTTCTAAAAATTTTGCACAAAAAATTCAGATTTGCTCTGAAAACTTGTGGCTCAAAACTTCGAAATCTCCTCTAGTATATTGTTCTCTGCTTTGATCACCTTTGCTCTGCTACCATCTAGAATTTTTCTACAAATTAGCTAGCTTTGACACCATGTAGAAATTCCCACTATAAATCACGTGATAATGTAATATACTAAAACAAAATACTTGATCTACTTCTACAAACAATTATGCAAAAGCTTAATCGAATTGAGCAAGATCAATTAAAAAGATATAACTGATAATAAGAAATCAATCACACATAACACAGAAGAAACAACCCAGGGAAAGGCTCAGCCTAAAACCCCAACTCTGTATTATCATACAAGTGGAAATATAGTCCGAATTACAAAAAGAATCAGCACACAAGCTATCCTGCTCTCTCTGCAATCCCTTTGTTGCTCATAGACAGTCAAAGGCCTCTCTCAAACCTTCTCCTCTGCCCTCCAAGCCTCATATTTCCTTGCGCAATTTTTCTTGGGGTCCAGTAAGGCCACATGTGTGAATTGGCCTCTTCACACACTCACTAACCTCTGATCTAACTGCACAATTCTGAAGGAGATAAATCCTTCTCCATGGATGAGCTTCCTTTATAGGAAAAATCCATCCAATTGATAGTACACTGTCCCTCCTTTGATCTCAATTGGGTCTCTTTCTGAACTGACATGCATGAGTTATTCATGAGAGAATATTCAGTTATCTGAAGTGCAGTGGTTATATTCAAGCATGCATTAACTAACTGAACTCACATTAATTTAAACAGATTGTTTAAACCAATCTAATTGGACTTGACTCAGTTAACTGAGCCAACTAATTACAACTCAAATTAGAACTCATTCTTATCTCTTTAACCGATGGATAAATCCCTCAATCAATGGAGAAACTGTTGCATGTCCTCACATAGACTTCATGTTTTATTTTTTCACAACTAATTAACTCATGGTGAATTAATTAATTTATTTTCAAACAGTTGTTAAGTTCAAATTCGAATTTTACTTCCTATTTTAGTTGAGGGACTGACTAAAATTGGAATCCATCC